>JBBPEB010000033.1:462500-802500 GCA_039096225.1 Blastocystis sp. Blastoise
GCTGATACCATAATTTATCTGTATATAAACGACAGATTTCATCATAATCAGCTTTTAATGTAGGATATAATTCTGATTGTTGATTACAAAACTCTTTGATTTGAGAAACAGATAAAGGCATACTTTTATAATATCTAACTGATAATATTTATAGAATTTTATATTTTTTAAGAAAAAGAAGACTTTTTTTTTAGAAATTTGGAATTGTGAGATTCCCAAGAAAATAGTATTTGGAAGAACTTTGTTTTTGATAGTTTTCATTCAGTTTTTTATAATACTCTTTATTTCCTTTAGAGTTTATTCGTGCTTTTCTTAGTCATTTTATGATTATATGGATAACTTTTAGGTCATTCATTTTTAAAATTAGCAAAATAAAATAATTTGAAAAAAGAATACAAACAAAAATCGGCATTCTATTATCTGATCATGCTAAATATCTGCTAAAATATACTGAAATATGATCTTTAGAATAAAAATCATATTTTAAACGTGCATAAATATTTTTTAACTAACTTAATTAAGATTAGGAGTTGGATTTGTGTGTTTATTGAGTCTATTTTGAACAGCTTGAACCATCTTTTCTCTCCTTAGTAATGGCTATATAAAATGTGAAATTATATATATTTGAAATAAAAGTAATATAAACAAAAATATAACTAATATAAACAAAAATAAGAGGATATAAACAAAAATATAACTAATATAAACAAAAATAAGAGGATATACTGAGTCTTCTGAATAGGTAGGTTTAGATTCTAATTTATGACCTTCTCCTATAATAATAATATATATATAAATAAGTTTATATAAAATACCTTGAAAGTTTTGTATAATAGTCGGAGGCTCTGCCATTTGTTGAGGTAATAAACAACTACAACAGGATCCCCAAGACGCCATTCTATTTATATATCCTAAATAAGAATATAAATTATATATTCAAATAAGAGAATTAATTATATATATAAATAAGAATATAAATTATATATTCAAATAAGAGAATAAATTTCATATATAAAAAAAAATTTCATATATAAAATTATGAGAATAAACTATATTAATATAAATAAGATAATAAATTATATTAATATAAATAAGAGAATAAATAATAAATAAAAAAAAGAGAATAAAGAATATAAATAAAAATAAGATAATAAATAATAAATAAAAAAAAGAGAATAAAGAATATGAATAAAAAAAAGAGAATAAAGAATATATAAAATATAATGAATATACCGGGAATAGGACCTACTCCAAGACGTATACATAAATCATTAGAAAAACAATTACAATTTCTATATAAAAAACATACATAATCTTACTAATACGAAAAAAAAAGGATGACAAAAAAATACTTTGTGAGAACATTATAGGAATCTCCTGTGAATTTCGGTTTCATACTATAGATTACATCCTCTATTTCTTTCTTAGTTAGTTTTGAATATCCCATACTGATCGATTCTCGTAAATGAACATCAGGAATCGATCGTGGAGTTGACTCACCAATCCCACCATCTCCACCAAATGAATACTCAACACCTATGTAGTATTAAAACTATTTTTGATTGAAAAATAACTATATACCTCCAATTTCAACACCACTATGATATGCTCCTAAGCCCCAATCTATAAAAACGAGTTAGAAAGAGTATTTTAAAGAGTGTCTCATACCATATAGATAATTATTTGACTCATTTAAATCATAAACCTATTCATCATATACTAATATAGAAAAATTTATATCTTACGTTGACTATAATCTCTGTCCCAAGAAAATGATTCCCTTTATATGCTGTCATTAGGGTATTATAGATGCTTTTTGTAATATAGAACAATAGAACATTAACTTGATTATTTCGTAATTGTGCCTACAGAAACTGTATTTTTCTTGTTTTTCTTTGTTTCGTTTTCCTCGTTTTTCGTAGATGATCATAAATGGAAAAGTTTTAATTTTCATAGATTGTTTTATAAAACATGATAATTCATGATTGCATATAGACTTGTATGAATTCAATTAAAAAAATGTCCTTAATTATTTACAAAGTATATTTTTTAGCATTCTAATGAATACAAAAAGTATATACAACATCGATGCCATTTAAATTAATCGATTTATATTCATTGAAAATGATCTTTTGAAAAATATTAGACATGAGATCTCACGTGTTACCTATATAATCGTACAGAATAAAAGAAAACACATAATAAAAGAATTAGAGCTATACTAAAAACGAAACTGAAGATAATTTATAGAATGAGTAAAAGATTATAGGATATATATAAAAAACATGAATATTTTATGACTAATGAAATAATAAAAGTGAAGAAAGAATAATAGAGAATTTTATGTTTATTTACAAAAATATAAATTGATAATATATAATAATGATAAGTTTGTGAATTGTTGATTGAGTATAACTGTAATAGATACAGTATTATTATTATTAGTAATATTATTATTATATAGGCGTAGCATATGAATTAGTATAGAGAGAATCAGTAGTAGTAGTATATGAATTAATATATGGATTAATATATAGATTAGAAGTAGTAGATTGTGATGAAGTTGATGTTTCTTGAGGAATCATATCAATTGTAGGAATCATTTGTGTTGATGTTATTTTTATAGGATTCACTTTATTTGGGATTTGAATATCTATATATGCAATAAAATATATAGAGGATGTTTTATAGATGAATATTTTAAAATAGAAAATGTGATTATGTTTAATTTATGATTATAATAATGATGATTGTTTTTATTATAATGATGATGATGATTATGATAATGATGATTATGATTATGATTATTATTATTACTTTAATTATTATATTAAATGTATATATTTATATAACATACTATTATTTTTACTGTGAACTTTCTGTTTACAGAAAATATCCTTAAAACACGATATACAGCAACAACAAGAGAACAAGAGCCACTATAGTATAATATGATTCATAAATATATTTATTATATATACAAATATTTCGATGGCTAGAAAAGCTAGAGCTAGAATACACCAATATATCTCATCATTTTGTATCTGTTTAACAGAATTACCAAAGCATCTAAAATAAAATAAAAAAAAAATTTAATTAAATAATAAGAAAAATAATTATATATTATTGATAAACCGAATTCACATAATAAATATTAATGATAAATAGAATAATTATACTATATATTATATATAGAATAATGTAAAACAGAATATTAACTATACATTAATATACTGTTTATTATTCATATAATATGAAGAACAGCCCTTTGTATAATTACTAGCAATAATATAGGGATCTTTATAATAACGAATCCTAGCAGTCATTGTTTTTGTCTTATTCTCTGAATATTTTTCAGAAGCCCAACCACCGTCTGAATATTCGCAACCAGTGCCTGACTGGCCACGAAGACCTAGAACACTACAGACATTCATAAATCAGAAAGAAAATTCATATTATAATGAAATCAAAAAGGATATATGCATAATAATAATAAATATACTTAGATTGATCAACAATAAAGCCATTCTCTGTTTTTATAACTCTATAGCAAATATTTTCTAAATAAGTATAAACTATGCATATAGTTCCATTCCACTGTCCATTATAGTGATTACATTGTGATATACACTTTTGTCTATATATATATATATATATATATATATATATATATATATATATATATATATATATATATATATATATATATATATACATAAAGAATAGAATCAATTAATAAAAATCTATTCATTTTTAAATAATAAAAGTATATGCAATATATATATATATATAAAGATTTCATTTATAAGAGAAAAAAGAAGAATGAAAAGTATACTCATTTTCATCACAATCTAGGTTTGAAAGATGTATATAATCTTTCTTTTCGGTATCTATAGTTTCATTGTAGATCATATTATCATTATCATATAGTCTTAGAGTGGTTTGTGTAATGGAAAGAGTTCCAGTTCCTTTCAAGTAATAAGGAACTGTTTCAATACAACCACCATCTGGATCATCCTCTAACTTACATGAATCACGAACAGGCCAATAAGAGCCATCAGGTGTTTCGATTGGCAATAATGAAACAACAGTATCGTTAAGATAAATAGTGAATGTATGATTTGAAAATAAAGTTTCTCGTGTAATGTTCCAATCAACAACTAGGCCGTTATAACTATAATAATTCACAAAAAATATTTTAAATCTTCTAAAACAAAAATACATTATTATATTACCAACTCTCTCAGAGTATCGAGTGAGTGAAAGTAAACTAAAAGCAAGCATAAGTGGAGGAATAACCATTATGATGATGATACAAAACCGACAACGGCGTACATCACTTATTTCGTTTCTTTTCTTTTCAGTATTCTGATCCTCATTTGTATTCACTTGCATAAAAGTTCTTTGACTAAAAGCAGAATAAACAAGCATTTTTTATGTCATTCATTTCAGTTAATTTTTGAGATGATTTTTGAATCTGATTTTCTTTATGTTAAGTGATTCAGCATGTTCTAATGGTCTATGGTAATCAAAGTTTTTCTCAATAACTATTTGTTTGTGTTATTCCTATAGTAATAGGATTGGATATCAGAGAATAATACCATGATCTGATGGATAATAGTTGATCATTGACCAATGAATGATTATGTGGAACTCACAATTATCTTGTTACATAAAAGAGTATTATCTATTTAAATGAATGCTATCTATGTTCATAGTGCTTCATCTCTATGTAGAAAATATAATAGAATGATTTGCCTGTTTAAAAACTAGGATAAGATATATTAGCAGTGATCTGATTAATAAATATTTTTCTTTTAAAATATAGTTTTTCTCTTATTATTTTTAATAGGAACATGATATATGCATCTGAAACATTTCTGAATCGTAATGTATTCTTAAAAGCAAAAATATATATATTGAAAGTCAAAAAAAAACATTTTAAATACTCATTATTTCATATTATATCAGTAATAATATAATATTTGAATTACTATCGCTATATGTATTCAACACAATCTAACTTATTCCCATCGATTTGTCTTACATAAGTTATCTACTTAAATACATATAAATATTCAATTGAATCTTTTTGGAACATACTTAATAAACTATATAGAGATAATTATACATTATAATATTAAATAAGAGCGAGAAGAAAAATAAAATGTCATAAGAAACGATTTAAAAATAATTTATATCATTAGCTGATATTACCTATATCTTATCATGATAAACCGGCATATTAACTTCTTTTCTTAAATCAAAACAAAATTTATATAAAAAATAATATCAATATGTACCATGTACAATGCTCAATATTTGAAGAGATACATTGATTTTCCATATGATTCAAATATAAAGACCTGACTTCTAATGTTTATAAATAGAAATATCAAATATATGTCTAAAGAAATTAATTTAGAATATCTTTTATTGTTGACAACGAAACCAATATATTTTCACGAATACAAAAAATAAACATTTTTTTTTATTTTTAATAAAATACTATATTAAATTAAATGGGTCAAGGATCTTCTAAGGCAGCGAAACAGACTGTAAGAACTGCAAGGGAAGTAGCAGGTATAGATCTATATATCTTTTGTTGATTATCATTTCATTGTTTATAGAGCAAAGAGCAGTTCTCAAAGAGACTCGAAAAGCAGGTATGATTCATATAGACTTATGATTACCTTTCTTACTGAGTATAGCTTTTAATGCAACTCGTATGGTAACTGAAGGTATCTTTATTCTTTATTATAAAAGTCAATTAATGATTTACAGAGGTAGCAAATACTGAATACGCAAAGAATATGGTAGGATTAAGAGATGATGTCGACAAATATATCGATGATGAAAAGAAATCATTTTATAAATATGTTGATTTTGAGGTATATTGAAAGTATATATATATTTTTTTAAGTTTATAGGGTGTGAAAGACATAAATGAGAATCCAAATCAAGTTCCTGTTTATTCAAAAGGACCATTACCAAAAGATAAAAAGATTGTATAAATATTATTTATTATTTTTATTATATATATATATATTTATACAGTATGATTTTCCTTCAGAAGTTACCGAAATACCAAATACATTAAATAAATCTCAAGTATATTAAATATTATATATTATATATATATATATAGACAGTAGCATTATATGATTGTGTTAAAGCTACATATCCTAATATTAATTATGATGTTTTATCAAAACAATTTAATATTGATATCGATAAATTAAAAGTATTTTTAAAATACTATGTGATTCCCGTGTTTAATGAAGATCTTGAAACACATATAGTAACTGCTTATAGACCTCATTGGACGAAAGATATTAAAATTGAATAATAAGTTATGTTTATATATATATATATATATATATTTCTTATATAATTTTTATAATTTATATGTATTGTTTTCACTTTTCAAAGATATATTTCTCTTATATATATATATTATGGTGTATTAGTATTTTTCTTCTTTTCATTTAATTAATATTTAAAATACACTTTATTGATTGTCTAATTGAATATTCTTTATAAATATTTAAATATGTTTATTCTCAACAAATTTAAAATAAGAGTATCTGTGTTGTTGCATGTGATTATACTACTAGAAGACGAGATATGTGATTTAATTGATTTTTTTAAATTTTTTGTTCAATAAGATATTATATAGTTTTTTATTCTTGTCTATTTTTGGTAGAGTTATCCTAAATTATTTTTTATTATTCAATGAAAATCAAAGGAATAAAATGATAAAAACTATTTAATTCATTTATAATATTTATATGTTCTTTATAATAATATTTTCAATATTTATTAGTAGCAATTACAATAAACGTTTATTTAGAATATATATATAAATAATAGAATTAGTATTGTATATAGAAAAGTTATTCTTGTGTTTGTTCTGATATCTCGTTAGAAGATTCATATTGCAGTTCCTTTGTCTCCTGACGTTTATCTATAATAATAATTATTATATAGAAATAAATTGACTTTTTTTTAGTTAAAAAAAATAAAATATGAATAGCGAATATATTGATAATATTATTAAACTCAATAAAATATAAATAATATATATAGGATAAAAACAACAGAATATATACATGAATAGTGTATTATAATAAAGAGTATATAAGTCTATATATATATATATATATATATACGTGCTTCAGCTATAGCATCTCTTTCCTTCTTTCTCCCTTTTCGTCCTAATACTGCAGTAGAGATACCTAATTCTAATCCCTCTAAAAGTCTACATGCTTGACAGATCTCCTATATATATATAATAGTATAGTATAAGGATTAAAAGAAATAGTATTGAATAACAAAGAAACATAGAATATATATATATATATATATATTACTTGGCTAGAAATACATCCACAACGTGAACATTTACGTAATTTATTTATTTTTGTATTAACATCTGTATGGAAGTGTTCTATATATATATAATTATATCACTATTAATTAATGTATTAATAATAATAATAATTATTATTATTATATAATAATAATATAATAATAATAAATATATACCTGATGATTGAATAGTATCTAATAATATTTGTGGACGAATAAGCTGAGCTTTTGCTAAATATTCACGTGCTATATATATATATATTATAATATATATGATACATGGTAATAATATAAGAAATAGATATATGTATATAATAGTATATGTATATATAGTATAAAGTATAAGAATACATGTATATGAGAATATAATAATACTTATATATATATATATATATACCATAGGATCTGAATGCATGAGGTGCATAAGTGCATTCGACACTGAAATAATCTAATTGACGATAATGAGCATATAATACAATCTCTCTTTGATACGATAATCTAGAAAGAATTATTATAATTATTATTATTGTTATTATTATATATATATATATATATATATATTCTAATATAGATTTAAAAAAACAAATAATAAAAAATATAACCAATATTATATATATATATATACTTGAATGGCTTACATCTGGGCATATCTCCTTCTCCCTCGGTAATGGCTGCCGCACAACGCGATAACCGACTGATATCACCACGGAGTAAATTTAACATTACTATATATATAGAGTAATAGAAAATTATAATAATTTTAAATATATATATATATATATATATATATATATATATATATATATATATATATATATATATATATACCTGTTTCTGCCATATCATCTGCATTATGCCCCGTGGCCACTTTATCAGCCTTATATCGGAATGCACCCTCATTTAAAGCCTATATATATATATATATACTCATAATAGTATTATACTATCATATTAAAAATAATAAACATTTAAAACGCATTATATAATATTTAAAAAGAATCTATATAAAAAATAATAATAATAAATAATAACTTTAAAAACCTACTTGTCTTCTGAAAACACCACAGAATGTACAACTATTAGCTCCTTGTGTATATTGATAAATTTTATCCATTGTCCAATGAAATAATTCTTCATAAGATAAAATATATAGAGGAAGTTGATATTGCAAAGCGTTTCTTTTTACAGTCTCTAATGATTCATCTCTATATCCTGTAATACCTTCATCAATAGAGAGTAAAAATAAATCTAATCCATAATCATATTTCTTATTTAGTAAATTTAAGATATAAGCAAGAGTTGTAGAATCTTTACCTCCAGACGCACCAATTGCTATACGTTCACCGCGTTTAAACATCTTTTCTGATAAGATAAGATCATGGATCTCTGTTTCAAATAGTTCAAAGAAACATTCCTTGCAAACCATCATTCCATTCTTTGGACGTTTGATAATAGCCTTCAAAAAAATAATAAATTGATATAAATAATAACATATACGTTCTTCTCGTGACAATTCTCACACTTACGAGGAGGCATTTAAGGTTTATTGAAAGAAAAATATGTGTGTTAACGAAAAATATTTAGTTTATTTTTGTAATTTTCATAGAATAAATTGATTTGAAATTATAAAAATAATTCATTTTATATTTTGGTGCTATTTTGAGATATGTCTAAAATGTAAATTTTTACTTTTAAAGAATATGATTACGAAATGAAAAAGGAAATGATGCTATTTTTGATCAAGAATGCCTTCGTATTATCATCTTGATTGTTTCATTATTATATAATACTAATTACAGTATATTTCTGAATGTTAAAAAAAAATAAACAAAGAAATTTTAGAATGGGAACAATTGAAATACCAATAAAAATGAAAAAAAGAAAAAACAAAAAGAGGAAACTAATAGGAATATTAAAAAATATTATACATAGGAGTTAGAAAATAATGATTAAAACTTTTTGTTGACTTTATTTGCATTGAAAACATTAGACAATAATTGTTGTCTTCTTGTTAATTTATCATTATTCTTATGATTTATTGAAGGTAACTTTTTAAAAGGACTAATAACACTTTTAATAAGTGTTTCTAGAAAGAAATATATATAAATAGAATAATCAGAGTTTATATAGTATTTAGAATAATTATGTAATATATATATATATATATATATATATATATATACTGTCTTCTGTAGCAAATGAGGTTGGTCCAACTGGTTTTATATTATCATTTATATTGTTCTTTGAAAGAGATGAAAAGACAAACGAGGAATGAGACTATATTATTATAGTTATTATGATTATGATTATAAAATGTTTATTATATATGTATAATAAAAATATAATTACAATAGTATTTGATTGACTGTTTTCTAATTTTATTGGTTTTTGTGAACTAGAATTTTCATCAATAATAAACGCAAATGAATTTGAAGAACTCTATATCAATATATATAGTAATAATATATTTAACAAATATAATAAAAATAATAAATATAATAAAAACAATAAAAAAAAAAAATACAATAAAATAAAATAATATACAGAATAATTATTTTTCTTCGTAGTATCTTTATTATTTCCGTCTTTATGAATATCATTTGAATGACTTCCAAAGCCTGCAAATGAAGTAACAATAATATTATTTTTACTTTCTTTTCGATTTAGCGACGGTTTTAGACTATTATTCTTAATAAATGAGTTTCGAATAGAATTCTGCTTTGTAATAGTGTTCTTTGTATCCGTAAGATCAATAACAGAATGATTGGACATCATCGAATAAGGATCTACTGAATTCTGACTGAAAGAAGTTAAAAGTGACTGAACTGTTTGCTGACTTGATTCGTGATGAATCTTTTCTAAGACCTATATATATATAATTAATAATAAATAATTTATAATTTTATTTAATAAAATAAATGAATAATAAACATAATAATAAATATAATAAATATAATAATAAATATAATAATAAATATAATAAATATAATTAATAATAATACTATTGAATACCTCTTTATCTTGAATTCTTTTACTAAACATTTTCATTTCCTTTTCTTCTTCACTATCAAAATCAGTATGATTATTATTATTATTATTCTCATCATCATCTTCATTCTCACTATTACTCTTATCACTATCTAATACATCATATATATTTGGATTATTACCTGATTGTAGCTGCTGTTTTAATTTTTCTTTTCGATATTCTTTTAAGAATAATTCTTCTTCATCTATTTCCCCAGTTTCCCCAGTTTCTCCAGTTTCATTTGTATTTCGATTTTTATCTTTTTTTTCCATTTCATCATCACTATAATCCAATAAAGAATCATATTTACTTAATTTAGAACGCATTTCATCTATATATAATATAATAGTATATAATAATATAATATAATAATAATAATGATAATAATATAGAATATATAATATAATAATAATATAATAGTATATAATAATAATATAATATAATATAATAGTTAATAGTATAATAATAATATAATAATATATAATATAATAATATAATAATAATATAATAGTATATAATATAATAATATCAAAAATATACTTCTAACTTTCATTAATCCAGTTTTAAATGCATTCTTTAAGAATTGAATTTGTTTATCATCATCCGCCTGTTGTAGTTGATTATATAAGGATGTCATCTCTTCTTGTTCTTTTTCAGTCACTATATTTATATAGTATAGTATGTTAGGATATTAAATTATTGTATTATAGTTATATTAAATTATTTTTTTTTGAATCGATTCTTTATATATAAATGTATGTATTCTTATATTTCAATTTATAATGTAATGTTAATTTAAAATAAAAATAAAAAAAAATAGAATAATAATAAAAAAATAGAATAATAATAATATAAAAATAATAAAGAAAAGATAAAACATATATATATATACTTTCATAGTCTTTCAGATCGATTCCTTCTAGAAGGTCATCAATGGGTCCTATAGTATCTCTATATCGATCTGGGTTATCATCTTCACTATCACTTATTTCTGCTTCCATTTCAATAAACTTACTATTCTCTATATAAAAATATATAAAATAAAGAATATTAATGAATAATATATATATGTATATAAAATAATAATATTCTATTTATATACTAATAGATCCAGTCATAAATCGTTTCCATTGTTTTAATCTTTCTTTTTCTATTATTTTCTTTTCCTCTTCATCTTCATCATCATCATCTTCTTCTTCTTCATTATCTATTTCTTCATCATTATCTTTTTCTTCATTATTATTATTATTTTCTTTTTCTTCTTCTTCTTCGTCTTCACTATCATCATTATTATTATCATTTAATGTATCTATTAATAGATTTCTTTTGACATTATTATTTTCTTCTTCATCTTCTTCTTCATTGTCATTATCATCATTATCATCATCATTATTACTTTCATTATCACTTTTATTTTGTGTATCTACTCTATGTAAATGATGAGATATAGTATGTTTTATTAAGGGAGTCTCTTCCATATCACTATCATCACTAAATATATCATCATCGCTCAAAGAAAATACATCTATATATTTATATATATATAGATTTATATGATTATAGAATAATGAAAAATAATAAATATCATAATAAATAATGTTATATAATATATACTATTTTGAGTTGATTTCTTTTCAGATACTACTTTAACTGCAGGGAAAGAAGAGAGTCCTTGAATAGATACAATTTGTTTTGTTTCTTTTATTTCATTAGGTTTCTTTATTTCTGGATTTAACTTAATATTCTTTGGCTTAAAGATTTCAAATATATTTGTATTTTGTTCTATTTTAGAATTTTCATGTTCTGGATTATTATTTGAATCAGAATCTATAGATATTACTGATATATTCTTAGAGGGAACAGGAGAAAGAATTGTATTTGAATTATTCATTTTATTGATGTTTTCTTTTGTTTGACTTTGTTTATTTTTGATTTTATTATTTGATTCATTAGCCATAGTAAACATATCGATCATTGTTCTCTGCTTCTTTGTTTCTTTTCGTAATGAACCATCAGGAGCCAATTCATATCGAGTTGGAGCTGTATAATGAGGCTTAGGGAGAACTGACTTTTTATTATTATCTTCTTTATTATTATTATTATCTTCTTTATTATTATTATTATCTTCTTTATTATTATTATTATCTTCTTTATTATTCTCTTTATTATTCTCAATAATATTCTCCTTATTTTTCTCAATAATATTCTCCTTATTTTTCTCAATAATATTCTCTTTATTATTCTCAATAATATTCTCTTTTTTCTCTTTATTAGTTATAGTAGATTCAGAGATATCAGGAGTCATAGGAGATATTCCAGAAAGATTATTATCTATATCTATATCTATAATATCATTGATTTGATCATCTAAAGAAATTGACTGAAAAGGAACTACATTCTTTTTTGAATAAGTACGAATAGATTTCTTTTTAGGAGATAATGTATCTACAATCATCGAATTCTCACTAATTTTATTCTTTTCATTTGTCTCTAGAGTATATTCAACATTATTTTCTTTATCATTTATATTACTCTTATTAACATTATGATTATTGTCATTCTTATTCTTATTAATAATATCATTATCTTCATCACTAGATACTATATCATTCTGTTTATTTATTACTCTATGAATATTATCTTCTTCATCACTTATATTCTTATGAATAATAGATTCTTCATTCTTTTTAGTAGCATCACTAACTCTATTTGAAGAATATTGATTATCCAATGGATCAATTTCATCATCACTTTCAGATACTATGCTATTGTTTTCTTCTTCTTCTTCTTCTTCTTCTTCTTCTTCTTCACTATTTTCATCAGCTTCTTCTTCAAATAAAGAATTCTTCTTCTTCTTCTTCTTCTTCTTCTTATCATTATCATCATCATCATCATCTTCTTCTTCTTCTTCCTCCTCCTCCTCTTCTTCTTCCTCTTCTTCATTATGTTTCTTATTTTTTAATATATTCTCAGCTATATCTACTTGTGTAATCTCATTTTCGTTGTTTTCTTCATTTTCATGATCACTTGGAATTATTTCTTCTTCCTCATTATTATTCTTATTCTCAAATTTTTCATTATATTGATTATCAACTTCCATCCATTCAGCTTCTATAATATATTATATAATAATAATAATAATTAATAAAAACAAATAAACTATTACAATCAAATAAACTTAATAAAACATAACATACCTTCATTTTCCCAAGTCTTTACTAATTCACTTTCCATTTTTTCTTTAAGACTTTTTCTTGCTCTCTTCACATTCTGAACATCATTTTTATTACTCATTGTAATCTTTCTTTTAAAACTATTAAACACATCTTTATTCAAAATGACGTTTTTTGGCGTAAATTGCTGTTGACTATCATCCTGAGGAGGTAATACAACGAAATCCTATAGTAATAAATCATCAAACATAATAAATATATAAATAAATAATATAAATTCACTATACATACATCATTATTATCATCTTTCTTATCAAATGTTAATATAGAATCATCTACATTCTTCTTAGAAGCTATAGGTTCTACTATAGGAACCATTTGAATCTTTTTTTGCTTGATTTTCTCAAGTAACCTAATAAAAACATAATTCATCATTAAATATCTATTATGTACCTTTTACGCTTCTCACTGATGGAGTTCTTACTATTACCTGAGGACTCTGACATGATCTATATTGAAAAATATAACACCGAACCGCCAATTTATTTTTTTGTAAAAGGGTGGGAATCATTATTTCACGGTTATTCACATTATTTCCAGTATTTTATTTTTTTTATATTTATAAAAATTGAAAAGGCAATACATCTCCTAATAACTTTGAAAAAGCCATTCTAGATGACGTTGAACTAATTATAAACCGTAATAGGCATACTAAACATAATATTTTATGTCATATAAAAAATACACTCATTTATTTTTTCTATACTCTAAAAATATAGTAACGTTACTACAGATCAATGAAGGACATGACAGACAAAATATCAGAATAGCAATGAAATGAAATGAAAACGAAAGATAACAAATATATATATAACTGTTTCTTTCAATTTCATAAAAAGAATAGTCAAAGTATTGCTCAATATTTTTCTTACTTTATCTTGATCTTATTTTCATTCTCTTCAAAATGATATAAATAAAATATACATATAACTCGTTATAATTTATGAACTAATACAATTAAGTATCGAAACATCGGAACCGATGATTCTATAAGTTTATCCATGTAGATTAATTGGAAAATAGTTGAATGAAATAATGAGTGAAAAGTGGTTATTGGTAGCTTCGTTATTATTGGGAGATTTCCAAGAAAATTATAAATAAATTTTTGTTTCTTTATGGCGAAGAACAATATTCATGGTTATTTGCCAATGTCGCCACTTGAAGACGATATAAAAAACGGTAATTGCTACAGTATATAAAAAAAGTTTGAAAAATAAATCATGAACAATTTCGTTTTAGAACTGTGTTTTTAGGAATTCCCCAAGGAATCTTTTTAATAAAACAAACATGTAGAAAAAAATAATGTGAATATTTTTATTCTTTTTTCGTTGATAATAACTTTATTTTTGTGTGAATTTTTCATACGAATCAATATGAACTACATCTATGTGTTTCTAACATATTTGATGGTTGTTCTATCAATATCACGTATGTTTTTTACAATTGTTTTTCCTAAAAGATGTTTATTTAGCGAAAACGACATGCGAAGATCCTGAAGTAGAGATTGAAGTAACAAGGCAATATTCACGTGATCCTCAAGATGAAACAATGAAAATATATCGTGGATCTCGAACTACAGGAACGATGATATTAGAATTACGAGGAGAATCAGCTGAATGGGGAGATCAGAAAGTGTTGAATATATGTGTTCAACCTACACTTCATACACTTGTTCGAATTTCTTCGTATGTCTTTTTTTTTTATTATATATATAGTTTTAAAATTCTTTTTCTGTGACTTTTTAAAATATAAATATTATTCAAATTCTTCATTGATGAATATAAATTATAATAGAAATATATTTTGTTTTTTTTTTGATATATTAAGAATCAAAAAATAATAATGAATGTATATATATATATAGTTCAGGAAATGGTTGGACTGCTGGATCTTATGTATTAATAAAAAGAAAGAATACTATATTAAGTAAATATGGATTAAGTTATGGTACTTATGCAGAATCTGTTTTTTATCGTATGCTATATATATATATTATTTTATTTATATTTATGTTATTTTATTCATATATTATATTTAAAAAATATTTTTAATATATATATATATATATATATATATATATTATTTTTATATATGATATCAATATAACCTGATCTTATAAATAATATATTTACATAACGAATTATAATTAATCTAATATTATATAAAATATTTAATCAATATAATATATATATATATATCATAAATATAGCTTATTACCTTGTAACCAATGAGAGTTCTTGGAGATATATATCTATTCCTATTCCTTATAAAGAATGGACTGCTTATTCTTATGATGATTCGAATTGGAATTATTATTATACGGGTACATTTCCAAAACCCAATAGTATTACTCGATATTATAGAAGAAAAGTATCTTTAGATGATAATATCAAAGGAATTAGTTTATTTGAATTAACGGTAAAATCAAAAGAAGGCATTCTTATATATATTAATTCAAAATTATTATATATACATAATGTTTTAAATAGTTCTATTTCACCTACTGATTATGCTATTCAATCCGATTCAGATTATATCTTAAATACATATTCAGGTAACTTTGATTATTATGTAGGAAATACAACAGGATTAGTAATAGCTATAGAAATACATAAAATAAAAAATAGTACAGAAATAAATGATTTGTTTGAAGCTTATTTAATGTTTTTAGCAGGAGATATGATTCAACGTAATATAAATGGTATAGCTACTTCTACTACTCTTTATAATGAGAAGGATATTCCTGAAAATGCTTTTGATGGTTTTAATTATACAAAATGGTCTGGATTATATATAAATAATCAATCATCATTATTATATCATTTTACAAATAATCGTAAAGAATGGATAAATTCTATAGAAATTACTGTAGATCCTTTGGATAGTCTTTCTTCTCCTTCTTCTTTTATTGTTTCAGGTACTAATAATAATGGAACTACTTGGGAAAAAATAGCTTTTTATAATAATATTTTATATAATAATATTACCTATATGAGTCGATTTAATATACCTTCAAATATACATCTTTTTGAAACTATTAATATTACATTTATAAATTCAATAGATATCAATATCAATCCTTATGTTTCTATTGTTAATTTAAATTTATATGCTAGTAATAATGTTATTATTGAAGAATATTCTTATGGTTCCGATTCATTTACTTGGTTTATTAATATTGAAACTGTTTATATTATTCCTATTCATTCAGGTGTATCTGAATATGTCTTAAAATATCCTCGTAATATGCCAAAAGGATTATATTTAGATTCAATGACAGGTATTATTAAGGGTAATCCACAAGTTGAATATAATGATATGTTTATTATAGAAGGATATAGTTATAAAGATGAAATATATATTAATATGCAATTTCATGTAAATATAATAGAATGTAATAATAATCAATATATTATATTAGAATTTATTAAAGTATCTAATGAGAAAGCAGAAGAATATGAACGATATGAATTAATTGATAATAATCATACTATTATATATCAAGATCATGCTATTGATTCTTTATATTATAAAAAAACAATATGTATACCTAAAGATATATATACATTACGATTATATAGTATAGGTGCTTCTTCATGGTCTTTTGGTTCTTATTTATTAGTTAATATGAAAGATGATATTCATATAAATACTATTTTTTATGGTTCTTTACATATAGGTTATTCTACAGAAACATCGATTAATATGAATAGATTATTAAATAACCGTGATTCTAATGTACTTTGTAAATTAGATACTTCTCAACCTATAGAATCAAATTGGTATAAAAATAATTATTTATCTTCGAATCCTCAAAATACATGGTTTCCTTGTTTAAATACAACAAAACGTGATTCTTATTATACATATAATCGTTTTTATCGTACTTTTCTTAATATTGATAATACTACTTTATATCAAGGTATAGAAATACAATTAAATGGTCCAAATGCTATTATGATTTATGTTAATGAACGTATTGTATATAGAACAGATATTGATGAATTATTATTTTCTATTAATGATTCAACAATACCTTTAAATAATGATACTACTATTACTTATCGAACTATTTCATTATCTTTAACTTATTTTCATAATGGGAATAATACTATAGCAATTGCTTTATTATATAGTCGATTAATACCATTACCTTTTATTGAAAATATTGAAATTAGTATTGAAGCTTTAATCTCAAGTGCTACATTCCCACGAATATGGAATACTTATGGTACATTACTTGCAAATACATCTATTGATGTGTCTACTTTATTTGATAGTAATTATGATAGTGGATATAGTTTTGATTTTGATGATTTTCCTGATTCTACTATTGATATAGTAATTTATTATGAATCACCGTATCAATTCGAATTTGTAAATCATTATTGTATTATTGTAGACTCTGAAACCCGTACAATGGATCCATCTAATTGGGTATTATTAGGATGTGAATATGGAGCTGAGTATTGTGCTTCTTTAGATGCACGTGATAATGTTATTTGGACAGAAACAATTAATAAAAAATGTTTTGATACTACATTTCATATTCCTTCTTATTCTACTTATGTATTAAGAATAGAAAGAACTTATCCATCTACTCAAAAATCTATATTTTTATCACAAGTTGAATTTTATATAATAAATTATGATAGTATTCCTGTATCTTCTCTTTATTATTATCATCCTACTATTATTGGTTATAAAGGTATTACATTTCCATCTTCTTTTCCTTGTGAACATTTTTATAATTTTGAAGTTATTTCAGGAACATTACCTGAAGGTATATATATAGATGCTTTATATGGATATTTATATGGTATTCCTACAATTACAGTATCTAATTTAACTATTGTTATACAAGCTGTTAGTATACATAGTAAACTATTTATGACTACTATTGAAATATCTATCTATGATTGTATATTACCTAATATATTATTTTATTTGAATTTTTATCCTTCTTTAAAAACAAGTACAAATACAACATATTTTATAGTAGAAGATTTAACGACTCATACAATAATAGATTATCATTATTATTTACCTGATTATGGAGTTAGTTCTTTTGTATATTGTCGTAGTAATGGTGATTATTCTATAACTATGAATGATATCGATGGTTATGGTTGGGATAATGCTTATATATCGATTTCTTTAAGAGATAATACACAAGTATTTAAAGATCGTTTATATCCATCAGAACAATCACGTACTGAGAAATTTTCTGTTTATATTGTTTATTTATATTCAGAAATTGAATGGACTTATTATTATGATATACTTTCTTCACCCACTATTTCATCTGATTGGATGAATCCTGATTATGAGCCAATAGGATGGAGTTATGGTACTCGTGATGATATGACTTCTCCCACGGGAATTACACAATATTATCGAATGAATTATTATTTTTCTACATTACAAAATATAGCTATTATTTCGTTTACATTAACTTTACGTGGTGGTTGTATAGTTTATATTAATAGTAAAGAAATATATCGTTATGGATTATTAGAAGGTATTATTACTAGAGACACTATATCTATATTTGATCCTTATTTTCCTGAAACTATTGGTGGTAGTATTCATATTCAATTAAGTAATATACCCTTTTTTATAGGTAATAATAATACTATAGCTATAGAAATACATAGAGGTCAACATATATATACAGATCCTATATTTAATGTTTCGATAACACCATTTATTCATAATTTAAGATATCATTTAAATGGTTATGGAGATAGTTCACCTTATATACCTGAAAATACTAAATATACTATTGATTATGCATTTGATTCACTTAAAGAAACTGTATATCATTATCCTTCTAAATGTCAAGGTATTTCTATTCGTTGGATATTTTTAAATCAAAGAAAAGAATTTATTAATCAATATAGTATTTCTACATCTAATTTTTGTAATTTATATACACCTTCTGGTTGGATATTAGAAGCTTCAAATGATAATGGAAAAACATTTGATATTCTTCATAAAACAAATAATCAAATATTTACATATTTTTATGAAGAAAAAGTATATCAATTTTTAAGTGATAAACCTTATAATATGTTTCAATTAACTATAAATGAATGTGAAAATACATATTTTTTACATGATACTCCTTCTTTATGTACAGATACTATAGCTATACAAATATCTGAATTTACTTTATATACTGGTCTATTATATACATATTGTCCTACAAATAATGGTTATCCTTCTGTTTTCTATGGTGAATATTCCTATAAATCTTGTGGATTATTTTATAAAGGACAAAAAAGTCGATTTTGTTCAGAACAAGGACAATGGGAAGAAGAAGATCTTTCAAATTGTACATATTCATCTCCAACTTTTTTTTATTATACTAAAACAGTATATTTAATGGCTATAAAAGAAACAATATCTACATCTATTCCTATTATTGATTCATTATATATGAATTTTACTATATTTCCTTCACTTCCTTCTTCTTATACTCTTAATCCATATACTGGTATGATTTCAGGTACTAGTAATAAATCTATGTTTCTTACTACGTATACTATTACTGCATCTTCTATCTATTATAATACTATAATAAATACAACAATAATGATATCTATATCCAATAGTACATATAGTGATTATTGTAATGAAGATAATCAATGGCCGAGAACATATCAAGGAAATACAACTACTGTTGATTGTCCTTCTGGTTTTACTGGTGTATATTCAAGAACATGTTTAATACCTATTGATGCTTCTACTAAACCTATATGGTCTTCTATTAGTAATTATTGTATATTATCTTCTTATTATATTACTTTATCTTATGAATCTTCAGAATATATATTTCCAAAGAATGAAAGTATACTTATTGAACCACTTGTATCAGGAGAAGTAATAGATTGGATTATATCTCCTAATATTACATTACCTTATTTAGCTTTTAATAAAGGTATTTTTACTGGATTAAGTTATGTAAGAGAAGAAAATATTATTTATACAATAACTGCTATAGGTTTATATAATAATGCTAGTACTACTATATCTATTTCATTTTATGAATTTGTATGTAAAAAAGAAGGTATTTGGCCTTATACATATCATGGAGAAACGGTTATATTACCTTGTCCTTCAGGGTATTCTGGTTCTAGAAGTAGAACATGTAAAGAAATTAAATCTGTTGATGATGTATATTTTGGTGATAATCAATCATTATATGCTAAATGGGAACAAGAATTATTTGAATGTACTTATTCATCTCCAATAATATCATTAACACCTATACATATAGAAGGTATAATCAATTCTGAATTATATCCTATTACTCCATTATGTATTGGTATATGTACTTCATGGTCTGTTATTCCTTCTCTTCCTAAAGGTTTATTATTTAATAATACTACAGGTATTATATCTGGTATACCTAAAATTCCATATAAAGATGTATATCATTATTTAATAGCATATAATCAAGATCATTATAGTTATATACCATTTATTATAACTATATCGAATCCTCAATGTCCTGCTATTGATGGTTTTCCAGCTACAAATAAAGGAGAATTAGTAGAAATATCATGTCCAGATATGTATAAAGAAGGTACTATTATTAAATTATGTAGTAATGATAATATACCATATTGGATTCTTATTTCAAGTTCTTGTTCTTATAAAGCACCTATTATATCTTATTCTATAGATTATATAGTATTATATAAAGATGAACCATTAGTAAGAATATCACCTATTATTCAAAATTATATATCTTATTGGTATGTAGTTCCTGATTTCCCGCGGGGAATTAAGATCAATCAGAATGGAGGAAGTATAGAAGGAACTGCTATAGAATTATCATCATTAAAGAAATATCGAATAATAGCAGGAAATCCTGATAAAGAAACAAGTATATATATACAATTATTAGTAATAGAACGTATATGTCCAAAAGAAAATGATTGGCCAGAAACTAAAGTAAACCAAACTATATATTTATTATGTCCTTCTATAAAGACAGGATATCGAATGAGATCATGTGTTCTTGAGGGATCAGATACAAAATGGACCAATGAAAATGATACACGTTGTATACCATCTCCTTTGTCACCACCTGATGTTAATACTGTTTTTATTGATTATACTATTTATATATCTAATTTAACTAGTAATATTATATATGGTAATGAAATCTATATGTTATATAATGGTATAGATTCTTTCTTTTATCCTTATTTATCTCCTTATAATCATATATGGATTACTTCTATACAAGATTTGAATATAATATCTAATGTTACTACTATTACTCTTCCTACTGTAAGTATATCTATACGTATATATGGATATTATAATGATATTCTTTCTTTAAAAGATCCATTCTATTTGTATTTAACAAATGATTATATATATTCTTCTCTTCAGTTACAATTATTCTTTAAGAATCGTTTATTATCTAGTGATTATCAATCAATTACTATTATTTATCATAATGTAATATGTAATGAATTTCTAACTGTTTTTATATTATTATTATTAATAGTTACATTAGTGATTCTTTTCTATTATTTATTTTATATGTCAAAATGTTATTGTACTAAAAAGATAAATAAAAGAAAATCACAAGAATCTATTCTTAAAGAAAGACTTATTTAATTATATATAAATATATCATTATTATATATTTATTCTTTATAATTTTATTTTTTACTTTTATTTTTGTTTTTTGTTTTAAATTTGTTATAACAATTATATATATATATTGTTATTCTTTTACAGATTATTCTTAATTATTGCTTTATTATATATATATTTATTTTTTTTTAAATATTATAATAAATATTCATTCATATATTATTCTATCTCATTTGTGTATTGATTCATTTGTTTTATTCATATTTATTTTTTTTTCTCTTTTCATTTTTTCTTATATATTCTTTCTATATATATATATATATATTTTGTTTTGTTTTGTTTTGATTGTCTTTATTCTTTTTCGTAGTTTCTTTTTATTCTTTTTTGGTCTTTTTTAAATTTATCATTTTTTTTTATACACTAAAATATTTGTTATCGCGTATCGTCAGTATAAATTCTAGTTGTTCTATAATATAATATCATATCTATATGATATATATGATTTCATATATAAATTAATAGTTATTATTATATTTATATTATACATATATTTATGAAATCATTTAAGAATAAACTATCTATATTCTTGTTTAATTATCTATTTATTTGCTTTTTTTTTTTGCATATTATCAACAGTTTCTTAATATTCTCATTATATTACATATTTTTATAAGTTTTTTTTTTCTTTTATATATATATATATATATATATATATTATTTTTGTAAATATAAGTTAGTTTTATTTTTTTTTGTTTGAAATTATTAGTTCTTTTATTTATTTGTTTTGAAAAAAATATATATTTGTATTTTGTTTCTTATTCATTTTTATATTTTATAAATAATATAAACCCAATGAATATTTTTTAATTTTTTAAAATAAGTTTTTTTTTTACAAAACTATTTTGAATCGTATATATACATATAATAAAATAGATAGCATAAAATAAAAATTAATTAGAGAAAAAATAATTCATATTAAAAAAAAATTTATATAATTCAAAGAAAATTTATAAATATCTAATAGTAAATAACTTTTATACCTTTCTTATCATTTTTATCATTATGATCATGAGAATCATGTATATGTCTTCTTACACCTGGAGGACTTATACTTCTACTATAACTTCTACTATTACTTCTACTTGTACTATAACTTGTACTATAACTTGTACTATTACTTGTACTATTACTTGTACTATTACTTCTACTTCTACTATAACTTCTACTTCTACTATAACTTCTACTATAACTTTTACTTCTACTTACACTTCTGCTATCACTTCTACTATTACTTCTACTCTTACTATTACTTCTACTATTACTTCTACTTACACTTCTACTATTACTTCTACTATTACTTCTACTTCTACTCTTACTATTACTTCTACTATTACTTCTACTTCTACTCTTATTATTACTTCTACTTACACTTCTACTTCTACTCTTACTATTACTTCTACTTACACTTCTACTATTACTTCTACTTCTACTCTTACTATTACTTCTTTTATTATCTTTATCATTATGATTCTCAACTTTATTATTAGAAACATTAGAATCTTTATCTTGCTTTTTATCAAGTTCTTCTTTATTATTCTTATTCATAGTTTCTTGAGAAATAGAATTTGAAACAGATGATTCATTCTCTTTATTATTTTTATGAATAGATCTTGAAGTAGATCTAGAACGTCGTCTATTCGATCTTTCTTGTGTTCTAGAAGATTCTTTTTCTTTTTCTTTTTCTTTTTCTTCTTTTGAATGATAATCTCTACCCATCCATTGTTTCTTTCCTTCTTCACCACGATAATCTATAAGACCATTTTCAACTTTATTTTCATTTACTTCCTTTTTATTTTGTGATTCTTCTTTTGAAAAACGACGTTCAAGTTCTTCTAAACGATTTCGTCTTTCTCTATTCACTCGCTTCTGTATAGATTCTTCATCCAATCTATAAATATTAATATATAATTTATTAATATACAATATATTAATATGTATATATATAAATAAAATAATTTATAAAAGAATATCATGTAAAAAATGAACATTAAATTTAAATTTATATGAATATATCAAGATAAAAAATAATTCTAAACACAAATATACTTTTCAGAACGTAAACGATCTTCATATTCTAATAATGCAAGTTCGATTTGTCGTTTCTCTTTATGAATAAGCACACTTTTATCTGTTTTTTGAATCACAGGTTCTGATTTTTCTAATACATTATTCTCAGATTGTTTTCTTTGTTCAACTCTTCTTGATGGCTTGATATAAGCAAGATTTCGTTGGACATAACCATTTGTACCTGAGCCTCTAGCAGTTGCTAAACCAATACCGTTATACATATTCACGGAATGATGAAATAAAGTAGTTTTTATAGAAAAGAAAAACTGAATTAATTTCCAGGGTAAAATTAAAAACTGGTATTTCTAAAATAAACATGAATATTTTTTATTACTTTTTATTTTTTTTTTAGTTTTCTATTTAATAAATTTTGTAGTATAAAAAAAGGAATTCCCATGAAAATAATAGGAGACTAATTCTTTATGAGAATAATCACAGTTTTTCCAAAAGAAAAGGATTCAATCGATTTCAGACATAACAATCCAAAAAGAAAAGTTTAGTATAATTTCATTCATTCTTAGAGTATATACTATATAAATAATTATTTTTTGAATTGTTATTATGTATTATATGTGATGCATTATAAATACAGTATAACTTTATAAATATTTTTATAGAACTAGTCATGTTTTCAAAATTCTTGAGCGAAGCTAAAAAATATACAAATCAAGCGATTGAAAAAGCAAGTGCTGCTGCAGAGCAAGTATGATTTCATTTATTTTAATAAAAATCGTTATGCTTTCTTTTTTTTAGGGTGTTCGTATAGCTAAAGAAAAGGCTACTGAATGTAATCCATTTATATATTAACTTTATGAAAATTATATGTCTTTATATAACTATTTTCATTTTTTTTTTAGTACAATTAAATGATAAATATCAATCTTTCGTAGATAAAGCAAGTCAAAGTATGTTTTCTTTTAAATATTTTTAAAATATATGTTATACTATATATATAATTTATTGTTTATATATATATATAGTGGGCCAAAATGCTTCTGAAGTCATCAAAGAAGCTATTGCTGGAAGACCTGATGATTTCACTTATATAACAGATAGAATTATTGGTATATTTTATAAAGAATTTCTTTATATGTAATATTATAATAGTTTTTCTTATATATAATATTATAATAGTTTTTCTTTATATATAATATTATAATAGTTTTTCTTTATATATAATATTATAATAGTTTTTCTTATATATAATATTATAATAGTTTTTCTTTATATATAGTATTATAATAGTTTTTTTTTATATATAGTATTATAATAGTTTTTTTTTATATATAGTATTATAATAGTTTTTTTAAATATATATATATATATATAGCTATGGGTTTTCCTGGTTATCCGAAACATACTGATGGAGAACATCATAATTCCCGTGAAATTGTTGCTAAATTCTTAGAAACAAATCATCATGATAAATATATGATTTATAATTTTAGTGATGAAACTTATGATACTTATTTCTTTAATGATAAAGTATATAGTATAATTTAGTTAGTTATTATATTGATTATAGTTTTTATATTGATTATAGTTGTTATATTTATCATAATTGTTATATTTATTATATATCTTATATGTATATTATAATAATTATATTATATATATATATATAGGTAATGTCTTATGATTTACAAGGTCTTCCTTGTCCTCCTTTGGGCTTATTAGTAAAGATCTGTTTATCTATTGAAAGCTGGCTCACGATGGATGATAAAAATGTTGTAGCTATTCATTGCCTTGTATGTGTATTATATTATATATATTATATTATATTATATATATTATATATATTATATTATATATACTACTATATTTTATATATTATATTATATATATTATATTATATATACTATTATATTTTATATATATTATATTATATATACTATTATATTTTATATCTATTATATTTTATATCTATTATATTATATATATAGACAGGAAAAGGTCGTACATTAACAGTATGTGCTTGTTTATTATTATGGATGGGAATTGCTAAAACACCTGTCGATGCATTAGAACTATGCGCTAAGAAGAGAAATATTAATTATGAAATCTGTATGACACCTTCTCAAAGAAGGTATATATATATATATATATTATTATTATTAATAAGTATAATAAACATAATAATAATAAATATAATAATAATAATATACTATATAGATATGTTCAATATTTTGGTAATTTAATGGATAATCATCGTCCCTTGGATGAAGTGTTATCTCTTAAATCTATTACTATTACAGGTATACCCAATATTGAAGATAATGGATTAAGACCTATTATTGATGTATTTATATATATATAATTATTATTCTTATTATTATTATAGATATATAATAGTGGTCAATTAATATATACTTCTGTTAAAACTACATTAAAATATAATAATAATAATCCAGAAAATGAATCTTCAAATCAGCAAATACAAACAGAAATCGAAGTTCCTTTTGTTCTTTCTACAGAACCTGCTTATGTTTATGAATGTACACTTCCTCTCTGTGTATATATTATCTATTTATTATTATTAATAAAACATTATTATATTTATTCTTTAAAAATTAATATTTCTTTTTATTTTATATTATTTTTATTTTTGATTTATTTTTTATTTATATTATTGTTTATATTCAGGGAAATATTATTATTCGTTGCCGTCATTTACGTTCTAACGGTAATAAACGTTCAATTTTCCGTTGTATGTTTCATACTGGATATATACAAGGATATAAATTATATTTAACAAAAGAACAATTAGATGGAGCTAATAGTGATAAAGAGTAATTTTATTTTTCTTCTTATCTATATTTATATATATATATTTTTATAGTTTTTAAAATAAATTATAATGAATAATGAAATAATAAATATTTATATATATATAGAATTCCTTCTGATTTCTCAGTTAGTTTAGTATTCGAATATACTCCAAAGTATCTACATATATAATAATAATATTATTATTATAATATATAGTCAAATTAAGTTAACAACTCAAGATAATCCTTTAGAAGCTTTTGAATCTATTTTATTAGAACAAGGTAGTACTTTATATAGTGATATAGCAAAGAAAAGAGATGAAATATCAAGATCTGAACAATCTATAGATATAGATAATAATAATAATAGTAATAATAATAATAATAATAATAATAATAATAATAACTCTACTACTGTTCCTAGTGTTACTAATAATAATACTATTACTACTTCACCTCTTGCTATTAATACAGATATAGCTACGCCTTCTAATGCTACTATAGGTAGTACTACTGTTACTCCTCTTAATAATAGTCTTCCTATTACTTCTACTACTCCTAATTCTATTAATTTAGAGAGCTTAACTGATAGTAGAACAAGCTTAGAAGACATACGTAATAGTATTTCATCTCTTACTCAATCTTTACCTATTAATAGTATATATATTATCATTTTATTATATTTTTTTATTTATTATTATTATTTATTTTTTTAATTATATTAATTTTTTTTATTCACTATTTTTTATTTATTTATTATTATTATTTTTATTATTATTATATATAAATAGATGCTTTTGAGTTAGATGGTGACTCTGATAGTATTAGTGACGTAGATCCAAATGAAACAGGTAAATATATTCTATATATATTTATATCTTTAAACAATTGTTTTTTTAATAATTTTATATATAGTAGATAACAATTCTGATCATATTGATGTATATATATAATCATAATCATAATAATAATTATTATTATTATAGTATTTAAATGAAATAAGACGATTAGAACAACTTTTAGATGAAAATAACGGTCAAGGAGATAATAATGTATATATATAGATATATTAGAATAATACTATATATATATATATAGGAAGAATATATTTCAACTGAAATGAGTGAAGAAGAACAAGCAAGTATATTAATTTATATTATAAATACATGTATATATATTATATTATTCTAGAGCTTGAACAGGCACTTCTTGAACAAGAAAGAATTCTTCGTGAACAAGAAGATAATTAAATATATATATTTTTTTTAATAATTTATTTTGATAATATACTTATAAACGTTTCATATAATATATATATATATTTTTTTTTTCATTATTATATTTTATTATTTAAATTTGATTTTTTTTAAAGACTCATTTTTTTTTGAAATCATTATTTTTTATTATACTAAACAACTTCTCAATATATAAAGAAATAAATAATTAAAGAATAATTTTTTTTCAAAAATATTTCATTTCATCTAAGAATTAACTTTTCTATTCTACTTATCACTTTACTTGTCAATACCATAATTTTTTTATTCATATTAAATACCCCAATTTGACTTGATATCATAAATACTGTTAAATAATGCAATTAAAAAAACTATTTTTATAATTCTTTTAATCTCTTCACCTTCATTAGAAAAATACCATATTCTTTATTCATTTCAATTCTTAAAAATATGGATATTAGACATATTACATTGAAAAAACAATTCTAAAAAAAAATCAGAACAAGAGAATGATTCGTCATCATTTCAACTGATGTTTCTAGCAAAAAAGACACAAATAAAAGAAGAAATTCCTAGAAATAAATCAAATCAAGGTAAAATTAAAAGTTTTCTCTTAAAAATAAATAAAAATCACTAATAAATTATATATTTCTAAGCAAATTGTTAAATAATATAAACATAAAAAAATGAAATAAGCATAACAATCAACTTGTTTTCTTGAAATACACTGATGAATGAATACATACTTATTATTCTGACATTTCTGTGTCTTCGTATTTATTTTTGTTTATGTATTTTGATATGAAATTTTTATATAGTTACAATTGTTGATTCTTGTTTACAAGGTCAATTTAATGTAACATTTCGGCGTGTGTATGGTGTAGATTCAGAAGGTGAATTAGTGACAATCTATAAAGGTATGGCTGAAGAAAATAATGTTATTGATGTCCTTAATGGAAATCTATTATCAAATCAAACTGTTAATACAAGTTATTGTATGGATCCAGTTATTTACACAATTGCTGCTGAAAAAATGTATGTAAATCAGCTAATATTAACTATTTTTATTATTATTATTATTTTTTCTAGTAAATATCCTGATTGGAATTATAAATCAAAGTTAATCGTACTCATTGATGAAATCATTATTTTTGAAAATACTTTGGATAAAGGATTTTATGATGAATGGACTATTCTACGTATATATTTATATAAAATATTATTTTTTATTATTACTATATAAATCCTTATATTCTTTTTATAACTAATATAAATCCTTATATTCTTTTTATAACTAATATAAATCCTTATATTCTTTTTATAACTATATAATCCTTATATTTTTTATTATTACTATATAAATCCTTATATTCTTTGTTATAACTAATATAAATCCTTATATTCTTTGTTATAACTAATATAAATCCTTATATTCTTTATTATAACTAATATAAATCCTTATATTCTTTTTATAGCTCTATATACTATTCCAAAATCATCGATATGGAAATATACATTTCAAGAATTATATAGTACGAATTGGTATACTTCTACTTATGATGATTCTTCATGGAAACAATTATCAACGTCGATATTACCAATTACAACAAAAATAACTACATATTATAGAATAAAAGTTCAAAAACCTATATTAAAATCATCTGTTTCTTTATTTAAAGTAGGTATATATAGTAAAGAAGGTGTTATTGTAAGAATTAATGAACATATTTTATTTACTCGTAATATGAATAATATATATATAACACCTCAAAGTTATGCAACAAATATAGATGATACTTATTCCTATCATATATTTACAGGTAGTTATAATGAATATATTCAAAAATATTCTTCAATAATATTTTGTGTTGAAATTCATTCTTCAAAAGATACAGTTGGATTAGAAAAACAATTTAATGCTTATTTTATACCTATAGTTCAAGATCATTCTTATAGATCTACAAATGGTATTATTAGTATTGAAGAATCAAAAGAAACTATACATAGTGAATATTTATTTGATAACCATCGAAATACTATATTTACATGTCATTATGAATATGCATGTATTACTATATATCAATTTATGGATGATCAAATAGAATGGATTAATCAATATGAAATAATTAATGGTAATAATAATAATCAATATGATTTATCTTCTATATTATTAGAAGGTTCAAATGATTATGGACATACTTGGATTCAATTAGATGAAAAACATCATATTCAATATCATAGTAATAGTGAATCTTATACATCTATGGTATTATCACATACTATTTCATATAATTCTTATCGTTTTTCTATGATGGCTAATAATAATTCACATTTAATTGAAATAGGAGATATACGACTCTTTGCTAATTCTGATCCAATTTATGATAATCTTACTTATTCTAAATCAAATTATATATTTTATAAAAATATAGATAAAGTTTATATATATCCTTTATCTTCATCTTTTTCTTCATTTACTCTTTCTTCTTCTTCTTCTTCTTCATTATTATTACCTAAAGGTCTTCAATTTGATCATGATACTGGTGAAATTTATGGAATACCTACTGATTTATTTGATAATACTATATATATATCTGCTAAAGATAATTTAGGATTTATTCATTCTATAAGTATTCCTATTCTTGTTCAAGAATGTATTCAAAATGATTATAAATTATTATATATATATACAATTTCAGGTAGTTATACACCTTGGAATGAAAATGTAGAATTATATACTTCAAATTCTCTATTTATACAATCATTTCCATTATATTCTTCTGCTTATACATCTACTCTATGTTTAACAAATGAAACATATTATTTCTTATTAAAATCAAAATATGGACATGGCTGGACTTCCTATTCTACATTTACTGTTTCTTTAGAAAATAAATATCTTCGATATCCTATATTAAAAGAATTCTTATTTGATGGTTATGAAGAAAAATTATCATTTACTATTTCTTATTTATTAGAACCAAAATCATATTCAACAAATTGTCATTTAACGAATAAAGTATTTAATATTAATTGGTATAAAGAATATATAAATGAATTCTTTTGGATATCTTGCTATAATCCTCATTCAATTCCTTTTGATACTGATTCTCCTATACAATTATTTCAATCTTATTTTTATATTAATTCATTAATTGGATATCATAGTATAGAAGTATTATTTTATGCTTCTTCTTCTGCTTTTATTTATATAAATGGAATTCTTCAATATATACGTAATATTGATAGTATACCTATAACTATAGATACTTTATCTACTTCAGATCCAGAGGATATTGATTTTCATTATCATCGTGTTACTATTAGTATTGAATTACTAAAACAAGGAAAAAATTTAATTTCATTAGGTCATATATATACAAATAATAGAGTTCCAAATGCTTTACAATCCATATATAGTGTTCGTTTATTATCAAGTTCTGATTATGTTTCTAAAACTATATATGCTAATGGCTTAGTAAATCCTGAAAATACAATTATAAGTAATCCAAGATTATTATTAGATGGACATAAAGATACAAGATGGATATATACTAGTCAATCAGTTAGTATTCCTACAATTGTTTTTACTATATCATTACAATCAGATAATTGTCGTAGTGAATATTTAAATAAATATTGTTTTATTAATAATTATGACACACCTGAAAGTGATCCATCTGATTGGACAGTATATGGATGCTCTTCTCTATCATGTGATCTGTTAGATTCTGTTGAAAATGTATTATGGAAATCACGTGTACAACAAATGTGTTTTTATATGAAACCTCATACAGATACATATACTAATTATAAATTTATATTTTTAAAAAATGCAGGTTATGGTAATTATAATTCATTAGCATTATCTGAAATTCAATTATTAACTGTTGATATTAATTCTATTATTATTTATCCTTTAGAATATACACCTAGTCATATAATAGGTTATAAAGATGTTAATTTTCCTACATTAATTCCTAATGATTATTATCATCGATTTAGTATTTTATCTGGTATTTTACCTTATGGATTATCTTTAAATACAGCTACTGGTTATATATATGGCATCCCATTTATTACTACATCCTCTGAAACTATATTGATTCAAGCATATAATATACGTGGAGAAATATATAATACTAGTATTACCGTGGTTATTCAGAATTGTATGGATCCCTATACATTATTTACTGTTGAATATAATTCTTATGGTCAATCAGTTACAAATACTTTTGGTTTTTCTATTCTTCATACAAAAAATAATACTTTATTAGGTATGTATACAGATCTTCCTGGATTTGCATCGATATATTATACATTTTGTGTATTACCTAGTCAATATTCAGTTATTTTAATTGATACTTCTAATTATGGTTGGGAAAGTGCTTATATATATATATTTATAAAAGGAATAGGAGATATAGGTAGGTATTCATTAGGTAAAAATGAATCTCCTAAAAAATATGATTTTGAAATAGATACTTATCCTTCTATAAATAATATATTATGGAAATATATAGATATTAATATGGAATTAATAGATCTGAATTGGACATCTATTCAATATAATGATATATCGTGGAGTACAAGTACTATTCAAAATATGACGATGCCTATAAATATATATCAATATTATCGTAGTCAATTATATTTAGATGTTTATCATGATTATTCTGCATTATATTTTCTTATTCAATTCTCTGGAATTATTCATATATATTTAAATGGATATGAAATACAATCGATTGATACTTATAATAATTTATTATATATTATGAATAATAATAATTTAAATAATATAAATAAACTAAATCATTCAAATTATAATAGTTTGAATAATAAATTATATGATTCAACTTATAAAACAATTAATCAAGTTATTAATACAGAATCTATACCTCTTTATTATTCTCCTTCTATGAATATATTTTCTATAAGTGTACAACTATTAAATCATACTTCTTCTTCTTCTTCTTTTTTCTCTGGTTATTATAAACCTATAGAAATAGGTAGAAATCATGTTATTGATGGTACATATCAAAGTAATAATAGTGGTTTTGGATCTACTTTTATTAGTAATATATTTGATAATAATATTAATACAAGATGGAGAAGTTCTTCTTCTTGTGAAGGTACAACAATTTCTTGGACTTATAATAATAATAAACAAGAATCAATTAATAGTTATACTTTTATTTCTTCAAATGACTGTAATAATTATCATCCTTCTTCATGGATTCTAGAAGGTTCTAATCAATATGATGGTATATATACTTTATTACATGTTGTTTGGAATGAAACATTTTCTTATTATTTTGAAGAAAAACATTATCAATTTATTTCTTCTAAACCTTATAATCATTTTCGTTTTACTATATTAAAATGTAATAATAAATTATTAGATTCACATTTTATATGTAATAATGATTTTGTTCAACTAGCTGAAATACAATTATTTATTGAAAATACACCTTCTTATTGTTCTACTATAGATAATTGGCCTGCTGTTCCTAAAAATACATACTCTTATCAATTATGTCCTACTTATTATTCTGGATATATACGTAGATATTGTAATTCATCATTATTATTTGAATCTATTGATAATTCTACTTGTCAATTATTACCACCTCAAAATATACAATTATCTACATATATATTATATGCAAAAGTAGATACACCTATAGAACCTATTCTACCTTCTTTTGAAGGTCTTTATTGTTTCTTTTATACATATCCATCTCTTCCTCTTGGATTATCTATAAATAAATCAAATGGCACTATATCAGGTATACCTTTAAAAGGACAAGAAGAAATACAATATACTTATTATATAGAAAATAGTTCTGGTTCTAATACTATTTCTTTTTCTATTATAATTGATGGTAGTACATCAAAGAAATATTGTTTACCTATTTCTGTTTGGACAATTACACCTATATATACCTATTGTATATTATCTTGTCCTGAATATTATACAGGTATATATAGACGTTATTGTGATTTTGATCATAAAACATTACCTTTTTGGAGAGAAATAGAAAATACATGTACTCCTATTTATGAACCTGTTTCTATTCATTATAATCAATTTTCTTATTTATATAAGATTAATGAATTCATTAATATAGAACCTATATTCAAAGGATATGCTTTTTCATGGTCTATTTCTCCATCTTTACCTTCATCAATTACTTTTTATAATGGTACAATTACAGGAACTTCTTCAATTATTTTAGAAAAAGAATTATATAATGTTAAAGTTAAAGGAATCAATAATATAGATACTTTCTTTATGTTAGAAGTTACTCAATATTTATGTGAAGCTGATGATATTTGGCCAAGAACAAAAGTAGGTGATAAAGTCATTATTTTATGTCCTTCTGATAATTATAATGGTCAATTAGAAAGAATTTGCTTATATAATGAAATACCTATTTGGTCTTCTATTAATAATACATGTATATTAAAATCACCTTATTTAAAATATCCAAATTCATATATTTTATTAGATTATCATATAGATACATTATTAGTAGAAGCTGACTGTATAGGTGATTGTGATTTCTTTAATATAACTCCTACTCTTCCTTTAGGATTATATATAAATAATACATCTGGACAATTATATGGTGAACCATTTATTCCTAGTTCTGAAGATAATTATACAATTACTGTATATACTTCTTATAATACAAGTACAAGTGTAAATATATATATAAAAATACGTGATGACCATTGTCCTAAAGATGGTATTTGGCCTTCAGTTTCTAAAGGAACTTTAGTTGAACATCCATGTGAAAATATAAATAAAGAAGGAAATATATCAAGGTATTGTAATAGAAATGATCCTCCTTCGTGGAATGAAGTAATCAATAGTTGTATATATAAAACACCTATAATAAACTATCCAAATACATTTATAAATGCTATTTTAAATGTAGAGTTTAATCCTCTTATTCCTATTACTAAGAATTATATAGAAACATGGAGTATTGTCCCTAATTTACCTATAGGATTAATATTAAATAATAAAACAGGTGTTATTTCTGGCATTCCTATTGTTCAAAGTCGATATATTACTCATACATTAATAGCTAAGAATCCTGATCGTTCTGTATATATTACATTATTTAGTCAAGTATCTATTATGATATGTGATACTATGAATATATGGAATAATGTTTCTGTTAATACATATTCATATACTTTTTGTGAACATAGTCAGAATCGTATACAAAGAAGATACTGTTCTTATAATAAAAATACAAATCAAAGTAATTGGTTAAATCCAGAAGTATATTATTGTAGAAAGAATGAAATAGAAGAAGATTCAATAAATCCATTTTTTAATTCATTATATATACCTATTTATATAAATAAAATATCGGTTGATATGATTAAATTAGATTATATATATGCTATATATTCTATTCTTAATGAATATATAATATCATTAGGTTTATCTTCTTATTCTCTTTATTATACAGGTATTGGTAATAACACTATTTTAAATAATACCTCTCATTCTATACCCATACATCCATTATCTACTTATTCTTCATTACATTCTCTATATCATTCTATAAAGAGATTATGGAATCTAAATAAAATATGGAATAGTATTCTTTGTATAGTTTCTGGAATTCTTCATAAATATACATCTTTATCTATATTATCTAATATATGTAAGCCTATAAATACAACATATAAAATATCTCCTTTATTATATAATTCTACATTTATAGAAAAAAATAGTCTAACGAATATATTCTCTAATTCTTCTTCTTCTAATTATTCTAATTCTTTTTCTAATTCTTCTTCTAATTATTCTAATTCTTTTTCTAATTCTTTTTCTAATTCTTCTTCTCCTCCTCTTTCTTCTTCTTCACTATCAACCTATAGAGATGAAACATCCCAATATTTTATTCCATTAATATTTCGTTATAATCTTAAATATTATGATATATCCACATTTCAATCAGATATTTGTAATTATATTAACACCGAATTTATTGATAGGATTCATAATGAATATAATATATTATTAACAAATACTATTCGTTGTGATATAGATCATCTTTGGTATTCTCCTTTAGTCTCCTATCATAGTATTTATTTCTATATATTAATGATAAGCTCTATTTTTGTTCTTCTTTCTATACCTACAATTATTTGTAAATTATCTAAAATATGTAAACAAAAGAAAAAAATACGAAAACAACGTGTCTCATCAACAAAAACATTTATTAAATATTTTCAATAATTAAAAATTATAGTTTATCTGATAATCATTATATTATGGGAATTATTTTTCTTTGTGTTTTAAATTTAATTTGTTTGTGTTTTTTTATTTTATTTTATTTTTATTTTATTTTAATTTTTATTTTAAGTTTTATTTTAAGTTTTATTTTAAGTTTTATTTTTCTTATAATATCCTCATTTTTTTAATTATCAAATCATATATAATCTATTATTTTCTATTTTTTCTTCTTTTCTATTTTTTGTGTCTTGATTTTTTTTGTAATATAATAAAAACTTCTATAAGTTTTGATACTATTGTTTTTTATATTATATTAATATATATATTAAATGTTTATATTTTTTTTTGTTTTTGTGTTATGACTTTCATACATTTTTTTCTTCTTATTAATATATATTTATATATATTATATTCATTTGTTGAAAGTATTTATATTCAATATTCTATTAAAATAGTATTTTTTAAATAAGTATCAATAAAATGCTATATTTTTATTATATATTAAAATGCAATATAACATAAATATATTCATATTATAATGTATATTTCGGTAACTATCATTTTTGTTTAATATATATTTATTTTTTTATTCGGTTTGTTAATATAAGTTTTCTTTTTATAATATAATTATAAGCAATTAGTTATTAAATTTATATATGTTTTTTTTTCATAATAATTTTATATGTAAATATATTTTTTCTTTTGATTTTATATTTGTTGTTACCCCTATTCTCTATTATATATATTGTATATTAAATACATATATATAATCCGATAATTGCTTTTTTATGTTTTTCTTTTCTTTTTTTAAATTTATTTATATGTTTATTGTGTTTATTTCATTATATTCCATATTTATTTATCTATATTATATTCTTTTCTATTTTTTCTATTTTTTTATTTTTTCTCTTTTTTATTCCTATATATATATATATACTATCTTTTATATATTAGTAATATTGAATATTTCTATATATATTTTCATTTATTATTAATATTATTTTCTTTCACTTCTTATCAAGTTGTATTATATCTTATCACTTTTCTACTTTTATTAGTGCATTTTTATACTATTATTTATTTAAAACAATTATGACTGTATTCTTATTTCAAGTGTTCTTCTGAACTGTATTCTAGCATTCTCTATAAACATATATACAGAGAGTTTTGTTGTAGTAAATTTATATAAATAATCTATTATCGAAGTATATATTATTTTATTTAACAATATATATTAATCTATTTATAATACATTTATAAAAGAAGAAAAAACAACAAATGACTTTTTACTAAATCAACGAATTTATGTTTATTTTTAACTATGCTAAATATTGATACTATTTTGTAAATAGTATATGTAATTATAAATAAAAAATGAAAATGTTTCCTTATTATTTTATTTGTTTATAAAGAACAATATATCGACTGGAATGTGTTAATAGTTCTAATGGATTATATAACCATTCCTGTATCTATATAGAAATATATAGATTATTGTGAATATATATATATTCATATAATATATATATATATCGCTTCTATACCTTTATATAATGGTTTAAAGAGAAGAATTCTGTAATATTTTGTTCAACATATGAATCTGTAAGTATATATATAGGCATAGCATATGTATATAGATATCGTTGTTGAATAAAGAGAGAAGGATTTAAATAAAGAGACTCTGAAGGTATTTTATTACTTAATCTTTCTCTATATAAATATATATAAATAGTATTACTATTGTTGTTTACAAATTTTAATAAGAAAAATATACACAAAAGATTTATATTCTTGGTTGATATATATATAATAATTATAATATATATATATATATATATATATATATATATACTCAGGAGTACATGTCAGATAGTGAATAGTAATATTTTTATGTAAAAAAGAGTAGCCAGGATATTGATGGCATTCTAAAAGAACATCGAAAGATATATCTTTATCTATAAATATAAATAAATAAAATAATTATATATATCATATATATATATATATATACATTGATGAGGTTTATAATGAGAATCAATATCTTTTGACACAGTACGAAAAGCTTCCTCAGTTCCTCTCTATTTATAAAGATATTAATTATTATATAAGCAGCATAATTAATAGATATATAATTATTACTTTAAAGAAAAGTGCACCAAAGAAAAACAAAAGTATATGAATAAATAGAATCATATAGATCTATATATAGTAACAAATAATTAGAGAATAATGAAAAGGATAATAATAACAATATACAATAATACTATAGTGTTTGGAAGGACTATATGTAAATATATTTTGTTTATATTGTTTATTATTATCATTATTATTTTTAATATTATTATTATTATCTTTAATATTATTATCTTTAATATCTTTAATAATATTGTTATTTTCTTTAATATTATTATTATTATTATTATTATTATAAAAATGAATTGATTGATATATTCCATATGCAATAAAAGGATAAAGAAGAGGAAGAAGAGGAAGAATAAATCGGTCTTCTTTGTGAGATATACATGAATATAAGCATATAGATATGCAGAAACAGATTAATAAGGGTAATAAGAAAATAGGAAAATTCCTTAAACCTACAATATAGATATATTATTAATAAATTTAAAAAAATATCACAATAATAATAATAATAATATATTTTTTTAAATATCATAAAAATATCATAAAAATATCATAAAAATATCATAAAAATATCATAAAAATATCATAATAACAATAATAATTAAATAAATAATTTTCTATATACCTTTAATTAGATAAATGTTGAATCCTCCTAATAGAGCAGGTAATAGAAGAATAATATATGTATATATAGGTGATATTCCATAAAGATTAGAATTTGATGAATAAATATTAAATATAAAATTAGAATAAAGAGGAAATGATATATAATGGTTAATAATAGAATCGAAGAATAAACATATAAAAGAAGAGAAAGAGAAGATAAGAATTGCTAAGAGAAGTATTTGAATGATAGATCTATATGTTTTTTGTTTATATAGAATATATATACATATAGGTAAATAGAGTAGAACACAATCAGGTCGAGTATGAAATGAAAATGATATTATGAAGAATGGAATAATACTATAAAAAATTTATTATTATTATTAATTAATACGATTACTATCATAATAATTATATATATATAAATAATACTATAAAAAATATATTATTATTATTAATTAATATGATTACTATCATAATAATTATATATATAAAATAATACTATAAGAAATATATTATATTCTTAATTAATACGATTACTATCATAATAATTATATATATATAAATAATATTATAAGAATATACTAATCTAGAACTTGTTTTTGTGTGATATATATTGGAAATGATAATGAATATAAAAAGAAGATAAATAAGCAATAAATTGTCGAATTCGATAGAGTTCGAAGCATAATTAGTGTTCCGTATGGATTAAATAATGTGATTAATAAACTATAATAACCATATTCATATTTATGAAATAAACATAAACACCATTGATAAACATAATAATCTGAAATACTGACAAGAATACATTGTAATAGTCGAGGTAAATACGCAATTAACCATGAAGTATCGAGATTCTATAAGAAGAAGAATATTTATTGTTTTATAGAATAAAAAAATAAATACAAAGAAAGAGAGTATTTTCATAAAGATGAGGACATGTATATTGCTAATATGACTTCTAATTGGTGGATACTCCCACTCCCAAGTTCTGAAAAGAAAAAAAAAAGAAGAATAGATATATAGTACTCAACAGAAAATGAATAATAATTATAAATATTTTGATTTAATCAGAAAATAGGCTAGTTATGCATATTCAAATATATTATAGTATGTTAAAGCATACCGAAATCCATATCCAAAGACAGATAAATGAGAAATTTCTGAACATTGCCAGTATTCATCAGGCCAATATGTAGTTTGTATAAGTAAACTTTCAATAAGTCTTATAAAGAAGATACAGAAGAATAAAATCAATTGAGAAACTGATTTTGATATATGAATCTTAATAAAACTATCATGAATGCTTTTCATAACTTGCATACGAAAATACTCAATAAAATCCAAAACAAAAGAAAAAAAGTAAAAGAATATTGATATCATAAAAAAATAAAAGAAGTGAAGAAAAATTTGAAACATTTTTTTATTTTTTTTTATTTAATTTGTTGGTTATAAAATAATATAATAATAATTTTTAAGATACTTACATCAATTATATTATGGAAAAGGATTTTATTAATCTTATAAATAGTTTTCAATCTGTATATGTATATATAATTATCTTATTATTGTCTATATTATATTGTAATAGTTGCAGAATCGAAATTGGAATGATTTTAGAGAAGTATGGCTTTCATTGCACTTTGAATTTTTCCATGAACACATTGATATTGAAACACATAAAGGAATTACAAAGCTTTATGATTACTACTTAAATTATTCTTTCCGAACATTAACGAGTATTCTAATATATTTATGTTTTTCGTGATCATTTTAAAAAATAGGTTTGTTTATGATCGATAACGATCATTATGCATATGATGCAATAATCTTTGCTTTGTATACTATATATAAAACTCAAAAGAATAAAGAAAAACCTCAAAAAATTCCATTTACACCACAACAATATTATAAATTAATTAATTATTCAAATGAATTGAAATCTATCCAACCACAGCCAGATTCATTATTTGTATATATTAAATTATTATATTATATTATTATTATATTGTTTTATATTATTATATTATTATATTATTATATTATATATTATTATATTATTATATTATTATATTATTATATTATTATATTATTATATTATTATATTATTATATTATTATATTATTATATTATTATATTATTATATTATTATATTATTATATTATTATATTATTATATTATTATATTATTATATTATTATATTATTATATTATTATATTATTATATTATTATATTATTATATTATTATATTATTATTATATAAATACATAGATAATTTATTAGTATTGTCGATCCTATATCTATATAGATAGTTCGTGAATTATTTGAAGAAGATGCTTTTTATTTATGTATTCAGAATATTCCCGTGGAAATATCATCCTCTTCACAATCCTCTATAACTCCAGATTCCTTATATTTACAACCATTACTTGATGTATATATAGTTATATAATGATTATTTTTTAATACAGATTATATACATATATTATATAGATAACATATATATATATATTAAATATATTATATGTATATCAATTATTTTATAAAGATCATATATATATAAATATATATAGCAAATTTTGAATTTCCCTTATATATCATCTTTGGAATATACATTAGAAGGTACAAATACATTCACAGACTCTATTGCTTCAATTATACATGAATTGCCAAAGAAAGTATATTATTGTGAATTATTTATTGTAAATTATATGGATTATAGATACTATTTTATATATATTCTATATATTACATATAATATACTCTATATTACATATAATATACTCTATATATTTTATTCCATAAGCATATGATATCTTCTTTAATATGTTTATTATATATATATAGGAGAATATATTAATAGATGAACAACCAGAACCAGAAGTAGAAATGGAAATAAAAAAGAAAAAAGTATATTTATATAAATATGAATATAACATAGTATTTCTTTTTAGAGGACAATTATAGGAACAAAACGAACTCGAAAACTAAAGTTAGAACATGAAAAACAAGTTTAAAAAGATTTTTATACACATTTAAAACAATGTTTTTTGTTTATACATATTCTGTTAACAATATATATATTTATTCTATATTTTATTTGTGAATATAAAAACATTAAAATGTCATGATTCTTGTACCCTTTAAGTATATTATGAAAATAAAAGAAGGAATAATGAATAAAAACAAACAAAAATAGTTTAATGTATATGAAAATAATATCATTGAATAGAATCGTTTATAAAAACATAATGATTGAATATATTTATTATTGTTCTTTTAGAATATCTTCAATTGCAATAGGTTTCCAATCTCCATCTTTTTGTATATATACCATATCATTCTCAGTATATATAATACATGTTCCCATTAAATATATTTGTATATTTTTATAAAGTCTATTCGCAAGAGGATGATATTCTAAATTATTAATTCCCGCGAATTTCTCGAGAACTTCACGCATTGTTATATCATAATAACGAGCCTTTGAAGATTTAACCATATTTTTAGCATTTCTTTCTTTAACAATATCTTCAATGATTTGTATATATGACTGTTGATACGTGAATAACGAAGGATTATATACACCAGTACCTATAGAGAAATAACATATATTATATATAATAATAAACATAATAATAAACATAATAATAATAATAATAATAATAATAATAATAATAATAATAATAATAATAATAATAATAATAATAAATGCCTTCTAAATATTCATTAATAAGATCCCAGGCTCTTCCTAATTGTTGCATAATTAGCGGGTTTTCTCTCATTGTGGAGGGAAATAAGTCTACCCATGTATTTACCCATATATATATATCATTCAAATCAATCGTAGGGATATATAATAACTTATATCTATAGAAAACGTTTATATATATAAATATATATATTTATATACAAAACTGAAAGCCATTTGGGGAAAAATAATGATTCAAATAATGCACCTATAATAATAATAATATAAATATAATAATAATATAAGTATAATAATATAAATATAATAATATAAATATAATAATAACATAAGTATAATAATATAAATATAATAATAATATAAGTATAATAATATAATAAGTATAATAAAATAAGAATAATAATATATATATACCAATATAAGTAGAAGGAAGAAGATCATTCCAAAGAACGATCTGATTAAATACATCGATATCTTGACAATTTGGATCAATCACATAATCGCGGAAATATGTATCTAATTTAGGCATTATATATTTAATTAAGAATGAATTCATTCTATAAGAAATATATATATATATATATATGAAATTGAATAATAATATAATATATATGTATACTCTTCATTTTTCCAATGTCCTTTGAATGGAGATACAATATAGAATAGTGAAATATCTGCAGGAATCCAGAGAGGAATAAGAGAAGAGATTTTATAACGAATAGATGGATATAAGTTCTCAATTGATTTTGGAATAAATGATTCCCACGGTAATATCCATTTATCAATACGAACTGTTTCTGTAGATGGATCCCATACATCAACCTTTATAATAATAATAATAATAATAATAATAATAATAATAATAATAATAATAATAATAATAATAATAATAATAATAATAATAATAATAATAATAATAATAATAATAATAATAATAATAATAATAATAATAATAATAATAATATTTTGGTTAATAATAATAATAATAATAATAATAATAATAATAATAATAATAATAATAATAATAATAATAAAACGTTAATCATAAAAAAAAATACTTCAACTTGTAGCTTTTGATATATAGTAGATTGAATAAAAGTATAAAGTTTATTTTTAGGATATATATGAGAGAGCGCGGTAATCAGACGAATGGCGGGCTCCGTCTGACGCACGTCCCAATAACGAAATGCTGTACGTAACTATATATATAATATATTTTTTTTATCATAAATAATAATAAAGTATATAAATAAATAATAATAAAGCATATAAATAAATAATAAAGTATATAAATAAATAATAAAGAATATAAATAAATAAATAATAAAGTATATAAATAAATAATAATAAAAAATATATATATAAATAATAATAAAGTATATAAAGAATACTTGAGGAAGAATAACTGTGAATAATACAACTTCAATTGTGTTCCATACGGATTCTATAGTATATTCATCATCCAATATAAATACATCTTCTAAATGTAATCGAATATATTCTAATACTTCTGGATTCTATAAAAATATATAATAATAATAATAATAAAAATTAATAAAATAAAATAAAATAATAATAATAAATATATATATACTTGTAATGGATTCCATTTTTCTAATTCATAGGAAAGAATATCATTATAAAGAGAAGGTAATAATTGAAATAAAGAATATCGCTCATACTCTAAGGCATAATCCATCTATATATATATATATATTATATATACAATAATATATATCTTATATTTATAAGCAAAATATATATATATAAATCTAAAATAATAATAATAATAATATCTTTTCTATATACCTGTAAGTTTTCAAAGAATTTCAATATATTACAAGTATTTACAAGAGCACTATTATCATCTGATATATATACACTAATTTTATCACTAGGAACAAATTTATTCCCTTGGGAATTTGATGTATTTTGAAGAGAGGATGTCGATAGTGATGATGATAATTGTATATGTGTCGATTGAACTGTATTTAAGTATTTATCTATCTTTTCTTTATATATAGATATATAACGCATAACATTTTCTAATTGCTCAACTTCTTGTTTTGAATTTGATATCAACTTATTATTCATATCTATAGTTTTCTATATATATAATATATATATAGTATTCATGAATTTATATTACAAATATTATTATTATTAAATAAATAAATAAATATATATACTTGTATTTCTTCTTTTTCTTTATGTATTCGATTTAATTCTGATTTCGCATGAAGTACTGTCCCTTCCTTTAAATCTACCATCATATTCATATTATATAATAATTCATATCCAACAGGCCTTTTTTCAATTTCTAATTGTTTAATATTTTCAGGAGAATATTTATCTGTTTTTTCATTATTTAAATATATAGTACGAGGCTATAAGAATATAAAATAATAATATTGTCATATATATATTTTTAAAATATATATAATATTTGATAATTGAAAAAAATAAAATTCTAAAAGAATAAATAAATAATAATAATAATAAATGTGATAAACACAATAATAATAATAATAATAAAAATAATAATAATAAAGGTAATAAACACAATAATAATAATAATAATAATAATAATAATAATAATAATAATAATAATATACTTGTTCTCCTGTCATATCAATAAATGCCATTTGTTCGGGTTGTTCATTTGGATCATTTAATATATCACTTACAGTTTTAATTGTCTTCACCTTCTTTGGTTTCACTTGTTTTGTATCAATTCTCCAATCATCTTCATAATCACTTTCATTGGATTCAGACTCTTTTTCTTTATCTTCAACATCAATATCCATGGTCTTAAAATATTCTTTTGCTACTTCACGATTTTGTTTCAAATGAGTAGCTTCTTGAAAGTCATTTGCACCTAAACCTAAGTTAGCAGGTCTCACCTATATAATATATAATCAATAATACAATCTATTTACTTTAACTGCAATCGGTTTACTAATACCATCAGCATTTTTACCTAATCTACCTGTAAAGCCCATCTTAAGTAGCATCTTTGATGCAACACCCTTTGTATGAGTTTCCCATGATGCTAATCCATCAACAACACTAGTGTCAGGTTCCACCTGATCCTTCTCTTTCATACCACCAAAGAAGTTTATAGAACTCATTGGTGCAAATATACGCAGATAAACAATAAAGATCAAATAGTTGTGAAATTATCAAATAATCCCACAAATCAAGTGAGAATACCGCGAATATTTTTTAAATTTTTTTAAATTTTCAATTTAAGACTCTTTTGAATATTCTTTTATATAGATAATTAATATAATTCTATCAACTTTATAAAAAAGCTACACACATACAGTTTTAGATGGTATACCTGTCATTAATCAATTATGATTTACTTTGTTTTTATTCATTTATTGGTTTATTTGAATTCAAAGATAATGTAAAATTATATAAACAAACTTTCATAGTTTTTATATCATGATTACTGAATAACAAATCACAATAAACTATAAATATTCAATTTCACGTGTTTAAATAATATGAAAAGAATATTAGAAAAATAAATAAATGCAATTTTTAAGAATAATCTAACATTCATAAACTACATTTGAACAAATGTGTGAATATGTTTGTTGCTTTTCTAACAAAGAATCATGCACATTCATAATAAATTTTTTAATATATATATTTCAAATAATTTCTATCAAATAATGGAATAACAATCAACAAATGATTATAAAATCATTTATATTGATATTCTATAATCATTTACGATAATTCATAGAAAGAAGAATCTTTTTTTAATATTGAGGGATAAAATATATAGAAGATAAACAATTTAAAAAAAAATACTTATTTTTTAGTGAACACAATTCCAGTTCTTCTTTCATTTCGAAATTCGCGATTATTCAATAAACAACAGGTTTATTTTGCATTATAATTCAGAAATTTTCAAATGTTTTATTTTCTGAATTTCTGCAAGTACCGTTGACATATGGAAACAGGAATAAAAAAGAATAAACAAATTCAAGGCGAAATAAATCGTGAAAATTTGTGTGATTACACAATAAAATTTGTGTTTTCTTCTAAAACCAGAAGGAGTTATAATCAAAAATTATAATTAATATGAACAAATAAAACATTTTCTAAATCACTTAACTTGCATTAAATAGACTTTTATCTTTTTCTATAATAAATAGATATAGTCTTCTAATATATCAAGATCATTTATTTTTTTGATTTTTAATAATGAAGACACTGAGAATAATATTATTATTTCTTTTAACTACTCTTTCACTTGCAACTTGTCCTGCTGAACATCTCTATGTTGATTGGCCTGAAACTGAACCTAGTGATGATGCTATTGAAGCCATTTGTCCTGCGAATAATCAGATGATTATGAGATTTTGTACTGCTTCTGGATGGACTGACGTAGAAGGAGATTGTCGTAATTATATACATTTAAATATTATATATTAATTGGTGTCTTCTTTTTTTTTCAAAATGTTTTTTCTATGTTTTTCTTTTATTATATCATTTAACTATAGAAGAAGCTACTTGTGCTACTGAAACTATTGAAGATCGTGTTTGGCCTTCTACAAATGCTGGTCAAACAGCTACATTAAATTGTGCAAGTGGATTTAGTGGTACTTATTCACGTATTTGCTCAACTTCAGGTACTTGGGAATCAGAAACAAACACTTGTGGTATTTAAATTGAATTCTATACTATTCTTTTCATTTTTTTTCGTTTTTGTTTTTTTATCTTTGTTTTTTTTTTAATATTTGATAAACTTATTTTTATATAGTTCAATTAACTTGTGTTGGTGAATCTTTAGAAGGTAATACATGGCCTACTACTAATGCTGGTTCTGATGCTACTCTTGATTGTGCAGAAGGCTTTTCTGGATCTATTACTAGAACATGTACTCTTACTGGTACTTGGGGTACTGTTACTAATTCTTGTGGTATATATATATATATATTTTATTATTTATTTATAATTTATTTTCATATATATAATTAAATTTGTATAGTTACATTTTTTTTTTCTTTTTTTCTTTTATTAAATATATGTATTTCTATAGTACAATTAAAATGTAGTGCTATTGGTATTTGGCCTGAAACAAATGCTGGTACTACTGTTACTTTACCTTGTGAAGATGGATATATTGGTGAACAATCTAGAGAATGTAGAACCACGGGAAAATGGGGTCTTGCTCAAAATACTTGTAGTATGTAGATTTGTTTTATTATTATTATTATTATTATTATTATTATTATTATTATTATTATTATTATTATTATTATTTTAAAAATTGACTTAATTTATATATATTTTAATTGTTACAATATATAATATATAATTTTATCTGTTGATACTATTTTTATAATATCTATATATAGCTCTTGCTCCTACTGTATGTGCTAGTATTGTTGATGGCGGATATACTTGGCCTGAAACTACTATTGGTTCTACTGCTACTCAAACATGTCCTGTAGGTACTACTGGATCTATTACCAAAGCTTGTCAAGAAGGTGGAGTCTGGGGAGATATTATTAATAATTGCAGTATATATTTTATTTATTAAATTTATTATATTTTATTTATTATATTTTATTTATTATATTTTATTTATTATATTTTATTTATTATATTTTATTTATTATATTTTATTTATTATATTTTATTTATTAAATTTTATTTATTAAATTTATTATATATTATTTATTAAATTTATTATATTATATTAATATTATTACTATTATTATAGGTGCTATTCAATGTACTGGTGAAACTGTGAATAATATAGTATTTCCTACTACTGCTCAAGGTCAAACTGCTACTGGTACTTGTCCTGAAAATACTGTAGGTACACCTACTCGTCTTTGTTCTATTGGTGGAATATGGGGAGATATTCAAGGAGAATGCAGTATATATATAATATTTAATATATTTAAACTATCTTTCATTTTTGTATTTTTTTTTAATTCACTTATATTATAATTAACTACTATTTATATAATTATAGTTCAAACATTTACTCATTGTAATTCTGAGTCTCTTGAAGGTAATAATTGGCCTTCTACTTTAATAGGTTCTGATGCTACTCTCTCTTGTCCTTCTGGTCAAACTGGAAGTTTAACTAGACCCTGTGGTATTGGTGGTGTTTGGGGTACTGTTGTTAATACTTGTGGTATATATTATTATTTATTTATTTATTTATTATTAGGTTTAGATTTATTAGTATTTTTTTTTTTTTTTTTTAATTTAAAATTTATTCTTTTTTTTTTTTCATATATAATTCTTTTTTATGGATTGTATACAATATTTTTATATAGTTCAAATAACTTGTCCTACTGAGAATGATATGACTAATTTAATTATTTGGCCTGTAACAAATGCTGGTCAAACTGCTACTCAATCTTGTGGTCTTGTTCCTACTAAACAAGTTACTAGAGTATGTAGTATTACCGGTACTTGGGAAACTATGGAAGGAAATTGTGGTATGTATTATTTTATTATTTGTTATATTTATTATTATTTATTTTTTATTATTATTATTTATTTTTTATTATTATTAATATTTATTATTATTTTTTTTTTATTACTATTTATTTTTTTATCATTATTTATTATTATTTATTATATATAAAGATCCTTTACCTACTTTTTGTGCTGCTGAGTCTCTTGAAGGTAATGAATGGCCTCAAACTAATTTAGGTGTTGATGCTACTTTACCTTGTGCTGCTGGATATAGTGGTAGTTTAAGTAGAACTTGTAGTACTAGTGGTACTTGGAGTAATGTTGTAGATACTTGTGGTATATATTATTATTATTATAAATACTATTTTATTAATATTCATAGTATAATTAAACATATAATAATATTTTTGTATAGTTCGTATTACCTGTGCTTCTGAAATTGATACTGTTCATATAGTTATTTGGCCTATTACAAATGCTGGTGAAACTGCTACTCAATCTTGTACTGCTGTTCCTACTAAACAAATTACTAGAACTTGTAGTATTACAGGTACTTGGGAAACTGTTCAAGGAAATTGTGGTATGTATTTTTGTATTCATTTTTATTTTGCTGTTATTAATATATATATATATATTTTTTCATTTTTCTTATTAATTTCAATTTGTGTGTATACATTTATAAATATATGTTATTATATATATAGATCCTTTACCTACTTCTTGTACTGCTGAATCTCTTGAAGGTAATGAATGGCCTCAAACTCCTGTAGGTACTGATGCTACTCTCTCTTGTCCTACTGGTCAAGCTGGAAGTATTACAAGACCTTGTTCTAATGAAGGTGTTTGGGGTACTGTTGTTAATACTTGTGGTATATATTATTATTTATTATATTTATTATTTATATTTATTATTTATGTATTATCATGTATATTATATATTATATAGCGAATGTATATTGTTCTGCTGCTGTAGATGCTGTTCACAGTCTTATTTGGCCTCAAACTCAAGTAGGTCAAACGGCTACCGTTACTTGTCCTACTGTATCTACTAAACAATTAACAAGACCTTGTTTATCTGAAAATACTTGGGGTGATATTGTTGGTGATTGTACTCCTGAAATTACTCATTGTAATGCTGAATCTCTTGAAGGTAATGAATGGCCTATGACTGTTATAGGTACAGATGCTACTCTCTCTTGTCCTGCTGGCTATAGTGGATCTATTGTCAGAACTTGTGGTACTCAAGGTGTTTGGGGTTCTGTTGTTAATAATTGTGTTGCTCAATATTGTTCATCTGTCGATGATTCTGTAAATGCTGTGACTTGGCCTCAAACTCAAGTTGGTCAAACGGCTACTATGACTTGTCCTACTGTTTCTACTAAACAAATATCTAGACCTTGTTTATCTGAAAATACATGGGGTGATATTGTTGGTGATTGTAGTATGTTATCTATTATTATTATTATTATCATGTTTATTATTATTATTTGATATATACGATTTATTCAATTCTAATTCTATATGTATATATAGCTCCTATTATTACTCATTGTAATAGTGTTGTTGAAGAAGGTAATGAATGGCCTATGACTCTTATTGGTCAATCCGCTTCTTTAGAATGTTCTATTGGCTATTCTGGATCTATTCTTAGACCCTGTGGAGATAATGGTGTTTGGGGAGCTGTCAATAATACTTGCCGTATATATATTATTATTATTATTATTATTATTATTATTATTATTATTATTATTATTATTATTATTATTATTATTATTATTATTATTATTATTATTATTATTATATAGAAATGAATCAATGTCCTGAGAATATAGTAGGTAATATAACCTGGCCTTTAACTAATATGAATACTACTGTTAGTAATAATTGTCAAGAAGGATATGAAGGTAGTATTACTAGATATTGTAATATACAAGGAACATGGGAAGATCAAGTAGATACTTGTACTATCAGTATATTATTATTATTATTATTATTATTATTATTTTTATTATTATTTTTATTATTATTATTTATCTATGAATGTATATAGTTGTTGCAAAATGTACATCTGAGCTTTATCAGGATCATCAATGGCCTCAAACAAATGAGGGTACTAGTGCTTCTATTCCTTGTGGTTCTGGTATGACGGGTACATATATAAGAGAATGCCTTGCTACAGGTATTTGGAGTACTAATGTGACTAATACTTGTGGTCAAATATTTTGTCCTGCTACTACTATTCCTGCTTATAATGAAACTATAGCTGATGGTACTGTAACTAAACAATGTGCTGTTGGTTTTGAAGGATCTATTAGTAGACACTGTAATATTACAGGTATTTGGGAAGATGAAGTCAATACTTGTGTTCAAACTAAATGTCTTCCTACTGAACATGATAGTCATTCATTCCCTGCTACTTCTGTTAATACTACTGCTTCTATCTCTTGTCCTACTGGATATGCTGGTACTATTACTTATGACTGCTTAGATGGATTTATTTGGAGTAACTATCAAAATACTTGTAGTATATATTTATTATTCTATATTTATTTAATTATTATAATTATAACATTTATTCTATATTATATTTACATATAGGTTTACAGAATTGTCCTGCTGTTGAATATAATGGTTATAACTTTACAGAAACTGGTCCTGGTGTAACTGTATCTCTTCCTTGTTCTTTACCTTTTGAAGGATTTGTCAATTATACTTGTAGCTCTACTATGCAATGGGAAAACTTTGTGAATGGATGTCGTATGTATTGTTATTATTATATTTATTATATTTATTATATTTATTATATTTATTATATTTATTATATTTATTATATTTATTATATTTATTATATTTATTATATTTATTATATTTATTATATTTATTATGTTTATTATTATATGTGTGTTATACGAATATTATATATATTATATATATTATTATTATATACGTCAAACCTATTGTGAAGCTTCCGTGGAGGGTCATTTCACGTTCCCTCTTACTCCTGCTGGAGAACAAGTCGTCTTAGAATGTCAACCACTTTATACAGGTAATGTTACTAAATTCTGTACAAATGACGCTGTTTGGGCACCTACTATTAATAATTGTGGTATATACTATGCTTATTATTATTTATTATTATAATTATATGCTTAGAATTCCATTTATTATTATTTATTATAATTATTATCTCTATATATTTTATAAATATTTCTATATAGAAGCTATAATGTGTCCTGCTGAAACTATAGGGAATCGTGCTTGGGTCTCTGTACCTGCTAATTTCACTAGTTCCTTTGATTGTATGATCTTAAATCCTGATCAAACTGGGTATGTTTATAGAAAATGTGGTCTTAATGGTGTTTGGGAATCTGAAGATAATCAATGCGGTATATATATATATATATTATATTATTATTATTATTATTTTTTTTTTTTTTATTTTATTTTTTATTTATTTATATTAATATTATATATATTTATATAGTTTATAATGCACCTACTACTTTCACTTATCCTCAAAGTAGTTATACTTACCTTAGTAATGCTACTATTAGTATTATTTCTAGTCACGATAGTATATTTGAAAGTTGTGATAGTCTTCCAGATTTACCTGATGGATTAGAGTTTAATAGTGATTGTACTATTCGTGGTGCTGCTATACATGCTTCAGAAACACAAACTTATTTAATTGAAGCTTCTAACTCAGGTGGTGTTATTAATACTAATATTACACTTACATTTACTGGTATATATAATTATATTCATTATTAATATATATATATATGTTACTTATTCTTTTAAGTTCCTATTTTTAATATATATAATAACCTATATATATATGTATATATATATATATATATATACATATATAGATGATAAATGTGTTGCTGATAGTAGTTTTGATGCTACTTCATTACATACTACTAAACAATTTACATGTTATTTCCTTGGTAAGGAAGTACGTACATGTACTACAAAAGATAATATACATCCTGAATGGAAAGTACTAGAAAATGATTGTAATATGTGGTTATATATATGGATTGCTGTTATTGTTGGAGTTGTACTTATTCTTATATTATTAATTATCATTTGTATTTGTTGCTGGTATGTATTATTTATTATTATTATTATTTATATTATCATTATTATAATTCTATTATTATTATTTATTACAATTCATCATTATATAGTGGTAATAGTGTGACTAAATATCCTAAGAAACGTGCTTTACAGTATTCTACTGAATTAATAGGTGTTTAATTGAATGAATATAATACAATATAATACATTCTTATCTTTCTATTCTAACAAAAAAAAATCTATTTTCTTTATTCATTTCATTTTATATATATTAGATGTATAGAAATACAATATTTTATAGAATATTATAATTGGTTTATTTTTTTAATATAATATTTTATCTTTATTGTATAGTAGTATTTTTCTGTCACTTTTTTTATCTAGTTACTAATAGTTTTTAAGATTTTTTTATCTTTTTGATTAACTATTCATGTTTGTTTTAATTCATTTCTTAATCATTTAATCTACAATACTAATATAAACAAGTTTAGAATAATAATAACCCACATTTGTTTTTGAGATTTCTTCATCATATATAAAGCCAAAAAAAAAATACTATAAAAAGAATTCTAAAAATAGTTTTTTTTTATAAATTTTTCTATTTTTATTTTTGTTTGTTGTGAAATAACCCAAATGTTTAATCCATTTAAAATAACATCTGAAGAGGAAGAACAAGAGAAGGATCAGAAGAAAAATCAAAAACCACTTACTCAAGAAGAAGTATGATTTGTAATGTAGATTACTTACTAAATCATACGTTTAGTTGAATGCCTTACGTGAGAAGAAATTTAAAGCTCAATACGAGCAAATACAAAATTATCGTATCCCAGAGCCAGTGATTGAAGAAAAGCCAGTGGAACCACGTAGTATGCTATACGTTAGATATGTTTTTAAGTAATTATTATCATAATTATAGAAGTTCTGACAGTTGAAGAAAAACTTCTCATTGAAAAGAAAAAGAAACAGTTGTCAATTCATAATTTCATTGCTTCTATGTTTACTACGAGTGAAGTGCCTTTTGTATTTCTAAATATATTTCTTAGTTTTCTTTTTTATTTAATTAATTATTATGTTTTTTTTTAATATATAGAATGATTCTACTTGTTATTCTGTTGATAATTTCATTCCTACTTATATTTATTATGTTGAGAAGAGTAGAGGACCCTTATCTCCTTTTATATATACATGTAAATGTTATGCAACTTTATTAAATGTATATATATATGTTTTTTTCTTATTTTTTATAAAGATATATATTTAATTTTTTTAATATATTAATAATATATTATTTAATGCATATATATCTATAGAAAAAGAATACATTAAAAGGTATAATAATATGATTCTATATTAACTAATATATATATATATATATATATATAGAAGAGTATATGATATCTGTATATACATATTGTAAATTATTATTGGAAGGAGCGTTATATAGTTGTTTATTTGGAGATGTTATCTTTCAAATAAAGTATTTATTATGTATTATGTATTATTTATTATATATTATGTATTATTTATTATGTTATATTGTTTATTATTTATTATATATTATTATTATATATATATTATATTACTAATAATAATATATATTAGTGAGATTAGTATATCGAAAGAGATTCTGTCATTATACGAATATCATGACATTAGTGTATATTCTCATGAGATATTAATATCTATTAATAATCATGCTATGCAATATAATACATGTAAATCTATTGTAAATGTATTATTACAATATACACAAATCAATGCTAAACAATATTATCGCGATGCTAATTTAACTGGCATGCAAATGTGCTATCAAGTATTATTTGATATTATACAAGCGTTTCCTTCTACTTTTGATGTTCTTAAAGAATATCTGGATAAAGATATTAGTATATATTATTATTTATTATTATTTATTATTATTTATTATTTATTATTTATTATTTATTATTTATTATTATTTATTATTTATTATTTATTATTTATTATTTATTATTTATTATTTATTATTTATTATATAGAAATAGAAGATGGGTTTATACTTCAACGTACTTCCTATTTCTCTCCTTTCTTCTCTCTTCATCCCGCGGATCCCTCAGTAGCAATCGTACTTTTCCGCGGGAATGTAGCAGATAATCTTGGACGTGTAGATATAGCTAATCATACGAAACAAGTTATGAATGAATTAGATGCTTTTCAGGTATGTATTTATTATTATTATTATTATTATATTTATTTTATTTATTTTATAATTATTATATTTTTATTTTTATTTTATAATTATTAAATATATATATTATTTATTCTCATATTTATTTATTATTTTACAATATTCACAGAACAATCTATTTCAAGTATTTAAATGTCTGTTACGTTCTTCTGTTACAAAAGATTCATTACTAACATGGATTGAAAAAGTTATTTATATTAATTCTGATTATCTTAAAATGAAATATAGCCGTGCAAAATTATCAAGGTATATATATATATATAGAATCAAATTCATTTCATTTCATTTTCCTCATGTTTATATATATATATATATATAGTTTTGGGTTTTTATTAACGTTATCAACATTTCTCTATAAAATAGTAGAACCACTTCAAAAGAATCCATCTCTTATTGATTTGAATTATTTAACTTCTTCATCGAATCTTCTTACTAATGAAGATCGAATTCTATTCGAATATAAACCCTCAGATCCGTCACTTGATTCATCATCATTCAAAGCTGCAACGAAATACTATTTCTACTTTTCATTTTTATTTAGTAGATGTCACGTGCCATTATATGAATTATTAGAAAATGTTGAAAGATCATTACGTTCAATGCTTCCAAACGGCTTTGAGGGATTATCAAACGCCAACGAAACACTAATGGTATGATTATTATATTTTATTTATATATTATTATATATGTATACTAATGATATTTATTATTATTTTATGAATATATATCATTTACTTTAGAATCAAATAAATTCAACTTTTATTATGAGTCAAGCTATTTCTAGTTTTATATTAAGTAGTACTACTATATATATGTATATGAATTATACTCAACTTACAATTCAACTCATTCTCAAAGCTTCAAATTCTACAGATATACAGTATATAATTAATAGCTTTTTTTTTTATATTTATTATTATTTATTATATTTATTATATTTATTATATTTATTATATTTATTATATTTATTATATTTATTATTATTTATTATATTTATTATATTTATTATATTTATTATATTTATTATATTTATTATATTTATTATATTTATTATATTTATTATATTTATATAATAGTAACTTATGTTTCTCTCCTACCGAGTTATTTAATGCTATTCCTCTTCGTCTTCTCTCACAAATAGTACATTCCAATAAGTGTATACTCATGTATATATATATTATTATGTTTATTATTATTATTATTATTATTATTATTATTATTATTATTATTATTATTATTATTATTATTATTATTATTATTATTATTATTATTATTATTATTATTATTATTATTATTATTATTATTATTATTATTATTATTATTATTATTATTATTATGCTTATTATTATTATTCTATAGGAATATCCATTCCCTCCGATCCCCCATAATTCCCGCGCCTTCTTATTATTCTCTTCTTCTTGCATTCTTAACCCTATCTCTTGATCAAAAGATACAAATACATATACAGGCTGATCTAGGAGAAGTATATATACATATATATTATAATTATTTATTAATAATACTTATTTATTTATATATCATAAAAATTTAACCCATATATATATATAGTGTTTATATACAACATTTATTCCTTCAGAATCTACTTTAACAGCTGCTTCAACACAACTTCTTTCTTCTCCTCTTCTTCCTAAACAGATTATTCCCGCGGTAATTCGTCTATATGGTGATGTAGGTCAAATAGGAGATATGTCGATTAGTCATCGAAGAGGATTAGCCCAATTCTTACGGGAAATTTGGAATATGAAAGGATATCATGAAGAAATTAATAATCTTGAAGATAATAAGGTATATAAAAAAGTTTTTAACTATTATTATTATTATTATTATTATTATTATTATTATTATTATTATTATTATTATTATTATTATTATTATTATTATTATTATTATTATGCTTATTATTATTATTATTATTATACATAAAATTAAATAGGAGATTATTATTAATTTTGCATTTGGTTTAATATCCACTTTTAGTAATTTAATAGCTGAAACATTTAGTGATATTCCCACGATTAAATCGATGTATAAAGATCACAGTAGTCCCCAATGGAGTCAATTATCACAAGAAGAGAGAGATGATCAATTACTTAACTTAAAACGATTGGAGAATCGAGTACGATCTTCGTTTTCATTGGCTAATGAAGCATTGAAATTATTCCGTGATACTGCTGAAGAATGGCATGTATGTTATCTATATATATATATATATATTTATTATATATTTTGAACTATGTATTATATAATAATTTTAATTATAATCATAATAGCCATAATTATAATAATTATAATTATAATAGTAATAATTATAATAATCATAAAGAATTATATATATATATATAGGAGATTTGGATGGATGATAAACTTCGAGATAATCTTGCGTCATCATTAGCAAATATATTAAAACAATTAGTTGGAAAAGAAGGAGCGGAACTCAAGGTATATTATTCATAATATAGTTTACTTTAAGATCTATATATATATATACATATATATACATATATTTGTTATACATTTATATTGATTAATTATAATGATATATATAGTTACAAGACCCAAGTCAATATAATTTCGATCCAAATGAATTCTTATCTCTTCTATTACATGTGATTTTATGTTTTTATAAAGATTCGCAATTTGCTATATCTATATTAAATAGTGGTCAGCAACTAGCTAATTCATTTATAAAAGCTGAATCTATTTCTAGAAGAAAAAACTTATTAGATAGTGTATATATTTATAAACATTATTATTAACTTTTTTTCAAAACTATTATTTAATTAATAGAAAATTATATTATATATTATTATAAATTTTTTTTTATGAAAATTAATTGTTCTTTATATATATAATAATAATATTATATATAATAATAATATTATATATATAGGTAGAATTATCTTTATTACATACTTTTATTAATACTTTAAAGAAAGAGAGTTTAGTTGTACAAGATATATATGCGTTAATAGACGAAGCTCCTGATGAATTTATTGATATTATTAGTGGTGATATCATGAGGGATCCCGTACAATTACCGTTAACACATCAAGTTGTTGATCGTACAACGATTGAACATGCTTTGTTAACAAGTCCCGTAAATCCTTTTAATAAGCAACCCCTAACGAAAGAGCAATTAATACCTCGTATATATATATGATTATTATTATTATAATGTTTATAAATATTATTATTATATAATTATAATAGTATTTATTATTATTATTATTATTATTATATAATTATTATTATGTTTTTAGAAATATTATTATAATAATATAATAACATAACTATTCTTATATATATATTTAGAACCTGAATTAAAAGCAAAAATTGACAACTGGTTAAAAGAACATAATGCATTATAAACATTATATAATATACTATTTATAGTATATATATTTGTATTCTTAATTCTATAATTAATATTGTTAGCTATATTGTATTTTGTATCTACTTTTTTTTTAAACATATACACAAGCCTAAAAATAAGTATTATAATTTCACTTTTTTATTAAGAAAAATATGCTTGTAAAAATTGATAAAAAAGCATAATAATAATATTATAAAAAAAAATTAAAACTAAAAAAACATAAATAACATTAAATCTATGAATGTTTTTAAATGAAAACAATTCATAAACAATAAATAGTTTATAATTTATATGAAAGATCTATATATCCTTAGAAATTGTATGAATAACTTCTTTTATGATTTCCGGTGTAGTTCGACAACATCCTCCCAAGAGAGTCGCTCCTTCATGATACCATGACTCTGCAAGTAAGGCATATTCCTTTATTGACTGAATACCTGTTATATAATAATTATTACTATCATTATTATTATAATATATATAATATAATAAAACATATATATATATATACCTGAATGTATAACATACTCCTGTTTTTCTTTATCCCAATCTTCTCCTAAATTTGGATATACTATTATTCTTTTATTCCATTTCTAATATATATATATATATATAATTCATATAAACTGTTATAATATTAATATACTTGTTTAATGATTTGAATAAGATTTAGTATATATTTTGGATTCGTACAATTGACACCAACAGCTTTTACCTTTATATATATATATAATAATTATATAATAATAATAACAATAGATATATTATTAATAATACGAATTGCTATAATAATAAAATAATTATCTTTTTTCTATAAAAAAAAAATTTAAATAGTAAATATATTATAAAATTAAAAAAAAAGCATAAGTATAAAAATATATATACATCTTGGCATATATTTATAGTATCAATAATATCAATAATACTTTCATTACTATTTATATGTGACGCGTCACAACATGCGAAAGAAATCCAACAAGGAAATGGAGCACGTGATTTATTAATTGCTTTAATAATACAATGAGCTTCTCTTTGATTTGGAATAGTCTCAAAAGCATATATATAATTCTTATCTTTCCATAAATAAGAGTACTTTTGATATATACATATTCTTTTATAATGAAATTCTATTAAATCTTCATCTCTAAAATTTAAACATATATATATATATTGAGAAAATTAAATATATATTTACGAAATAGTATAATTTCCATTATATTCTGAGCCATCATGTAAGAATGCTTGATATAATAATAACAATAAAATATATTATTTTACAGAACAAGAATACCTCCATAACAGCCAAGACTGATTGCAACACCTAATTCTCTATTAAAATGAGGATCTATCTTTTTATACGTGTCTATAGATTGGAAAGCTATAAGAACTGACTTCACCATGATCTTTTCAGCTTCCTAGAATAAGAAATACAAAACTCAATCATGAAATACTATTTGACTAAGTCCATAATTCATTAATCCTTGTGTACAAAGTTGGTAACTTGATGTAGTGATAATATTAACACCACTATTCAAATATGACAAATGAACTTTCTCAATCTCTTCTGGATTATTGATCAATACCTATATAGAATAAATATTATAACTCTAGAGTATCGAACATAGATCTTGAGAGTTCTTACGATTCCAGACCAAAGAAAGTGATTCAGATCGTTCCCATTTCTCTCGAGTTCACTTGCTAGTCCACCGTCAAGAAAGAGAACATGATCTTTCTTTGCAAATAAATCACTTAATGTCATTAAAAAATTCAGTGTCAATAAAAAAAGACAATACTATTTTTTTTTTCAGAAAATAGACTTACAACTGTATTTTTTTTTATTTATATAGTATATTGAAAACATTTACTCCATGTTTTGATTATTATTTTAATAAATTATAAACATTTATTTCGATAAAATAGATGGGAAGCCACAATACCATTATTTCTTGTTATGATATATAATTGTCTTTAAAAATAATTATACTATTGTTTGAATAACCGACTTTCCAAATTTCGACGACTTATTCTTCTATATCTTTTGAAAGAATTTAAAAAAATAAATTGTTAAAAAAGTCGTGAAGAAATAGAGATTTTAATTGGCTGATTTTTGTAGTTAGCCAATTATATGATTTAGTGAACTCTAACTGAAAGATGAAGAAACGTGGAATAATAAGGGAAGAAGAAGAAATTCAAAACCAGACAATATAAGGATTTAATATATGTTTTATACGGAGTATAGGTAATAGGATAAAATCAAACGTGATTCATAAGTTTGACGACATATTGCGTAATCAATGAAGTAAATATCAGTTATTTGAGTGATATCATCGCATTTAGAATGTTTGTATAATCACTGATCAGAGGCAATATTTTTTTCTATTAATAATAATAGAAACAGTGGATCAATAACTGTATAATTGGTAAATAGATTCAGCTGAAAACGGAATATGTGATTATTCAATCTTTGTGGTAATTTATGAGTATTAGAATAACGAAGTCAAAGAATAAAGGCGATAACATTTGGATTAGATTATCAAATAAAAACGTCTTTCATTCATCAAATATACCCCTTAATATATATAAGGGGTCTGTCATATTATTAATAAAATAGAATATTCTTTAATGATGGAAATTAAAATATAAAAAAGGAATGTCTTTTAAAAATACAGAAAATTTTCATGAAAAAATTCTAAAAGAAAAAGAGAAATAATCTGAAAACTAGATTTCTATGCTGAAAATATTTGAAGACGGGAAATAGCCAACTGAAATACTAAATAAAGAATCTGAAAATCAGAATACATAAAGGAATAAACTGCTTATCGATAGCGGTAATCACGAATTCATTTAATATCTGGCTAAAAAGTATTATATCCCCATGATTAGTAATGAATGGGTTATTGATTCTTAGTATATAGGAAATGTGACGACAATTATAATTCTATTTTTTATCCTTTTCAATCTATCCCTACAATGGAAAGTCAATCTGAATTTGTTAGCAAACCTAGTATGTCATCGATAAGTCACTCTAGAATATCTATTTAAATTATATATAGTGAATAATACTGATTCAAACGCAACCCTTCGTGTTAAGTTTCAATTAAATGAAAGAGCTAAACAACCGTTGAGTGCTCCAATATTTAACCTTCTTACTGAAAGAAAAATTGACTACTCTACTGTAACTCATCCTACTGATGGCGATTTTGTATGTTTTTGTTTCAAAATATAATTCTTATATTATATATATATATATAATGTAGATCTGTATTGTGGGTACTTTCCAACAAATAAGTGAAACTGTATGTTTAATAAAAGAAGAAATTGTTCAAGTTCCTACTGATGACGAATTAGCTGAATTAGAAGTTCCTAGCGATGTACATATATTATATATTGTTTTTTTTATTTATTAATAATTATATTTATTTTTATAGCAACATAATGAAATTATTGTTCGTTTTGAAGTTCCTGATTCTTATATTGGTGGTTTAATTGGTAAATCAGGATCAGGTATTCAATTGATTCGTCGATATGCTCGTTGTCGTATTTATTTAGAACCTCAAAATAATAATGAAACAGAAAGAAGAATAAAATTATGTGGTAATAGTAATAATGTATTTGATACTATACATAAAATATTACATCGTCTTTTATTCTTACGTCCTTCTCTTGGTCAATTACCTACTAGTTTCCCTGAACTTGAAGAATATGTACAAAGTATTATCGGTAAACAAGCTTCTTATCCCCCTATTCAAAGAGTATTTTTTTTTAATTTTATTAGTTTTATTATTTTTATTTTATTTTTTTTTTAATTTAATTTTTATTTTTAAATTTTTATTTATATACATTTATATTGTTTTATTATTATTAGTTATATTTCTCTTCTTGTCTAGGGTAGTACTGATAATTCTGTATTATCTTCTCCTTTACAAAGTTTCTCTCCAAGTACTCTTCTCTCTTCTATAGCTCTTCCTACAACAAATCAACAAGAACTCATCAATAATAACCCCTCTAAAACACATGATCTCAATCTATTTAGAACTCTTAAATATAGGTATGTTTGTATTTATTTATTTATTTATTTATTTATTTATTTATTTATTTATTTATTTATTTATTTATATTTATTTATTTATTTATTTATTTATTTATTTATTTATTTATTTATTTATTTATTTATTTATTTATTTATTTATTTATTTATTTATCATTTATAAATATTAATATTATTAATAATAATATTTTTATTAATATTTTTTTATTATTAAAATATAATAAGACTTCCTTTATATAAAGTGCAAGTATAACTACCTTTGCTTTAATGACAACTACTTCTTTAATTGATATTCCCGTGAATAAAGCAGGTCATATAATTGGTAAGGGAGGTGAGAAAATAAAACGTTTCCGTAAAACCGCTGATTGTCAAATATCTATAGAAGAAATACCCGACGTACCTAAGATGAGAAAACTTCGTTTAAGTGGTACAATATTACAAGTATGTTTAGCAGAAAGACTTATTCTTGAAGCTATTCAAGAAAGCTTTCTTTAAAGAGAAATTATTAAATAATTTATAATCAATAATTATATTACTTAAATATATATTAACTATTCAAAGAAATTCTATTTTGTGAATAATTTATATATTGAAATTTATAATTATTATTATTTTTATTTGAATTTATTTTTCTTTGTGTGTGTTATAATTTCATATTCGTTATTTAGTAAACAATATATATTATATATATCATTTATATATTTATTATTTGTTTGAACATTTTATTTTTATTTTTTTTTTTATTATTTTCATTATCATTATTTAAACTCAGCAGCGTTATAAATATTACATATATATATTATATCTTTTTTTTTCTTAATTTTATTATTATCTTCTTTTCTGTCCACTTATTTCTGTTATTTTTTAATTCTTTTTATTTATTTATTATAAATTCTATTCTATATCCTGTGGTATACTTCATCTCATTCAAAGTAATTATTTGCTTATATACAATAATTTCTTATTTATTTATTTTTATTTCCTTTTATTACATATATATATCATTTTTATTTCTTACGAAGATAACGTTGTCTTTCATTTTTTTTATTTTTATTATATATAAATATATTATACCCTCATCCTTTTATCCCTAGTTAACATATTTCTTTTTTATTATTATTTTTTTTTTTTTTTTTTTTTATTATCTTTATATCATCGTACATTTGGATGTTTAATTATTTATTTATTTTTATTTTCTTTTTACTTATTATTCTCTGTAACTCAATAAATATTGTGATGCGTATTTATATTTATTTATTAACTTAACTCATATATTTAATATTTTCCATTTATTTACAACTTTTATTTCTATTTCTTACATTTTATTATGGTATTATTCAATTTTAATTTTAATGGTGCTATTAGGACTCATTCTATAGTTTGGTATATTATTTTTTATTTATCTAGGTTTTATAGCTTTTTTATTAATAAAAGAAAATTTTAAAATAACAGTTGCAACATATATTCATTATTCTACTTTATATATATACTTCATTTGTTTTGATTGCATCTCTATCATCATTGCTTTTTGTAAACATTCTTCGAATAAAAGCGATACAGTTTCATTCACATTGTTAAAATAACTCTATATACAATATGTATTATATGTTTATATCTATGATTCCTGAGATTTGTACACAAATATTATACAAAAATACTTTTGTGTTTCTAATAGCAACATTTCGAATACAACGTTTTCGAACGAATCCACATTTTTCTTTTGAAAAACCACTATAGCATTCACCAAAATAAGCAGCCTTTATCTCGCTAAAAAAAAATAAATATAACAATTCTAATAAGAATCTTATATTTTTAATAGCTATGTACATTATTTACCTACAACTAAGGACACCAATATTTGAAAGATCTTTGTTATTTATTATATCAAGAATATGAATCATTTCATGCATTAATAATAATTTAATCTTTTGTAAATAAAATATTATATACATATATATATATCAAACTATTTTATACTTCATTTGCAGCTACTCTATTCTTGCAGATCAATATTCTTAATGGATTCACTCCTGAAAATGCTCTTCCAATACTCTCTGGACCTATTTATATATTAGTTCAGTATTCATTCATATATACCTTCTGTCATACAATCACGAATCTCAATTAAAAGTTCATTCTTCTACATATATAACATACAATCATTTCTATATACAGTTTGATTTAGTTTATCCTGTAGATAATTGAACTCTGGAAGATTCAGTAAATCTAATATATATTTTTCTGTGATTATAGGATTCGTATCAATCATTTATTAGGAGATGAATTAATTTTATAAATAATTTTTATTCTTTTTTAATTTAACTTTTTTTTTGAATTTATATTATTTTTATGCTGTACCATTATATATTCGTGCTCGAGGATATGTGGATTTGTTGTTTTATTTGTATTTTTTCAAAAAGAATATCAGTTTATTATAAGATAATGAAATGATCAGTGATTTTGAGTTCCTTTTTATTGTAGACAGAACTACAGAATAAGTCAAGAAATTTCCATATAAGTATGCCTTTTATTATTGTATCATTTTTTTATATTATAGAAATTAAGTATAGAATAATGTATTTTGATATAAATTCAAGCATCTCTGAAGATAATTAATATTTTAATCAAATAATAAAACATAGATGAATCCTATAAAGTTGGCTTGAAAAATATTTTATTATTTCTTGTTGTCAAAAGTTTTGTCTACATCATACAAAATAATATTATGCTAGTAATGAATATATTAGTAGAATATATATATATAAAACAGGAAAAAGATATTTTAAAAATATATTATATAAAGGAGAAATTTCTTTCACACAAGTCTATTATTATTAATATATATGATTAAAATGAATACTTTTAGAATTCTGAATAGCTATATTTTATGTTTTGAACTTCAAATTAATCTACATTTAAATATGAAGAAACAGAAAAAGTATTCGATGTATTGTTAAGAATGTTTATAAAGAATAAAAAGTTTATTATATATATTTAATAATTTATTATAAATGGATGAAATATGATATTATTTGATTACATTTATATATTTATAGAATAATAAAAGAACGAAACAAATCATTTTGAAAATACCACAAGAAATGCACAATAAAACTATAAATAATCTATTTAAATATTAATATATATGCATAATTGATAAATCTAGTATCGTATTGTATAACAACTATTTATGTATATCTAACAGTAAAAAAAAAGAAACATTAATACCAAAAGAAAATTAACAAAAAATATGAGACAATGAAGAAAAATGAAAATAGAAAAATATTTAAAAAATATTTGAAAAGTAACTAGAGAAAAAATAGTTAAAATAAAAAGATTTTAAATGGATTCAATATATATATATATATATTGATATAGAAGAGAGTGTATTTAAGAATTACTAAGAAGTGGCTGATGTATTTGAATTGAATTTTCTTTATATATATTATTATTATTATATATATTATTATTATTATGATAGGGAGTAGTAGATAGTGTAGTAGTAGAAGAAGGAGAAGTGGCGGGAATATATATTTTGGCGGGTATAGGTTGAATATTGGATTCTGTAGATATTTGATGTACAATCACCGTAGAATCACGGGAATCAGAGTTTTCTTTAGGGAAATATAATGATTTATTTTCTTCAAAATCAGTTAAATTATAATAAAACTCATAATTCTTCTGATTTGATATACGTATAAAGAAGTTACGAATATGATTGATATATCGAGCACGTGGAAAGCACCTGGACTCTACATTATTATGACCTGCGTCATCCTATATTATGATTATAATTATTATGATTATGATTATATGATTATGATTATGATTATGATTATATAATTATGATTATGATTATTATTATTATCATGATTATTATGATTATATACTACAAATAAAATATCAGTTCGATATTGCAGTTGGACTTTTTGATATAATAATTCTGTATGTCTACGTGGAATCATTTGATCATTATTTCCATGAATAAAACATACTGGACATTCAATTTGATCTATCTATATAGAAATATTTAATAATCATCATAATTGTTATTCTTATTATATAAAATAACATATTTTTTTATAATATAAATATTTATGCCGAATTATAGATAATATAATATATATATACAATATTGATAGTACAATATAAATCTGATGACGAAGGAAAACGCAAATTAAAAACAATCCCAAATACTGAAGTAAATGCACTCTATATATATTATTATTATTAAAATTACTATTATTATTACTATTAAAATTACTATTATTATTATTATTATTATTATTATTATTATTATTATTATTATTATTATTATTATTATTATTAAAATTATTATTCTTATTTTTCTATAATATATATGTCTATATATACTTGTAATATAAGTCCAGAAGGAGGCATTTTTTTTGATGACATATATAGTGCCATATGACAAGCAATAGCTGTTCCTAAAGAATGACCATATCTATATATATATATATATTATTAAGAACAATCATAAAACTATCAATTTCAATAAGTTATTTAAAGAATAGTAACACTTACATGATAATATTTGCAGGATCTATCTTATTCACATTTATAATGTGATTTATAAAGAGTTCAGAACATCTAAAAAGAGAAGACTCTGTAGATTTTCCACTAGTTTGCCCATATCCTGGATAATCAAATGATATCACATTCACATTGAATAAATAAGCTAACCAATGCAAAAAATTGTATGTTGAAAATAGATCTTCTGCATTTCCATGTAAATAAATAAATGTTCTAGGTAAGTGTCTGTTGATATAAACAACAGCAATCTTTCCATCATCGGTAGCTATTTCATAATAAGAATCTTTGAATCGAGAATGATAACTAGAGTATGCAGCTTTTGGTGGCAAATATATTATTTTTGATATAAGATAATCAACAAGACATCCCATTATGCAAAATAAGAGTTACTTCACTAAGTATAAAGTAACACTTAAATAGAATTTAAAAAAAAAATCATTTATGTTTTTAAATTCTCGTTTAGGGAGAATTCGTTTTAAAACGACTTTTTGGCTTGTTTTTACGATTCTTAGATCATTTTATTATTTTTGATCAGGTTTATAAAGAAGTGTAATTATATTGGTATTTGATGTTTTGAATAAATGTAGAAGCATAGAGAATTCATAGAGATGTAATTTAATAATTGTTTTTCCAGTTTTCATAAAAATGGTTGTTACCTTTCCATTTATACAATAACAATAATCAATATGAATTTATACACGATATTCAAAATTTTGTAGAAATTAAATTTTAGGAATATTTTAAAAAGTATCAAAAAAAAAAAAGAAATGAAATAGAATGATATAAAATAATAATACAGTTTCTATAGAATTATGGATAAAACTAATTTTTCTTTTTAGCTCTTTGATTATCTCTTGGAAGATCAAATAAATCCGCTAATACACTCTATATATTATTATTATTATTCAAATACAAATGCATTTTGTTTTGGAATGATTATAATACAAAAGAATATATATATATATATAATTACTTCAGATAAAAGATCCATATTAAAAGATGATTTTACAGTTTGGGGAATACGTAACTCTTCTTCACCCTAATAATATATATATATAATATTTTCAAAAGAATAATAGAAAGTACTATTTATATATATTCTTTTAAATTAATTGAAATATTAAATATATAGAATTATAACACTATGAGTATATATAAATTGTTTATTCAAATCATTTAAAAATAATTATAATCACAATATATATATATATATATACTTCTGAAAAAGAAATAAATAGAGGTATTGCATTTGATAATGGATCTGTCTGAATATGATATTCAGACGCAATTAATGGACTTTCAGATACATTAATAAACGCAAATTGAATACTATCACTTGTATATCTATAATAATAATAATGATATTATTATTAAAATAATAATAGTAATAATAAATAGCAAATAATTACAAATTATTATAGCATATAACAAATAGCAAATAATAATAAATAATTATAACACATAACAAATAACAAATAATAATAAATAATTATAACACATAACAAATAAATAATAATAATAAATAATTATAACACATAAAAAATAACAAATAATAATAAATAATTATAACACATAAAAAATAAAAAATAATTAACATATAATAACAAATAATAAATAATTAACACATAATAAATAATACTTTTTAGATAAAGTCGAGAAAACTAAATATAAATGTTTTCCTTTTATATCGAAATTAGAATCAAACATGATAATCCAACGTTTTTTATTAGTTTCTAGAATATATTATAAAACTAATATACATCTATTTGCAAATATTTTTAGTATATAAGAAATAATTAAAAAAAATATATAGAACACAAACAATATACTATCTAAGACATAATTATGAAACATAGTCTCACTAAGAATCATAATCTTATCATTTTCATCTTGTATTGGTGTTGAAAAATAAAAAGTTCCTATATGTTCAAAGAATGATTACATAATTCATTACATAAATTCAGCATACCTAATAAAATAATAGAATACCATATAGCAATGCGCTTATCAATCTGTGTAGCAAATATTAATACTGTAAATTGAATGCATATATCCACAAAATTACATAATTCTTGTTTTCATTAAGAAAAAAATATATAAATAAATAAACTTAACTTATATTTATAATATAAATTATATCAATAATATGGATATGTATATAGAAGGTTTCTTGAATAGTTTTTTCACAATAATGAAAATCATCATCAAACATATCTCAATTTCTCGTGTAAGACCAATCCACGAATACGATGAATCATAAAGAATAGGTGTTGTTTCTTTGTATATATGTCGAATATAAAAGTAAGATGATAAAATCTATAAATAAGAACATATAAAGAAGTAACATATCACCTACTAATATCTTAATAATCGACGAAATCCTTTGATTTATTCTATTCCAACTACTCATGATTCAACTCACAAATAAAAAATTTAGATTTTCTTTTGTATTTCATTTTCTTCATTTCTATTTTATTTTTGCAGAAATATACATTATTTGATTTTATAAAAACTATGAAGAACACAACATACATATAAGTATGTAAGATTATATATTATAAATGAGTTTCATCATCATTATATTTTTTGGTCTCTTTGTTTATGCGTTACTATATAATATATTTAATTCTATAAACATTTCTAGCCTAAAGATTTATACACGAATCCATATATAAGCTTCTTCTTACATATGAGCAAAGTATCTACTTTCTCTTTACAAACAATACAGCGCATTTTAATTCATATATAATATTGAAATAGAAAAATTATTTAATTTCAGTTAAATAGATCTTACAAACATGGAAAACGTAATTATTTACAAACTAGTGAAATATCGTATTATCTTTTAAATTGATCATACCACATACTAAAAGATCTGTCTTTAAGCCAAATACAAAAGATGATAGTCCATATCTATATACCATAGTCTGTGAAATCACTTAAAAACACAAAAAAAAATGTGTGTTTTTAAAGGAAATCATTTAAAAATTAGTTCAGTTGTATTGAATGTATGTGATTTAGTATACATAAGAAACATGCATAGAGGTCCATCTATAGAAACATATTTCTCAATAGACTCTTTTTGTTGATAACAAAATAATTAAATTGCTATCCTAATCTTCGTATAAACGAAGATTAAAAGAAGATATAAGCTTCGAGAAATAACTGTTACAATTGTTCTAGATAAAAACACTGTGTTTATACATGATAAAAAGGATCAAATGAGGAAAAAAACTACAAACCCTTCAAATGAATTCTATATTCTTCTTTTACCTGTGACTTTTTCTCCATTGTTTTCTTGTTTTGTTTCAAATTATTGAGATTTATTTTTCTACACAGATTCTTATCATTTTTTCATGATTTTTAATTGTGTCTATTTAACGTTAATAGCAATGAGTACCAATGAAAACTAGCTATTATGTTTAATCAACCAATAGTTTGTTTGAATTTTGTATTTTAAAAAAGGCAATTTTTGATTTGCTGTTTGACATCCCATTAATGACAACGAAAATGGACAAATAAAATGAATATTCACGAATATCGCTTTAACAGGGAAAACACACTGAAAGAATGTTTATTGTTTTTTGTTTTCTATCTTCAGTTAATGGAGATTTTGTTATTTTTTATCGATCCATTATCTCATATTTTTTTTTATTATCTTCTATTATTCATAAATGAAAGATCAAATTATGGTGATTTACAAAATAGCCTTTTTAGCTAATTTGTTCATTATTATCTGTATGTTTGGAAGTCTCAGTTTTCTTGCCTATAAAGATGAACGAAACATAAAGATCTATGAATATAATTATAAAACTGGTTTATGGAATACACAAGGATTATCTTTATTTAATGACACAGCATTCACGATAGTTGCCAATAAAAATTTATATAATTTTACTGCAGTTGATACAATCCCAGATCAATTTTATCCTTTACATGATGGATGTGATGTTCAAGATGATGATCAAGCATGTGTACAGTCAAATGAGTTATATTACGGAACAAGTGTGAGTAAAGTTGGCAATGATATTAGTATTACCATCTATAATAAAGGTAAAATTATATTCACAGATAAAACAGCAACAAGGAGAACGAAAAATCTATATCCTGTTGATCTTAATTGTACTGACGACGTTGATATATGTTCGATGTATTGTTCAAATCAAGGTGGCCAATGGGATGATGTTAATATTGTTTGCTATTTAAAAACATATTTAAATACTATATGCTATAGACTACAAGAAAAATCTTTTTTTAGTATATAATGTGTTTTATTATATGTTTATTATGTTTATTATTATGTTTATTATGTTTATTATATTTATTATTATTATTATTATATTTATTATTATTATTATTATATTTATTATTATTATATTTATTATTATATAGATGAAACTAGTCAGCATGCAGAATTCACATGGAATTTAGATATACCTCCGTATATATATATATATATCCTTATCTTTATTATTATTATTATTTCCTCCTTAGAAAGTATAATTTGAATGGATATCGTCCTGACGATGTTAGTCAATTTGGCTGCTCATATCTCAATAAATGGTCACCCTATATATATAAAGCAACGAAACCCTTAGATGTCCAAATTGAAGTATATATATATGATATTTTTTTTTTAATTTTCATTTTATTATTATTATTATTATTATTATTATTATTATTATTATTATTATTATTATTATTATTATTATTATTATTATTATTATTATTATATTAAAAACATTTATGAATCTCTCTCTCTCTCTATATATATATATATATATAAATATGTATATATATATATATATAGTTACGATCTGCGTGGTCTCCGTACATTGTAGCATCTTCTATAACCCGCGGTTGTTCAGATATGTATATAGGCAATCAACACTGTTTAGGAGAGAGAAATAATAGTGCTTATATAAGTAGCCTGTCTGCATTCATAGTGACTGCATCCCTTTTTGCAGTAGGAATCATTGTATATATATATATATATATATTTAGTCTTTTTATTAATATGAAAATAGAATTATTATTATTATTATTATATTTTAATTATATATTTGTATATATAGTTCTGTTGTATATGGGGGTTTTATATAACGTATCGTCGTCGTCATCCCAAACAGGATGGCGGGAAAGTCAACGAAATCTTATTATATGACACTGATAAATGTATATATATATGTTTATTATTATTATTATTATTATTATTATTATTATTATTATATAATATATTCTAGTGGACCCTGTAGCTTCATATTCAAAGTCATCTTATACTATTTCTATCTCTCCAAAGTAACTCCATATATATATATATATGCACTTCTAGTCTATTTGCTACAATTGAATATATATATATATTTCTCATATTTATTTTGATATGAATATATACAAATCTATATATTATTACTACATATATTCATAAGCAAAATAAAATTATTTTTTAGATAATTATTTAATTCTTTCATTATTCATATATATACTTTTATATTTATAATACTTATTTATTTATTACTGTTCATTTTCATTCATTATTATTTAATCATCTTTTTTTGATCATTTTAATTATAAAAAACAGACTATATTGTTTTTCACATTTTATTTTTTCATAACTTTTAAAATTATAGTTAGAAATCTGCTGTTGTTATCATCCTTTTTCTTTGATTATTCTCCATTTTGTTATATAATAACTCATTATTATGTAAACTTTTTATATGCAGTATTTATATCATAAATTAATGTTGTTTTATCATTTGTTTTGCTTTTCTTTAATATTTATATAATTACTTTTTTCAATAACATAAATATAGTATAAGATAAGGAATTCGAAAAAGAAAACTAAAAATATCAAGATTTTGTTATATTTTAATTCATTATATATATATATAATTTATTCTATTTAAAAAAGAATTGTTAATAGCACATAAGAATTCACAACTAGTATAAAATTGATCAAAAAAGAAAAATAAGGAAAAATGAAAAATGTATATATCTAAAATCAGAAAATTCAAAATTAATTTATATATATATATATATATATATATATATATATATTATTAATTGGGTTCCGTTTGAAGAAGACGATATCGATGACGCTTAATACGTCGAATTAATCTCTAAATATATATATAATCAGTTATATAGGAAATATAAAATAATAATAATAATAATAATAACATATATATACCGCTAAACAATAACAGTTTGGATAAAGACATAAAAGAGAAATTACAATAAATTCTAATAAACAAATAAGAGTAATAAAATAATTTGCAAATTGAATTGTGTTCAATGGTGTTCCTTTTGACGCACTCGAACCTGAAAAAATATTAGCCAACCGTGGATTGAGAACGTATATATATTAAAGATAATAATAACAATAATAATAAATGATAGAGAATATATATATATGTATATTGGATATAAGATCACCATCAAAACTAATGGAATCCTGTTTCTGAGTGCACGTGCTTCGATAAAATAATTTATCCTCACGAATAAATGACAATAAATCCTATATATAAGTTTATATATAAGTTTATAAGTTTACAAATATATATATATATATATATACCTGTTCTCCACAAGTTATTGACATTCCTCGTTTATAAATGGGTGAATAATGATATGTACAAGAATCACAAGGTCTACTCTCTATTATATATATAATATATTATAATATATATATATATAATAAATATATATACCAAAAGGATCTCGATCTACATATTTATATTTAGTGACAATGGGTTCGTCATATTGTTTCACAGTGAGCGTCATTAATAAATATGATGATGACGCAGTGGGACACAAATCACTTGTTAACAGAAGAGTTGGAGGTACTATATATATATATATATATATATATATATATATATATATATATATATATATATATATACGTGAAGAAAGACTAGTATTAAGAAGAGAAGAGATAGGAATATAATAAGAAAGAGTTGTCAGATAACGATATATATATTCTACTTCTTTCTGAAACATATCTGTCTATATATATATATATATATTGTAATTAAAATGATAAATATATATAAGCATACCTGTATAGACTGTTTATATATAGTTGATTCTAATGCACTATGAATATAAGAAGCTATAGTTATCCCTAACCTATATATAATATATCTTAATATATACTAAGAATATTAAATATCATAATATATAATAAAAGCAATTACTATTATTCAACGATATATAATCATTGATATTTAATTAAATATATAATATTATAATAGTTTTGTATATATAATTATGATAATAATATTATACATAATATATTATATGATTATATTAATACTATTATATATAATAATAATATACAAAGGTGAATATAATTGATAATAATTTGGAAGAAATGAGAAGTTCTTATAGAGGGTCCGTACGAGGGATGTGATGACGAGTCGATCTTGTGAACCACACCGCCAAAGACGAGAAATGGCGGGAAAGAAATATGAACGATATAGATCATTCTAAAGTATATAATAATATTTATAGAATAATAATTTAAGTATAATATATAATTTATATACAGAATATAAATAAATAAGAAATCTTTTTAATTGTATAATTGTTAGTTTTATTTCTTGCTCTTCGCCTGAGTTTCTATATGTATAAAAATATGTCGATCTATAAGTAGAATTCCTCTTATTCGCTTCAACATCCGATATATAAAGAGGACAATGCGATTGAGACCATTTTGCCAATAATGATGATAACTATATATATATATATATATATATATATAGAGAGAGAGAGAACAATATATATATATATATATATATATATTATGAGTATATTAATAATAATAATAATAATAATATATTTAAAATAGCAACACTATTAATAACTATTCTATATATATATATATACATATTTGGATGGATTCTTTAGAAGAGTATCTTTCGATACTTTTGTTTCTTTATAACGATTTATATAGACTTTAACATTTGTTTCAATTATAGTATTCTATATATATATAATTGAGATTATAATAAAGATAATAATGGTAATATATATATTATTATTATTATAATTCTATATACAATATTATCTGGATTATAGGGATCAAAATAGAAGGGAATATCATTCAATATCACACCTTTTAACTATAATAATATGTATAATTATATGTTTAATAATATGTATAATAATCATAGAATAAATACTATAAATATTATAAATATTATCATAATAAAAATAAAAAAATATTATATATATATACATGTATAGATTTAGGAGATATCTTTGAATATAAATGTAAAAATGATTTAGCCCACAACGTACCAAAACTATATATATAACATAGAAAGAAATCTCTTAATATACTATATACAAAAATATATACATAAATAATTATTATTTATATTTTTTCATACATATAAGAATTATAATAACAAAGATATATATACCCAGATGCTAATATATATATATCTTTATTTCCCACGTAAAGTAAAGCGCGGTAAAGATCGTAAGCAGCATTATCAATAGATATCCGTGGGAATATAGTATTTATATGAGTATGTATATACTCTGAATAATAATTTAATCGTTTTTTTGTTACAGTAGTTACTAATTCACTCTATTATATGTATATAATTATATAATTATTAATATTTTTATTATATAACTATTATAAGTAAAATAACGATATCAATAAATTTTATGACGATATTTATAGAATATTCCATAAAAGAAAATTCTTTAAAATATATATAGATATAAATATATATACATCAAACGAGGGAAAATGAATTGTACTATACCGCGTTACTCCTCGTTGATATATATAATAAATATCTGTTGAATCACTTAATTGTTTATATATAGAATTACCAACAGATTCCAACTGAGTTATTCGACTGTCTGTATCTATATATATATATATATATATATATATATATATATATAAGAAATGAGACAAAAAAATAATATTAAATACCAGTTAATAATATAAACAGAACTTGTTTTGAAGTGCCTTTGGAGAGTTTACGTTTCATAAATATACGCTCTATCTGAAAAACATATATAATAAATAAAGATAATCTTAAATAAAATACTTTTGTATCATCTACATTGCGAAAATCTGACGATGATGGGTCTACAGGTGAGTTCATATATCCACATTGAGCAGTAACATTTTGGTTTTTCTTATAAGATGTATATAACTGTTCAGAAGAATCAAAGTGAATAGGTGAATCCTATTTAATGTTAAGAAAAATAAGAAGAAAATACCCATCGAAACAAATTCAACATCTGATTGTTTGTGTAATGATTGTCCTGCATTAAAAACATAGTCTTTCTATCAAAATAATCAAAAGTTGACGAAATTTCTAATGGAACAGATTCATATAAAGGACATGTTTGCCTAATCATATAGATACGATATTTGTAATAGAATAATTACCATATTATAGAATTATCAATAGCCATACACCATTTTAAAAAGAAAATCAGATAGAAAAACAAAATCTTTTTCAACATCTTATAGTAAATATTGTATACTTTTATAATCAATATTTGATGACGTTCTATTATAAAGGAAGATCACATAAAATGAAGGTTGGACTATTTTCATGTTTACGGTTTTTCTGTTTTAATCACTTGATTTTTATGTTTATTATTGATTATAAAAAAATATTAATAAAATCTATATTCGACTGTTATTCAATGAATAAATGTTATTTGACTATGTTATTTTATGTAAGATATTTGTAACTTTCTTGATTTCTCAAAATGAACACAAAATATATCTCAATTTCAGTTTTATTACAAAAGTCTAAAGAGAATTATTGTTTTGATTGCTATTAAAGTTTTTATGTATGAAAAAATTCAAGAGTACATAGAAAACAAAACACAATAGTAACTAAATAAATTATGTAAATACTATTAATTGAGTTATGAACTATATATATATATATATATAGCTTAGGCTTCGAATTTATAATTTTTTATTCTATTTTAATAGTATTAGAATAAGATGAGAAGAAGAAATCTTGAGTCTTCTTATATTGAATATAGATCTTCAAATAGAATGAATATTCACCCTTAATAGATTCATCTATAATTATAATTATTATTATTATTTAGTTTATTATTATTATTATTATATAATATTTATTATTATATATAATATACTATTATATTAACTATATATATATACCAATATCAAATTCAACACTAGTTCCACACGAATCGTCACAAGTAAAACTGGCTACATACCCTTCAGGAGATGATAATATATCAATCCTATATATATATGTATATATTATTGCATATTATAAATATATAGAGAGATAAATAAACATATATATATATATTGATAAACTAATAACTGAATAACTATATAAACTATATATATACTTATAGACATCTCCAAGGAGAATAGAAGCATAAGGATCTGTATTCCATTCAATAATAATCTTATTTTGTATTAAATCAACTTTAGTGATTACTTTATTCATTAATACCCATTTCATTTGTTCATTTGTTATTTCATATTCATAATTCATTCCCTTTTCTCCTCTCATATGTGTATAATCTTGAGCTCTTCTTCTTCGTTCTTTCTGAATTTCTTTTTTCCCGCGAATACCACGACCTTTTTCTTGTTGATAATTTGGAATAGTATTTTGTTGTTCACTAAATATAGAAGCAGTAGTAGTGTCCTCAGTAGCATCTGTAGTAGGAGCAGTATCTAGAGGAACATCTAATAAAGGACAAGAAGAAGGATTCACAAGGTGACCATTCAAACAGGTCTTATCTTCTATATATATATTATATTATATATGTATATATATTATATTATATATGTATATATACTATATTATATATGTATATATATTATTATATAAATATATACCAGGAACATTAGTAATATTGGTTATAATCATATCAACACATTCAATATAATAACTAGTACACTCTTTATTCATAACTTTACCCTCTTCTGATGTACATAAAATACCATCAAACATACATGCTATATATATAATGTTTTTACTTTGATTATATAAATAATAATAATAATATATCACATATAATAAATAGAATAAATAGAATAATAATATAAATATATCACATATAATAATATAATAAATAGAATAATAACTATACTTATAAACAAAAATTTTAAAAAATAAAAAATAATAATAATAATAACTACATATACATTTATCATCATCAGGAACAACATCAGTACATGCACTCTTAAGAATAAGTGTATTATCATAGCAATAAGTACCTTCAGGAACAATCATAGGAACAGTATAATCACCATTATCACAATATACAAAATTAGAAGTACAAATATCTGTATATAAATATCCATATTGATTTGTGCATCGAATACCAAAGAAATCACATTTATCAACAGTACCGCCATTACAAAGCGAGGGAAGAACTAAAGTACCATTTAAACAATATGTTCCTGGAGCAACGGGTCTATTTACAGATATATATCCATTTGTACATTGTACAAATTGAGTCGTACATGTATCATATATGACTTGACGATCTTCAGAAACACAAACAATATCTTCAAAATTACATGTATTACCTTCTATATTAATAGGTTTTACATTACATATTTGGAAGTCTACAATTTCATTATTTCTACATTGAGTTCCCTTCGCTACAGGCATTCTTGATGACCAATATCCATTATCACATTCCACAAAATAATTAGTACATTCATCAGTTACATATACATTATTATCATTAACACATTCTATTCCTTCAAAAGTACATTCAACGTTTGGAGGAATATAAGGACAATTTTCAATTAATATTTGTTCTCCATTATAACATTGAGTTCCAGTAGCTACAGGTTGAGGAAGAGATTGATAACCATCAATACATTGGGTATAATAATTAGTACATGTGTCTATTTGTATTTCATTAACATTATTAACACATTTAATACCCGTAAAAGAGCAAGTACGATTACAAGGTTCATCACATTGAGTACTATCAATGATATTACCGTTATAACACTTAGTGCCTTCATTAGTAGGATATGGAATTGTTTCAATACCATTTTCACACATTATATACTTATCTGTACATTGATCTATAACATATAAACCATCATCAGTAATACATCGAAGACCACTAAAAGAACAGATTCTATTCACTTCACAATAATCTTTATTCTTTAAAACACTGTTGAAACATGTAGTTCCTTCAGAAACAGGTCGTTTTTCTGTTTTATATCCATTATCACACTCTATATAATATTGTGTGCAATTATTCTTTACTTCAACTGTATTCTCATTAACACATAAAATACCTGTAAAATCACATTCAGGAGCAGGTGGATTAGTACAAACAGCATAATCAACGATAATATCATTAAAACAAGCAGTTCCAAGAGCAACAGGAAGAGAAGGAGATAAAATACCACCATCTTCACATTCCTTGAAATAACTTGTACATTCAGTAGCAGTATATATACCTTCTTCGTTATAACATCGTATTCCCGTGAAACTACATTCAACTGGTTTTTCAGTAGGAATTTCAGTAGGTAAGTCTGTGCATATAGATCGTTGAACTAATTGACCTTGATAACATGCTGTTCCCGCGGGAATTGGAAGAGGAGAAGTTTGATATCCTTCATCACATAATGCATAATAATCAGTACAGGTAGTAGTAATAATAGTACTATCTTCATTAACACATACTGGCTCCTTAAAAGAACATTCGATCGAAGTCTGAAGACGTCTTTTATTGGTTGAAGGACATTCATTAGAATGAATAATATTATTATTTAAACATGAAGTACCTACTATATATATATAGTTATATAGTATTATATAGAGATATATAGAGTTTATATATATATATATACATGAAGTTGTAAAGGCCATTGATAAATAAGAATTTTCACATATTAAGAATCTATATATACATATATATGTATTTATATTTATATATATATACTTATCAGTACATTGATCTTTCACAAATTCCTCCTGATCATTTATGCACTGAATACCATTAAAGAAACATTCTATATATATAGTATATATATATATATATAGTTATATAGTATTCAATAAACGATATTATTATGTGTTATTAGTATAGTATATTATTATATATATAATATATATATACGATATTCCTTAATAGTTTCTTCAATCTTCTTAGCAGGACAGGTATTCATATTCACAATTGTACTCATATAACAACGAGTTCCAGCTATATATATATATATATATATATATATATATATATATATATATATATATATATATATATATATATATACGAGCAGTTTTTATAGGAACACTTGTTATACCATTTTCACAAGTATGATAACTATATATTATATATATATATATATATTATATATATATATACTATTGAGTACATTGATCTGCGACAGTGAATCCGATTTTATCGACACATTCCATGCCTTCAAAATTACACGCTATATATATATACATATATAATGTATACATATTGATGTATATAAATATATATATAGATATTAATATATATATATATACCATTTATATTCAAAGTGGTATCCTCAGTTTCTGGTTCAGTTACCGTGGGAATTGTTGGTTCTAAACAGCGCGGGTAATTGGGATTGGCGGTATTACAAGGATTTAAATCTCCTGTAGTACAACGCGAACTAGCTACTAATTCCCCATTGAAACACTGTTCATTAGCTATATATATATATATTATATATTATATTTATACATAATGTATTTTATTATATATCATTATATATAATAAATATATAATATATATACAGGGAGTAGGTTGAGGAATAGTAAGAAGACCATTATAACATTGAACAAAACTAGATATATATATATATAACTATTATATATATAACTAATATATATATACTATCCAGTACAGAACTCTGTAGCAATATTACCTAACGCGTCAGAGCATTGTAAACCCTCAAAGTCACATGCTTTATATATGTAAAATATGATTATATATATATATAGTATTATTAGTATATACACAATATAACTCAATATATATATATATATACTTATATTAGGGAATACTTGACCACAAGTTGTGCCTACAACAATAATACCATCAAAACAGGCAGTCGCTTCTATATATATATATATATATATATATATATATATATATATATATATATATATACCAGCAACAGGGAGAGTATGAGTTATATATCCATTGTCACATTGAACAAATATATATATATATATATATATATATATATATATATATATATATATTTACTATTCAGAGCATGTGTTCACTTGGTCTTCGCCAATATTATTCGTACACTGGATACCCTCAAAGTCACATGTTACTATAGATATACATATATATTAATAGTAATATATAATAACATATATTATAACATATATATACCAGGAGTCTCTGTAGGTGCGTCAGTAGGTGCGTCAGTAGGGTTACCGCACTCATAATCGTGAATAATCATAGAATTATAACAAAGTGTACCAGCTATATATATATATATATATATATATATATATATATATATATATATATATATATATACGAGCAACAGGGAGAGGAATAGTTTGGTAAAAATCATAACACTGAACAAATCTATATATATATATATATATATATATATATATATATTACTATATATATACCTATCTGTGCATTCATCTGTAACTATTTCATTTTCAGAATTAAAACATTCAAATCCAGTAAAATTACAAGCTATATATATATAATAATAATATATATATAAATATATATATATATATATATATATATACGTGTAGGAGGAAGATAGGAAGGAATATAGGGTAATCCAGTTTTAGGGTCAATTATAGTATACTCGCAACTATCTGCAAATATCTGATACCCATTATAGCAAGCAGTGCCATCTATATATAGATATATATATATATATATAGATATATATATATATATATATAGTAATATGTATATATTATATATAGTTATATAGTTATATATATATATATATATATATATATATATATATAGTTATATATATATATATACTAGCAACAGGACGAGGTTGAGTTAAATATCCGAATTCACATTGCATATAACTATATTTATATAACTATATATATAGTTATATATATATATATAATAATCAGTACAAATATCTGTATATATATCTCCTTCATCAGAACCACAAACAATACCTTCAAAATTACATGCTATATATATATATATATATATATATATATATATCACATTATAATATAATTTAATAAAATAATTTAAGTATTTTAACTATATAACAATACATACGAACTTTTCCCGTGGTTTTCGAGTCCTCTGGGATATCGATAGATTCACATTCATTGGCATATACCATGTGACCATTATAACATACAGTACCAGCTATATATATATATATATATATAATTATAATAATCATAATCATACTAATTATTATAATAATAATATAAATATTTTAAAACAGAATAATATATATATATATATATACGAGCAACAGGCATAGATTGAGTTAATCTTTCATATTCGCATTGAACATATCTATATATATATATATATATATATATATAAATGAAATACATCTTTAAAAAACAACGAACTATATATTACTATATATACTTATAAGTACAAACGGTATTTGTTAATTTTCCATCTTCAGTAATACAGCGAATTCCCGTGAAAGTACAATCTAAATAATTATAATATATATATATATAATAAAAAACCCAATAATATATATATATATACTTTCTCTGGTAATAGGTTCTCCATCAGGTTCAAGTCCACAATTTTCATTAAGAACAAGAACACCATTGTAACATTGAGTACCCGCTAGATAATTTTTAAAAAACAGATATTATATAAAATGTATAAAATGATTGAAAATGAATGATGAAAAAGTAGATATAATTCGAGAAATAAATACGGGCTACCTCGCGAGGTTCTGTATATTCTCCATTATCACATTGAGTATAACTACAAAATATCTATAGCTACTAAATAGAATTATGAATTTACTAAGGACTGCAAGCATTTTCAATGATAAAACCAGTCTCGTTCATACACTTTATACCTTCAAAGTCACAGGCTATAAAGAAGAATCCAATAAAATATAAAAAGAACAAAATCGTACCTTCTCCTACCTCTTGAGCTGTAACATAATAAAAGCAAATCGAAATTGCAATTAAACACACTAAATTTAACTTCATTATCTGTATTTAAACAAAACAAATAAAAAATTAGTTATAAATGAATGTCAACTTTTTCATTTATATCGAGAAAACGAAGATTTTCTCATGTATCCTGTGAATCACCAATCATATAAATTGTATACAATGAATTTCATAACTGTACCAAATAACGAAGACTAGAAAAACAAATCTGAAAGAACGAAGTTTTTTGTCTTCATTTTTGTTTTTCTTGATATCTTTCTTAATTCTTTCTTATCATCACATTTGATTATGCAATTCAATTATACTATTGATATCTTTTGTAATTATAGAATAACAACTTAATTTAACAACATTGATATAGAAATTATAGTTTTAGTTAAGTATTTTTTGTATTATATGGCTTCTGGGTTATGCTGATTCTTAGCTCTTCTAATTGAAAGATATAGTTTTGAAAAAGAATATGTTTCTAAACAATTTTTTAAGATTTCAATTGTAATACGCTGAAATTTTAAGTATCAAATAAATTTATTAATTTATACAATTTTTGAATCTTCATATCATTTGAAAATTGAATTTATTTCTGGACTTGAATAAAACTTAACGTCTGTTTAATGGAATTAACTAAATAAATAAACAAAACCATCATATTTGCAAGCACAGATTATAAAATACATTCGATAAAAAGAATGAATCATGTACATGAAGATAAATCTCAATAAATCAATCTATTTTTTTCTTTTAATAACTACCTAATATAATATTTGCGACATCTTCAGGATATATATCTGAATGTTCTCCAAGAACAATTCCTTTCTTTGTGAAACTATATTTGATTAAATATTAATATAATTAGAAGAATAATAGATCATTTTAAATAACAATAATAACTATAGCCAAAAAATATATATACTTTTCTTTAACAGTTTGAATCCATTCTTTATCTTGAGAAACAGGATAAGCAGATATATGAGTAGGAACTTTCATAACATTTTCATAGAAGTTTTCAACAGCTTTAATACCAGCTTCAGCTTTTTCTTCTAAAGTACCTTCTATATATATAAGTTTAATTAGTATAATGAAACATAATTATACTAATAATTATATATATATAAAATATTATTGCTATATATATATATACCAGTAATATTGAACACTCTTTCAGCCATTTGAGCTAATTTTTCCTTCTTTTGTTCAAACTTATAACGGAATACTCTAGGCTATACAGAGAATATCATTAATAGTATATTATAATATATATAATATAAAAATTCTATATATATATATATATATATATATATATATATATATATATATATATATTATAATATATATAATATAAAAATTCTATGTAAATATATATATATATATATATAGTTCAATACAAGCAAGAGTTTGTCCATGATCCATACCTAGATATATATATATATATATATATATACATACAATAATAATAATATTAATAATAATAATAATAATATATACCTAGATTAGCAGTAAGTTCATGTCCAATCATATGAGTAGCCCAATCTTCAGAAACACCACAAGCAATTAACTTATTAAGAGCCTATATATATATATCATTTATATCATTTATGAGAAATTATACTATTAAAACTATCTATATAATACACTTATTGTTAATACTATATATATATACTTGAGTAGCAGCCCACATGATATTAGCACGTGCTTGATAATCATTAGGATCAGTCATAAGTTTTGAACCCTATAATAATATATAATAATAATCATTATTCTTATTATTATTATTAAATATATCCGTTTTCAATAATTGTCATTAAAAGTCCTTCAGCGTATCTATCATTTACATCAGCTCCTATATATACATTATTATTATTATTATTATTATTATTATATATTATTATTATTATTATTATTATTATTATTATTCTAATGACTAATAATTTAGCCTGTTATTATAAACTGATTATAATAAGCATTATATATAAAAATCAACATATATATACCTTGAGGATAAGTAATATATTGTTCTAAGACATGTACCATAGAATCTACGACACCATTAGCAGTTTGTTTAGTAGGAAGAGAATAAGTAGTGACAGGATCACAAATAGATACTATAGGAGATACTATAGGATTCATAAAAGAAGTCTTAATCTATATATAAAATGTATTATGATTTAAACAATAAATTATGATGGAATCAAATAGACAGAATAGATTAATAGTTCATTTATTCTTCTGAGAACAATATAAAAAACACTAAAATAAATATATATTTATACATGTAATCTTCTGCAACTAACAACAGCACCAAAATTCATTTCACTACCAGTCTAATAAATATAAAATATAAAAATATTAAAAATATATTTAAAAATACGGCTGGAAGAGTCATGATATCATAAATAGGTAAAGCTCTAGTAACAAATTGTCCATGATTTTCAAGTATTTCCCAAGGATCTTCAGAATGATCATAAACAGAAGCAGCAGCAATAAATTTAGTACCATCTAAAATAGAGCCACCACCAACAGAAAGTAAACAACAATTTTCAGCACCTAATTCCTTAACTAAAGCGACACATTTCATTAAAGTATCAAAATCAGGATTAGCTTCAATTCCCCAGAATTCTTTGATAGTATAACCTTCTAAAGCTTTAATAGTTTGATCATAAACACCATTTCTCCTGATACTACCACCACCACAAGTCATAACGACTATTTTATCCTTAGGAATGTAATTAGCAAGTTCTTTGATTTGTCCTTTACCAAAGACAATACGAGTAGGATTTTGGAAGTTAAAATTATTCATAGGCATTTTTAAAGTTTATTTGATTGAAATAAAGAGTTTAATAATTTAAAAAATATGTAATTCTATTTTTGTAAACAATAATTTGAAGATACTATGATGCGTCATTGGTCAAAACTGGCTTTTTGTATTCAGAATTTATTTTATTTCATAAAAAAAAACAGTAACCGTTATTATTTTGTAGTAATCACTTTCAATTATATATTTATTGATGGAAAAGTATTTTATTATATAGAATAAACCGTCTATAGAGCCGATTAAATTCGTTTCTATTTTCATTTCCAAAATTTTCTAATTGACCACAAAATTAAAAGAATAAAAGAAATAGAACATTCTGATAACCAATCAAATGGTCTCTTTTGTTATTCGTTTTTTCATAAAAACACCCAAAATATATTATTTCATTTGGGTTTATCAAAATATATCCAATACAAGTAACCTACCCAAGAAGAACATTACTGTTATTCACAGGGTTCGTCAAATTGTACTATGAGTAGTGTTGCTGTTCGAAGTAAGTTTTTCTATATATTTTGAAAGCATTAATGTACCCACAAGAGAGTCTCGTGTAGAAAATTTGATTTCTAAAAAGACTATAAGATAAACCTTATAGGCACATTTTCTTATTTTTTTGATAGTTTTTGTCATCGAAATAGAATACTTTAAATATATGAACAGTTTTTATATAATTGATTTGTATGTAGGTTAATATTCAAATAAAGATGATTTATTGAAATTATTATTCTGGAAATTAACTAGTTTCTTTTGAATATGTCGTATAAACAAAGCAAAAAGGTTATTCAGAAATAATATCAATGCTTAGGTATACTATTCATAAAAAAGAGTTAAAGAAAATAGCAATTAACACATTTAATGACATAAATTCTCTTATATAATTATATTCTATAATTCTGCATGTACGTATAATGTAAATGAATATAGAAAACATTATTTAATTCGTTTACTAAATAAGGAAAGAATTATTTTAATCAAACATTATTCTTTTAAAAACTTAAAATAATTTTCCTTTTTTCACTAAATTCTTCATGGAGGGAAGGAAGATTCCAAAGAGATCATATACATTAGTGAATGTATCAGCGAATTTATTGAATGAAGCAAGTATATCTAAAGTATTAGGTGATGAATCAACATTAAGAGAGTCTATTCAGAATGAAAGTCAGCAAATACCATTCCAACTGCATTATGAAAATCCATTCACACCAAAAATAATGTTAGAAAGAAAAGAATCTAATGCATTATTATTAAAAGTGAGTTCTTGCGATATATCAAAGAATGCATCTGGTTACGAGGCATCTATAGTTGGAAGAAGTATGCTTATTATTTTAATAAATGATTAATAAAAGATATTTTTATATAGTTGAATCAGAATATTCTACAGATTCATTAAGTGACTTTATTTATCTTCCGGAACGTCCATTAATTTCACATATAGGTGATTCTATTGTTCCTAATATATCTCTATGTGATCATCCACCTGAGAGTATATGTTATGTGAATTCTCGTTGGTCTGTTTATAATAAGCCATTTTTATATAAATTTAAATCAAGACTTAATGAAGGAATTGTTCATAATACGAGTGGAATGTGGTATGTATCTATTGATGATGAAATACCCAAAGAGCCAACATCAACCTATTTATTAACACAAAAGAATTTAGATAATTCTTTGATAAATAGAATTCAATCTTTATTTAATACTCAACCTCTATGGACAAAAGTTGAACTAGCGAAGCAATTAGATGTATAATGCTATTATATATTATTATATATATATATATATTTTTCTTATGATTATAATTATGTGTGTTTTAATATTATTTTTTATGATTATGATTTATATATTATATTTTAATTTAATTCTATATAAATATGTTTATAATATCCTATAGATAACTCAGGATATTCTTCGAAAATATTTACCTTCTTGTGCATATATGTATAGCGATGGTCCATTTAGACAACAATGGGTTCAATATAATTATGATCCTAAAATACACCCTGAATGCTGGAAATATCAATATATAGATGTACGTATATCTCGGAAACCTACAAAAGAAGGAGTTCGAAAAGAAGATCCTCTTCCTCCATATATGGGTATCACCATCAATCAACGAAATAAAATACCTATTTATCTTCTCTATAATAATGAAGATTATACGGATATATTATCTACTATTACTCCTCAATCTATATTTAATTCTGTACATGGATATTTACAAGAGAACTCGTTAAGAGCAGTTGCTGATTTATTTAAATCAAAATTATTAACATTTTATGAATCTTTAGGCTATAATTGTAAAGGAGTATATATATGTATATTTTTTTGATTATATATATATGTAGTTTATTCTAAATCAATCCAAACAAAAATATGCATTAAGAACTGATGGTATATATATAATAGACTATTATTATTTTTATTCTTTATTTCTATTGTTATTCGAACCAATAAACAAAAATCATCAAGTAAATACATATACATAGTATTAAATCAATATATATAGATACATTTGATATATCTTCTATTCCTTCATTACCTATGGCTCCTCCTCAACCTCCTCCTATTACACCTTCATCAAATACTCTATCTTATATACATAATAATATGAATACTATGAATCCTAGTTATATACCTGCATCACAACAATTACAATCCTTTGAATTATTCTCATCATCTGATGATAGTGATAATAGTGATGATGATAATGATAATAGTGATAATAGTGATAATAATAATATGGATAATAATTTTATAGATGAAGATCTTGAGGATGATCCTAATGACATAGATGTATAAAAGGAATAAAATAATATTATAAAATTTTTTCAATAAATATGTTTTTCTTATTGTAGTTGTGATTTTTTACTTTATATATACATTTTTTGTTTTATTATTATTTAAATAAATACTAAAAATAATCTAAAAATCATTGAATCTATTTCTAAATTTATCTATACTCATTCTAAACCAAATATTTCACATTTATAAAAAAATACCCTCTAAATGTATTTTTTATCATTAAAAAATATTAAAAGATTATTTATCTCATATCACTTTCATCAATAAACATTAAATATTCACATTTAAGAAACACCATACCCATAATTCCCATTCCATTTCTTTTAATAATCTTATAATATTCCTTATACCTGTCCATAATCTCTAAAATTACCAAACAATCACAATAAAACCTAATTATTCTTCCAATAACAACAAATCTATGCCTTTATTTTCATCTCAATTCAACCACTTTCACTCTTTTTTTCATTCCCTCACTACCGTTTTTCCTCGCCTTTTCCCATCATCAGTTTTTCCTGATTTTCTATTTTAGCTTTTCAATTTTTAATTATCTTTAAACAAAGCAATGAATTACTTTATCTTCATTTTCTTTATTATACTCTCTTCAGCTGCTTGTCCTAAGTATTATTATACTCCTTCTGGACAAGAGTCTTGTGTCTATTGCAACGGTGTTGTGTCTACTGGTGAAAATAACGAATCTCTATGTACTCCTTGTGCTGATGGATCTTTTGCTTATCATGGTGTATGTGTTTCTGCTACAGAAACTTGTCCTAATGGAATTCCTTATGGTCAAACTTATGAAACGGAGACTGGTTGTGGTACTGGCTATTTCGGTATTACTACTGCTTCTTGTATTCAAGTTAATAATGAATGGGTTGATTCTACAGAATATACAAATGGTTGTTTTGGTAATTCTCCTTTAAATAATGGATATCCTTTAGGTAAATCTGCTGTAAATATGCAATTAGAAATATCTGGAGTAGATCCTAGTGCATTTAATACTGAAGCTAAATTGAATATTGTATATTCTGTATTAAATGCTTTTCCTTTTGCTATTGCTGATATTCAAATTGGTGGTATTATTAGTGTGAATGCGATTGGTGAAGAGCCTAAAGTTCGTATTTATCTTCGTATTGTGACTATGCAAACTTATTATTATATATTCCAGAATTTAGTAACTATAGGAAATGTATATACAACTCCAAGTCAAGATATTACACATTATTTAAGAACTAATGGTAAATTATATTTCCATCAAGAAATACAAGCTAGTATAGTATATTGTGATTATATACAAGAACAAATAACTTGTGACGCTCCTACTGATTTACCTGAAGAATATATTTCTAAAGATTTATTTATTTTAGATGATATCTTATATTATAGTTGTTCTAATTATAATGATGTTGAAAACATAGGATTTGCTACACGAAAATGTTCAATTTCTGATAATACTGCTTTATTTACTTCTTTAGAATATTCGAATTGTTATCCTAAATATCCTGCTATTGATTCTGATGTTGAATATATTGATTTTAAAGTTATATTAAATAAAATACCTTTAGTCTATATAAATTGTAATATTACTTCAGAATTATATCCTTTATTTGTTGAAATAGCAGGTACAAAATTAAATGATATGTTTATCTATGGATTTAGACCTCATCAAACGGAACAGTATTCTACTTCTACTGAAATGAGTATTCGTTATGTAGTTAAAAAGGATGAAATGCATTTATATGAAACAACAAAAACGATTAAAGAAGTATTAGTAAATCAATTAACTCTTGAAGAATTCAAACCTCTTATTCAAACGATTCGTGAAAAATTCAATTATTTAGATCCTAGTCGATTCCATGAATTTATGGTCGTTGAAATAAGCGATTTTACTGTAAATGGCATTCCTTTAGAAACTGAAAATTAAAAAAGTGTTTTATTTTTTAAAATTATTCTTGTTTCTTTTATAATTCTTGTTTTGTTTTGTATGACGATCATTATTATAATAACATTACAAAATAATTAGAAGAAAATATATATATATATTAATAAATGTAAACGAATATTAATAAAAATAATATTTGAAATATATATACTATTATAGAACAATAAAGAATAGAATAAAATTATCTTTTAATTAACTTGATGATAACAAGAAGAATAAGTTTCAAAATCAGTATATTTCTCTTTGGCATATATAACTAATGGCTTATATTGTTCTTCAGAAATGCCATGTTCTTTTAGAAGTTCTATGGATATATAAAGTGCTTTGATTTTAGGAACAGGAATAGAAGAAAGAGAATCAAAAAGAGATATAATCTTTTCAGGATTTGAATGTTGGCAATACTATATATATTATAAAATTATTTTAAATAGATACATAAATATATAATATATAGAAATCATAAAATAAATGTATTAATAATAATTATAACTATATATATATATATATACAATAGCCATTTGGCATATATTTTCAAGTGTAGGAGTAACAGTAGAATAAGAGGTATTGGCATATTCATCAAGTGACTGAGTACTTAATATCGACTGAATCTTTCTCTCAAATAACTATAGCATTGTATATATAATAGTAATATTATAGAGTAAGAATTATATATATGAATAAGAATATAGTAATATAATATATATAAATAAGAAATAAAGTAATAATATATATATATATATATATATATATATATATATATATACTATTTTAGCTTTACCCATAGTATCATAGAGTTGTTGAATGGTATATATAGCGTTATATAAATAAGGAGAATGAACGTCTACATCACTCATAGCAACTAAAGTTTTAAGCATATTTCCATAATCTTTTTTAGCTACAAATAATGAGAATACTTTATCTAAAATCTCCATATTCCCGTGGGGATGAGTTAATAAGAGAAGAGCCGTAGGTAAAGCATCTTGAAGAGGTGTACCAGTAGTACTCTTTTTAATTCCCTTGGGATCCATATCATCTTCATAATCAATAGTAGACTTATGAGGCTATATATACATACATATATATATATATATATAATAAGCATATATATATATATATACTTCAGGAACAAAAACTTCTTCTTTAGCAGGCTTAGGAATAGGACTATATATAGATATAATAAGTATATATATATATATATACTGTTTATCTAATTCCAAATAGCAGTTAATAGCGCCAACAGCAGCACGTGTGAAGTATTTATGATGATATATATTATCAACAGACTCAACTAAATTAAGGAAGCTTCTCCACGTGCCCTTACGGAACACATATCCAAGGAAATCAAACTGATCATCGACAAAGGTCTGGAAATGAGTTAATATATTACCATACATCTTAAGTGCCATAGGAATATTATGAAGACGATAATAAGCATCTCCCATCTCTATTTCATACCAATTTACCTATATATATATATATATATATATATATATATATAATAAATATAATAATAATAATAATAAATAGAATGCTATCATGTATATATATATATATATATATACTTGAAGAAGAGTGAGGTCGATACGAAGTGGAATCTTGTCCTTCGTCCAATAACTAAGAACCTCATCTGCCTATATATATATAATAATAATAAATATAATAATATGTATAATAATTAATATAATAATAATTAATATAATATAATATAATATAATATATACCTTATCAATATTATTAGCACGAAGTAACGCCTTACAGTATAATGTATTCATATAACGATCTGCAAGATCAATCGAACTTGCTTCATTCATACCGCGTACACAGCCCGCCACATCACCTATATATATAATAATAATAATAATTGATATACAGAAAGAATCAATATATATATATATATATATATATATTAATTAATTGATATACAGAATGAATCAATATATATATATATACCTCTATGTTTGGCAATTTTGCTTTGTAATATAAATACATCGCTGGAAGTAGGAGAATGAGCGAGTGCTAAAGCGATATACTTATCGCATTCATCATAGAGATGTTTTATATCATAGATTTGAACTAAAAGATAATATGTCCAAAAGAGAGTCATTGGTTCTTCTTCAAGAATATCGTTATTCCCGCGGGGAGCATCGCCTTCAAATAGTGGTAATGTATTCGTTTGTTTAAGAGAATCGACAAAGGAAAGAAGAAGAGATTCAATAGCTAATAATTTCTTATTATCCTTAAGAAGGAGTGGTTTAATAGAATTCAAAAATGAAGGTATTCCCTTACGGACAGCTTTACGTAGAATAGGCTGAATATGGTTAATGAATGCGTCATCGGTATATATATAGAGGAGAATGGTTTTAGGAGCATGCGCACGAGGTAAACGAGAGATTAAAGAGAGATACATCGATATAAGAGAGGATCTCTATATATATAGATATATAGATATATATATTGATAGTATAATAGTATATGGAGATATAAAGTTATACTATGAATTACATATATTGTTATTATAATAATATATATATATATACTTGTTGTTCTGTAAGAGTGAGGGTTGTGGAGGGAAGTTCTTGGCGGGATTCCGAAGTATAGAGATCAGGCATTTGAAGAAGACAACTATATATATTAATAATATATATATATATATATATATATATATATATATATATATATATATATATATATATACCATTCTAATCCACGATAAAACTTATAGTTTTCAGCATTAGCTATATAAATATAATATATATATATGATAAACATAAACATACAATTTAATAATTCCATGAAAGTGTTATTTGCCTTATCAAGTCTATATATATATATATATATATATATATATATATATATATACTGATTAGTAAGTAGATATAATTCTGCCTCCATCTCTTGAGCGATAGAATCATCTAAAATATCAGGGTAACCTGACTATATATATATATATATATAACATGATTTATAACAATAATAATAATAATAATAATAATAATAATAATATATTAAATAATCATAATAATTCATATTATATATATATACTAAAGTATCAAGTGCTAATTGATATTGTTTATTAGTTTTATATATAATTGCTTTAAATAAAATCATTTCTTGATCAATGAAATTAGGTTTACGATCCTTTTCTAAAGTATCTAAGAAAGAATTTAATATCTATATATATATTATTATTAATAGTATATAATATTATAATTTAATATAATATAATAATAATAAGCATATAATAATAATACACATATAATAAACATATAATAAACATATAACAATACATATAATAATCCTATATATACGGAGATAGCATTATCATAGTCTTTAGTCATATAACAACCATATACAAGACCCATCCAGAATTGAGATTGAGAAGGACGTAATTGTAATAAACTAGCTTTACTCTTACGGAAACCAGCATAATCACGGGTCTAAGGAGAAATATACAGGATAAAATAGAGAAAAACATGATTATTTATAAATAATAGTAGTGAAGAATAGTTATAGAAAAGTATAATAAGCAAATCAGTGTATATAAAAAGTCATTATTTGTTTCATAAAAAATAATAATAATTAATCAAAATAAATACTTGAAGTTGTATAGAAGAGAGATCAATGAGAATTTGAACATTTTCAGGATCTAAAGCTAATGCTTTTGTATAAGCAATCTTGGCTTCAGCCCATCTCCTAGAAAAGTATAAATATATAAATAACTATTAGGTAAGAACGAATGATATACTTCATTGTTTTATGGAAAATACCATAAACATGCCAAACTATATGAGAAGAAGGATCAAGTTCTATACCTTTCTTGAGTAAAGGTTCTCCTTCCTTTTCATTATTCTTATTAGAGAAAATCATGATTCCCTTAAGTGACCAAGTTTCTAAAAAGATGTATAGAAGAGTAGAAAAAGAGAAATGCATACTACCACTATCTGGACATGTTTTTAATATTTGATCTACAATTTTCAGACCTTTTTTATATTCGCTATCTTCATAGCATTTCTAAAAAATGATATAAAGTAGAAACAATCAGCATACAACAGCTTGGTTAAACATATTTTCTTCATGCTTTGGTAAAGGCTTACCAGTAGGTTTCGTGTAAGCAACAGGTACCATTCTTTAAAAAGAATATTTAACAAAAAAACAAAATTGAAAATAATTAATGAAAAAAATGCACCAAACTCTCAAATGTGAGAAATAGGTTCTTAAGAAAAAGAAAATGAAAGTAGGCAAGAAAACATGAAAACCGCGGGTTGATTCGGTCTATGGATGGCAATAATTTTCATTAATTCTTAAGTCATTAATTTGTATATTTTTGCCAAGTCGATATTGATAACAATAAAAATGGAGCATTTTTGTATTCCTGAAGCTAAAAGAAATGATGTAAAACAATTGAGAGACTATTTGAAGAATGAATTATGTATTTTATTATTCATAAGTATGTTATTATGAATAGTACTTGAGGAGAATCTAGAGGACCAACTTTTATATAGATATTTATATGTTTATAACATGAATATCAAGAAGGCAGGTAAGCGAATTTTTAGTTATAATTATATTTCTTAGGAAATCAAATAAAGAGAATGTTACATTGGAGAACTGAGAATAATATGGATCATATCCTTGAAGATAAAGAAGTTGAGAAAGTATAATGGATAACTTGTTCTATGAATATTGATATATTTTAGGTAGAATATGAATTAAGTAAGAATCTCATGTATAGAATTCATGGTCAAGATGCTTTAGGAAGAGTATTTCTCTTTATTTCTTTATTTCTTATTTCTCTGTAGCCTACAACAATTATAAATATCGGACGTTGTGATCTTCGTTTTATTATGAAAGTATTTATATATAGGAATAATTGATATATATATATATATTATTATCATACTTAGCAATTTTCTCAAAATGATATTGTAAGAGCTCATTTGTATTATGATGAAGTTGTAGATCAATTATCTATTAGTATATATTATGTTTATTATGTTATTATTATTTTGTTTATTATGTTTATTATGTTTATTATGTTTATTTTAGTTAATATTTTCTGAGAATTACTTTTTATTATGTTTCTTGTGTATTCTATATGTGTCTATTCCGTTATTAGTTATATTTATTATTCTTATTATTATAATTACTACTATTCTTATTATTATAATTACTATTATATAAATAGAGTATGCTAAAGAGAAAGGATATGATTATATCGGTAATTGTACTATTGTTGATCTAGAAGGTCTCTCTGTATATAAACATATGGATCTCTCGGCTGTTCAACTCTTAGGTGTATATATATATATATATATAATATTATTTATATTATTCATCATATATAATATATGAAGAATCTATTTAATTATCTATAAACAACAACTTTCTTATTCAATTGAATATTACAGTATATATATATATAGAAGATCGTTGATATATATAGTAATTATTATCCTGAAACAGCAGACCTCGTCTTAGTAGTCAATGCTCCCTCTATCTTCTCCTTCTTCTGGTCTAGTATATATATATACATATATATATATTATAATTCATATTCAATAATATCTCTTTTTTATCAAGTTTCTGTTATTTACTTTTATTTAATTGATTTATATATATATAGTTATCAGTCCATTCTTCTCCGATTTACAAAAGAAAAAATTGAAAATTTTAAAAGACTAGTATATTATTATTATTATTATAAAACATATATATAGTTCAGAATTGAAGGTATATTTTAAAGAAGAGAATATTCCCGCTATATATGGAGGGAAATGTAATTGTAAAGATGGGTGTGTCATCGGTAAATCAACTCAAAATGTATATATATATATATATATATATATATTATTACTCTATTGATTATCTTATAAATCACTATATGTGTATATATAGGGTAATATTCATTCAGATATTGTCAAAATATCATCAGGAAAGAAAATCACTGTAGATATATATATAACATAAATAATTATTCTAATAATAATCATAATCATAATAATCATAATCTATAGGTAGATATACCATGTTTAGCCAATGAAACGACATCTTGGACATTACGTTCATTAAAGAATGATATTGCATTTGGCGCTGTTTTTATTCCTAGAGACCAAAATATTCTTGTATATTAATATATATAGATTTTTTATGTTTTTCTCAATCAAAACCAATTTTTTATAATTCTTCATATATATATAATATTTATAGCCAACAACTGTATGGCAATTACAGAGAATCAATGCTCAAGAGGAAACCTATACTGGAAAATATAGTTCTGGATTTGAAGGTACTCTTCAATTAACATTTGATAATTCGTATTCTTCATTCACAGCGAAAACAATAGCGTATGATATCATCAAAACTCAAGATGAGGAATAAGAGATCTTTTTCATATAATACTTATATTTTACATATTTTGTTTTTTGACATTTTGAATTTGGGTTTAGGCATCTATTATTTGATCAATTTTTATCATTCTACATATATGCGTTGTCTTTCATATGCTTTTATTCTTGATCTTTTTTCATTTTAGTAAAACAACGAAAATAATTTCTTTTCCCTAAGATTAATCAACCATTTTCACTTTAATCATTCGTTCTTGAGCAGTTTAATGAGTTATCTTATCAAAAATGAATAATCAACAATAATCAATTGTCGCAATAAGGCGCTTATTATAAATTTTAAAAGTCGACAGTCTCTATGAGTTTGTTTTAAAAATTCAAAAATTGAAAATCAAACCATGATACAAAAATGGCTTTCCGGAAAAAGAAGTCAAAGATATCTAAAGAAAAAGAACAAAACTGGATTAATTTATGTAATTTTCTAAATAACCGTGATAATGAAGAGTTTAATTTGGATAAAAACAGTTCAATCATTTCTATGCAATTGATTGGATGAATGGAGTATAGAATATTCGTTCGTCCAATCAAATAAAGGATAGTTCTAAAAGATTATTATGAAAAGAATAGATTTTTTTCCCAGAAATTGGAAATAATCAGAAAAGATCTTTTTGGACCCCCTGGATAGAAAAAAATAGTGAAAAAGAATCAAGTCATCCTTATATAAAAAGAAATACCCCCTTGTCGAATAGAAACAGTTCTTCTATTATTGTGCACAATATGAAGACAAAGTGGATTTTGAATTCTCTATTATCGTATTCTTCGGTAAATAAAACTCGATTTTGATTCTGTATAGTATGTATTTCTAAATAATCTATAGGTGTACATCATAACTAATCTCAACATCAGTAATATTATATTCAAATATAGATAAATAATGGATCCAATTAAGGAAAACGTTTATATGGCTCGTTTAGCTGAACAAGCTGAAAGATACCCTGAAATGGTTGAATATATTAAAAAAGTTGCTACCACTCCTAAACAAGAAAATGATACTGCTGTTATATTAACTGTTGATGAAAGAAACCTTCTTTCTGTTGCTTACAAAAATGTAGTAGGTGCTAGACGTGCCTCTTGGAGAGTCCTTTCTTCTCTTGAACAAAAAGAAGAAAACAAAGGATCTACCAATCTTGTAATTAAGATTAAGGAATTTAGACAAAAAGTTGAAAAAGAACTTACTGATATTTGCAACGATATATTAAAAATCTTAAATGAAACCCTTATCCCTTCCTCTATTAGTGTTGAAGATAAAGTCTTCTATCTTAAGATGGCTGGTGATTATTACCGTTATCTTGCTGAATTCCAAGTTGATGAAGAAGGTCAAAAAGCTACTGCTGGTGCCAAGAATGCTTAAGTTATAGGATTTTTAGTTTTCTAGTTTTTTTTTATAAATCTCCTATATGTTTTTTTTTTTAGTAATTCAATTCAATTTTTTTTTATGACTTATTCTATTATTGATATTATTATATATTAATATTATTCATTTTATAATCTATATATATATAAACTATATATTTTTAATAATATAGTTATGAAAATGCTATGGAAGAAGGTCAAAAGAATGGACTTCCCCCAACCAGTCCTATTATTCTTGGTTTAGCCTTAAATTACTCTGTATTCTTCTATGAAATCCTCAATGGACCTAATGAAGCATATATATATATCATATATATATATAATACTAATGAATATATATATTTTAATTTATATTGTTTTCTACATATATATACATATATTGAAGCTTGTAAACTTGCTAAGCACGCTTTTGATCAAGCTGTTGCTGAACTTGATTCTTTATCAGAAGAAGATTATAAGGATGCTACTTTAATTCTTCAACTTCTTCGTGATAATTTAACTTTATGGACAACCGATGTTGAAGATGGTGAACGTGAAGAAGAAAAGTAAAAACAAACTACCACAAAATTAACGTTTATTTCTAAATTTTCTTATTGTTAACAATTTTTATATTAGATTTTATTTTTTATATATATGTTCATCAATTCATAAATATATTATTTTTTTTTTATATGAAAAAATGCGAAATAATTGACATTTTGTTTCATTATATATATTTATACAATTCTTATTCTATAATTTTGTCTGTATTGTATTATAAACAAAAAAAAAATCTTATGTATATAATCTATTCCGATTTTATTATGATTCAAACCATTTATACTACTCAAGTTTATAGAAAATAAAAAATAATAATTTTAATAATTTTTTTATTAAAAATGAAAAATTGAACAAGTTATAATAAATTTTTTTTTTTATTAAAAATTATTTATATTTAGGAGCAATAATATATATTTTTTATTGACATAAAAAATGGAATTAGATGTATTGAATATTAATTTAGATATTCTACCTTCTGAAATGGGAAAACTCATGCCAAAAGAAACAGCTGGGTCATTTCAAAAAGGAATATGTGAATTTTGTTTTATGAAAGACAAGGTAGCATTCCCAGGTATGTGTTTTGAAATATCAAAGTTGTTTTCTTTATTTTTTTTGTAATTAATTAGGGTCTCAACCTGTTTCGATGAGTAAGAAGAATTGGGGATTGATCAAGAAAGATGAGTATGTTGTATGTGAAAAATCTGATGGTGTCCGATACTTGTTACTTTTTTACAATGTATTTTTTTTATATGAATTATTTATTGTATTCTATATATATAATTATTTATTCTATATTCCTATAACTAGTATAAAATGTATTACATTGATCGAAGATTTAATATTTATTTATCAACAATGCAACCATTCACCAAAGAACAATTTCCTGCTTGTTTGGATCCAGAACGATTTTCCTTATTTGATGGAGAAATGATTATTGAAAAGTCACGATTATCTGAAGGGTACATATATTTTATTATAATTATAACATATTTATATTATTTATATATATATATATTTTTTTATAACGCTATAATTAGAAATATGATATATATATATTATTTATATATATATTTTTTTTTATAACGCTATAATTAGAAATATGATATATATATATTATTTATATATATATTTGTTTTTTATAACGCTATAATTAGAAATATGATATATGTATAATATTTATATATATAGAGAGAAACCCTATATATGTTATTGGGTATTTGATCTATTAGTAATTAATAATTATTGTGTATTTCGTAATAATTTATATCAACGATTATATTTCATTAGTACTTTATTTACTAATCCTTTTCAAGAATTATATCCTAAAAATGATTTCTTTCCCTTTAAAATTGCTTTAAAACCAATGTATCATATCGCATCAAGTGAATATATATGGACACAAGTATATATATATTATTATTATTATTAATATGAATTATATATATATTATTATATAGATAGTAGGAAAGGTATTAAAACATGAAAGTGATGGACTTATATATACTCCTGTTGCTCTCAATTATACACCATGTATATATATATATTTATAAAAGATAAGAATTACACTATAAATAGAATAATAATAAGTATAAATATTCATAATTCATTTTGTTTCTATTATTATTCTATAGTTACATGTAAGAAATTATTAAAATGGAAACCTGCTGAATTAAATTCAGTCGATTTTCAAATGTATAGTATTCAAAAAAGTATATAAAAGAATATATTATTGGATTTATTTTGTTATTTATATTGTATAGTAATTAAAAAGAATTATATATATATATATATATAGGTGATCATACATTTTATCGTCTCTACTCGTCAAAAGGTGGTATTTCCTCGCCATTTGATTGGATAATGTTTACGGATGACGAAATATCTACCTATGCTCATGATGGACTCGTTCTAGAATGTGTTAGAGATCATGTATATATATATATATATATATTATGTTCCTATAATAGAATAATATATTTTTATTCTAAAAAATATTATCATTTTAATATAAATATAATTGTTTATTCACTAAAGCTGTCATTTTTAATAGAATTATCTTATTCTTTCTCTATATTCTATATCTATGATATATATAGTCAAGGTATACATTTCATCCTATATTCACGGGAAATGAAGAAGTAACTCCTGATCCTCAATATAATGATCCAGATAAAGGTCTTGGTTGGTCCAAAGGAGGATGGAAGCCAATTCGAGTGCGAAAAGATAAATCTGTTGGAAATGATATTAAAGTCGTCAAAGGGGTATATATATTTATTATATATATATATTATTATATATATATTATTATAATATATATATATTATTATATATATATATTATTATATATATATATTATTATAATATACATAATATCTATATATAGTTATTAGACTGTATTAATGATGATATATCTTTTAAAGAATTGATAGCTCATATAAATAAAATATAATTAATTTAATTTTTAAATATAATTACAATTCATCGTTTCACTAGATACTATTAAAAAGACATTTTTAATAATAGATTGTTTTGTTAATATTTTTTTTATTACAAGAAAACTTAATTGTCAATTTTATATATCGTAATAATTAATGAATTTTATGAATAATATTCAAACATAAATAACAAAGTAATATTATTCTACAGAACAACAACAATTGAAATACACACAAACAACATAAATCTTTAGAAACCAAATAATTGTTTTATTTTTTCCATAAAAAGTGCAATACGTAAATAATAATTATATGTATCATCATTGACTTTGTGAACTGGTTTTGACATAACTAAAAAAAATACATAATTAGAAACAATAATGAAAAACTAATTAAAATACAAAGGTTTTCATCATTTTGATCTTCATTAATTGGATTCACAAAAACATCATCCAAAGAAACCATCGAAGCATCACCTCTACATTAATATAAAGATTAAAATAATAAAAAAATGTACACCATCACATTTTTGGATTGTACTTCATTGAGTTGACTTTGATCCTATATAAGAAATCTTATAAATAAGCAAAAGTAATATCTGAAATGCACATAATAATAATAAAAGAATTGAATGTATACAACAAAACAGGATTCTCCATAAGAACTAAAGTTTCTTGTTATTCTAGAAAGATCGTTCAACGTATAAGCATCAACGACATGAGGGTGTCCTTTCATAGAAAGATCATATGAATCGTATTCTGGTTTTTGTTCATGATTATTATTCAAATATGAACGACTATAAGGAAACTGCATTTTTAAAAAATACTCAACAAACAAAAATTCTGTATTTTTCTTGTTTATATGTACTAATACAAATGAGAAATTGGCAAAAGAAGGTTTTTCAATCACTCAAGACTCTCACAAACAATGCTTACGCTACTAAATGCATAAAAGTCGCAATAGTTACTCATTTCCCAAGCAGACACTGAATTGACTACAAGTAATTTCTTTGTTGCAAAAACAGATTCTTTATTATTCATAATTTCTAAATTATTTAAAAAAAAAAAATTAAAAGCTTTTTGAAAAACACATATATTGTCCAATGGGTAAGAAAGTCAAAAATAGTGTTGAATTTGATTGATTGCTTTCAATTATATGTAAATCATTAAAAAATAAGTTGTAGAACTTGTGTACTTGTTTATTACCATATTCATATCCAACCAAGTTTAAAGAAAAAGACGAATTCTAAAGAAACAATTGACACATCAAATGAATCAAAAGGGAGAATGACAGTGTTTAACTACTTTTATGGGATGTTTTCGAAGATTCCCACGAATGTTGAGTAGAATCAAATAAGAAAATCGAAAAACGTCATTGTTATTCTTAAACTGACTGTTTCATTCTATGGATTATGAACCGATGACACATTCCATAAATACAACTTGAGGCATATGACACAAGTCTTGTCACCATTTAGAATAACCTTTATTATTTGTTGGTTCTTAAGAAAAAAAGTAGAGATAATTTCATATTATTTTTTCCATTTTAAGTACTTCATTAACTATGGCTGGATTAGGTGAAAACATCTCGTATGTTTTTATTGATTATATATATATATGTCTAATATACGTATAGTTGGGAAATCATTGATGAACCTGCCAATACTAACATTCGTAAGACAAAGATTATTTGTACTTTAGGACCTGCTGTCAACTCTGTTGATAAGATTGTCCAATTGATTGATGCTGGTATGAATGTTGCTCGTTTCAATTTCTCTCACGGTACCTTCGAAGTATTTTTTTTTTATTAATTTATTATGATTATTCACTTGTTGATCTATCTATAAAAATTATCTAAAGAATATATATTATCCTCTTAATGCTATTCTCTAAATATTTATAGACTCACGATGCTATGTATCAAAATCTTCAAAATGCTCTTAAGCAAAGACCTGGTAAACACGTAGCTGTTATGCTTGATGATAAAGGTCCTGAAATCAGAACTGGTTATTTAGTTGATGGTAAAGCTGTTACTATTGTAAAGGATTCCATTGTTGAAATCACTACTGATTATACTATTAAGGGTGATGCTACTCATCTTGCTTGTACTTACACTGATTTACCTACTTCTGTCAAAGTTGGTCAAAAGATCTTCGTTGCTGATGGTGATTTAACTTTCATCGTTAAGGAAATTGGTGATACTTCTATCAAGTGTCAAGCTATGAATAATGCTACTATTGGTGAAACTAAGAATATGAATTTACCTGGTGTTGTTGTCACTTTACCTACTCTTACTGAAAAGGATAAGCATGATATTAGCCAATGGCCTTTAACTCATAATGTTGATTATATTGCTGCTTCTTTCGTTCGTAAAGCTTCTAACATTGATGAAATCAGAGAATGTTTAGGAAGAAGATTACAACATATTCAAGTTATTGCTAAGATTGAAAATGAAGAAGGTTTAAAGAATATTGAAGAAATTATTCAAAAGGCGGATGGTATCATGGTTGCTAGAGGTGATTTAGGTATGGAAATGCCTCCTGAAAAAGTCTTCTTAGCTCAAAAGAAGATGATTCACTTATGTAATATCTATGGTAAATATGTTATTACTGCTACTCAAATGTTAGATTCTATGATCAGCAAACCTAGATATGTTATTGTTATTATTGTTTTATTAATATTATTATATTATTGTTTCATATAAATAATAATATTACATCTATAGACCTACTCGTGCTGAATGTACTGATGTAGCTAATGCTGTATTAGATGGTTCTGATTGTGTCATGCTTTCTGGAGAAAGTGCTAACGGTGCTTATCCTTTTGAAGCTGTCTCTATTATGAGCAGAATTTGTGTTACTGCTGAAAGTATCATGAATCCTGATGAAGAATTCAACAAGATTCGTTCTTTAGTTTTAACTAAAGAAGGTAACGTCACTGTTCCTGAATCTATTGCTTCTTCTGCTGTTAAGACTGCTATTGATGTTAATGCTAAACTTATCATTGTTCTTACTTCCACTGGTAGCACTGCTAGACAAGTTGCTAAATATCGTCCCCCACAATTCATTTATGTCTTAGCTGAAACTAAGGCTGTTGCTACTCAAGTTGAAGGTGTCATTAGAGGCACCAAATGTCGTTCTATATATATTTTTTTACATATTATTATAATTATTTTATTATTATAATTAAATCTATATATATTCTAATTATAGATTGAATCTATGATGGGATCTGAAAGTATTATCATGAAAGCTATCCTTAATTGCAAGGAAACTGGTATGATTAAGTCTGGTGATCTTGTTGTTGCTATTCATGGTATGAGAGAAGCTCAATCTGGTGCTACTAACATCCTTAGAATTCTTGCTTGCCCTTAAACTCATTAATTTAAGGTTGTATTATATGAGATATGTAATGTACTAGTATACATTATCATTTAATTTCATTTCTTTGTTTTAAACGAATTTCTGTTTTTTTTTCTAATTTGGGTATTTGTTAATCAATTATTCTTTCTATTCAATATAAAAACAATTGTTTTGTCCATATTTTATAAGACATAAACGAAAATAAAAAGAAATTTTCTTAAAATCAAAAAAATATGACTGATTTATTTTTAAGTCAGAGACAGTAAATACTTTTTTTAAATTTAATTATTCTACATGAAATGGATTCTGATAGTGATTCTAGTGATGAAATCAAATTAACTGATGAATTCTTTGTGAGTAGTTCTGATGATGAACAACCAGTGTCAGTACAATTCAATAGATCAACTCCCATTTCAACAGTCTCTTCTAAATTAAATGATGTGAACATGCTTGAATTTGATCAATATTCAATTCCAGTATTTAATTTGACTAATGAAGATAAACAATTCTCAACAACACTTGACACTCATGATAATTTATATCCTTTAATATATATTTTCACATATACAAATATCTAAAACTTAGTGTGTTGTTGATTCTTTAATATTGAACAGAAAAAACAAAATTATCTGATGATTGGTATAAAATGGCTTCCTTACCTGATCAGGATATGAAAAAACATGAAGAAGTATTTCGATATGATATATTATATGTTAACTATCTATTTAGAAATGTATTTTTTGTTCAAAATCTGGAGGTTCATTGCATCAATGTTCTGGTATTTGTCATCGGTATATATATATATATATATATATATATATATATATATTACATTCTATATTTATATACATATAGTTCCTTTCATACTCAATGTGTTCAAGAACGACATTTATCTACGTTATTACTTTCTAAACCTATATGTATATTTTGCCTCTATATTAAACATAAAAACTTAAATTATAAATTACAAGAAGCTGTATATATATATGCATTATTATTATTGTAGAATTTATGCTTTTAATAATATAAGATCATATATTTTTATTATACTGTTCTATTAGTTAGTTTTTATAAAGATATTCTATTGAATACTTGTTATTATTATAGTGTTTATTATTATTATTAATAAATCTATTTTTTTATGAGTTTTCATTATAAAATCATATAATATACTTTATACTTATTATGATTCTCTATTAGAAGGTGAATATATTAAATCATTTAAAGTCTTGTTCCTTAGAGTCGAATGTTTCTCTATTTGAAGGCCTTTCAGAGTTACAATTCCTTACACTTACTCCTAAAGAACTTAGATTGCTCTATTTTCCTTCAAATAAAATGTATATATATATAGAATATTTTTATAGTCCATTGTGTAAATATAAATATATATTCATTATTATTCTTTCTATTTCTATAAATAGATTTCTTTTACTCTATATATAAATAATATACATATTTATAATCATTAGTATATCTCTTGGTATATATCTATTGAAACATGTTCCCGCGCTTCCTTCCCTCCAAACAGGACCATGGACTGTGTATCATCAACAACCCTCAGAAATCAATAAATTTTATAATTATTATTTGTTTTTTATTCTTTTATTTTATTAGAGTTTTTTATTTATTTATTATATTTATAATTATATTATAGTATATAGATTAAATTTTTTATACTTTATATAATATGTATATAGTTATAATGCTCAACTCCCTCCAAAGAAATTCATATTATATTCTATACCATCAAATAAGAAAAATATACCCAAATGTATATACATATATATATTGTTTTTTACTATTTTTATTATAATATGAATCTATGTATAAATATAATAGTTAGTTAGTAACTTATGATTATTAGTATTTTTATGAATATATATATATATCATTCTAGTGTTTATCTTAATATTATTATTAGTATTAATATATATATATATATATATATATATATATATATATATATATATAACATAGATAAGCCTCGTGACACAGCTAAATTAAGTAGCTATATACATACTATACAAAAACAAGCAAAATCGAGTTATATAAAGAAAAATAAAGATCCCATTCTTCATAAACCCTTTAATTCTACTCCTATTTCTATGCGTATATATATATAATATATATATTATTTTATTTTATTTTATTGAATTCTGTAAAGTTCTAAATATTATTATTATTATTATTATTATTATTATTATTATTATTATATATATATATATATAGAATCTTTATATGAAACGTATAATAAGTGTAAACAAGAGAAGAAGCCATTCCCACGGGAGTTTATTGCTAAACTATCTCAATATATAATAATAAAATAATAATTATAATAATTATTAAAAAAAAATTATAATCCTAAATAGTCCTAATAATCAATATATATACCTGTTTTCCCTTATTCTTTCTAGATATATCAATTCCCTAACTCGAACGAGTTACTCGTCTTATGGTCGATTCTTTACCGAGAGACAAGTTCTCGATGAAATACGCAAAGATATTCAACCGTATATATATATATATTCATTTATATATCATTATTTTTTACATTTTATTATATATAATAATAATAATAATAATAATAATAATAATAATAATAATAATAATAATAATAATAATAATAATAATAATAATAATAATAATAATAATAATAATAATAATAATAATAATAATATATGACTATAGCTATCTTAAGACTACGGATCTATATATTGACATGTGTTCTGGGAATGGAGATTTCCCGCCACTTCTCGGTATTCCTTATTTCTCTTTCGATATCTATTGTCCACGTACTAATAATGCTCTTTCCGTGTTTCGAATGAAGAACTGGTTTGATGTAAAAACATTACCTTCTGGTATATATATATATTTATGATTCTATGTATTCACAAGTATTATATATATATATATACTAATATTAGGTTGTATTATTGGTTTAAACCCTCCTTTTGGAGCTGGATCCAATAATGCCCGCCAATTTCTTGAGCGGGCAGCATCATTTAACCCGCGACTTCTTATTATGATTGTACCAGAAAATCTAGAAAACTTATTTAATAAAACTAGTATATATATATATATATGAATATTTATAATTATATTATTTATATATATAATTTATATTATTATTTCAAATTATATAGAATTTCAACTTGTATCTAAAAACCCTCAAATATGTCAAAACCATTCATTTCATGTATATATATATATTAATATATATATTAATACATTTATTAATATACATAATATTCAATAGATCCCTGGTTCATCTGCTAATAATATGAATATGAATGATTATAATTTCTATACACCTCATTATATCGATACTCAAACGAATCCCTGTCTCTTCATTTGGGCTAATATCGAACAACAACTACCTTCCTCTCCGTATATATTTATATATAATCTTATTTGCAAAGTAAAATTCTACAAATATATATATTTATATATAATCTTATTTGCAAAGAAAAATTCTACAAATATATATATATATTTATAATCTTATTTGCAAAGTAAAATTCTACAAATATATATATATATATTTTATAATCTTATTCACTAAGTAAAATTCTACAAATATATATATATATATATTTATAATTTTATTTATAGTGACTATCCGTTATTTAATGGTTGTAAACAATTTAATAATCATCGTCGATCCCCTCATAGTCAAAGAAAAAGATCAAGAAAACATCATGGAGATGATAAAACTGTAAAGAGACTAAAATCAAATGAATAAATAATTATTCTAAATGTTATTTTTTTTTCAAGTTATTAATTTTAATACATATTTCTCCTTCTTTATTGATACCATTTAGTTCTATTCTCATGTTATTGATGAATATATCTTTGTATAAAAAGTGATGACAACAACATGAATAGTTTTTATATTCGTCATATATCAAGTCCCTTGAATATTCCACATAGTCTTGACACTATTTCTATAGCATATTTATTTCATTCAAAGTATACCAAATGATCATTGATTAGAAAAGTACATAAATTAACGTAAATTTTATTTTTCATATATATTCAATGCCATTTTATTCACATTCTTGTATGTAAATAAACCTATGAATCATTATCAACAAAGAAATGAACCCAAAGTGTCAAAAACTGGAAAGTCTGTGTAGAAAACCAAATAACCACGGGAATCAAGAAGATTTCTGCACTTGATCTGTCGTCATGTTGCTACAGATCCAGATATTCTTTTGTTTATCTTTGCATATATTTAATTTAAAACAATATAACTACTTTATATATATATGTATCACCTTTTATATTTTCAATAAATACATTTATAATGAATCTGGAACAAGAAATTTAATTATAAAAATAGACTCAAATATCTAAAATCCTAAAAATGATGTAAGCTTTCCTATTCTTTTATTTGTACAGATTATCAACCAAAATAAGTTGCGGACTAAACAAAAACTTCATGTACAATCATTTCCATAGTCTATAATTATCATCCAGTATTTAATACCAAAAATAATCACTATAGGAAATAATCATGAATAAATGGAAATTCACCACTATTTTTTTTGAGGAATCGATAATAAACAGTCTGTTTTTCTATCCACCTTGTTTTCTATTCATATTTTTATTTTGATTGCGATATATTGGAAATGAAATTTATTAGCCTTCTTGTATATATAATATACTGTCAGTTATATATTTTCTGTAGTTCCTTATTATTTCTGCTGTTGCTTTTACAACTCAATACAATGGAATTGCTATTGAAAACTCCACTTTTATCTACAGAAATTTCTTTATGTATGATAAGACAACTTCTCCTAAAATAAGTCCTCCTGGTAACGGTGAATCTTATATTATTTCTGATTTCAAGATCAGCAAGATAGATAAAAATGTTAATCATGGTCAAGGAAACGTTGAAAGTTTAATTGTAAGTAAGAAGTTCTTCGAAAGCATTGGTTACACTGATGTTGATGAATCTACTAATAAATCCTATCAAGTTGTTTGCTGTGATCAAACTGCTGTTGATGCTGGAAAATGCTCTCAAATTGGTTCTCTTATTTTACCTAAAAACATGGAAGGTCAATTTGCTTATAACCGTACTGAATTCAAGTATTTTAATTTTTTTTTTTATTTTTTTTTTATTTTTTTTTTATAATTTTTTTTTTAATTATTATTTATAGAGGAACTGATACTGAAATCTATGTAAAATTCGATGTTCCTGCTCATGGTCAATACATGATGGTAATCGGCATTTGTGATGTTGAACCTAATAAGAATATGCTCCTTGATGGTTTTACTACTGCTATGAATCCTTATGGTCATTTACCTGGTGCTCATTATGGTAAACTTCCTTTTGAAAAATATATTGTTACTATTTATGTTATTCTTATTATTATTTGGTTTGTCAGATGCTTCTATTATAAGACTGAAATCATGAGTATCCAAAATATTGTTTCTGTTGTTTTAATTATTTTTGCTATTGAAAATATCTTTGAATTAGTTAATTTATCTGCTTATAATCTTTCTGGTGAACTTGATTTCACTATGAATATGGCTGGTTTAATTGTTTCTACTCTTACTCGTACTGTAAGCAGAATACTTACTTTAGAAATCGCCATGGGTCTTGGTATAAGTAAGCCTACTATTGGTACTAATGCTTTTAAGATTTATGCTCTTGCTATTGTTTTCTTTATCCTTGCTTTCTGGGAATCTTATGCTTCTACATTTAGTCCTAACTATGAAATCAACTACTTTAGAATCCTTCCTGCTTCTCTTGTTGATGCTATTTGGTATTTCTGGATTGTTCTTTCTTTATTAGATACTTTACAAGAATTAGAAGATAAGAAGCAAAGTGCTAAGTTAGAAATGTTCTTAAAGTTCAGAAACTTAGTTATTGCTGCTCTTATTGTCTCCTCTGTTTATACTGTTATTTTCGGTTATATATTTATTGATGAATCAATTGAAATTGACTGGAGATATCAATGGTTGTATGTATTATTTATTTTATTTTATTATTTAATAATATTACTTCTATAGCTTCAATGAAGGTATTTGGACTATTTTCTATCTTGTTGTTCTTATCTATGTCCTTGTATGTAGATATATATATATATATATATATATATATATATATATATTCTTATTAATATAGAAACTTTGGGCTCCTAATGAAAATAGTGCTGCTTATGCTTATCATATGCAAATTTCTACTGAAGAAAGACAAGACACTGAAGAATATGCCATGCAAGACACTCTTCAAGGACCTAATTCTGTGTCTATTAAGATTACCACTGTTTCTCAAGATGAACTTAAACCTATGCAAATTAAGGAAGTTGCCAACTAAATATAATATCTTCTTCTTCTTTTTTAATATTTATATTTAAATTTATATTTCCCTCATTATTATTATGAACATTTTCTATTCAATAAAACTGATCAAGAATTATACTTTCTGTTTTTCTTTTGGTTTGTATAGTTTAATAAGTTTTCTATTTCTCGGTAATATCTTACCCTCTTGTTTAATTATCTACATATATATATAATCATGTATTTAGTTCTGATAATTTTTATTATTATTATTTTTTTTGTATTTTTATTTCCATATATATAAACAGACTAGTTAAAAACAAAAAAAAAACAATGAAATGAAATCTACATAATAACAGATGGATAAACTAACAATAAAAAGAAAAGTACAAAGACATTTATATTTAACAGCATTTTTTTTGTTTTTTAACTTCTTCAGGATTAGCTACAACGACAGTAGGTTGAGGATTAACTGTTTGTTTAATACCATTACGATCACTGATTTCTAAATTACCTGTTTTCACACGATTAATAACCTCATATGCAGTTTTAATGAATACCTATAGAATAATAATATATATATAAATGAATAGTTCAACATAAATTGAATAATATTCTATTAAATATATACGTCATCAACATTAACACCTGTTTTTGCTGAAGTTTCAAAGAACAATAAATTATTGGCTGTAGCAAATTCTTGACCTTGCTGAGTAGTCACAACACGTTTACTTGCATCAACATCAATCTTATTTCTAGAAAATATATAAAGAAATTATTATGATTATTATGATTATTATTATTATTATTATTATTATTATTATTATTATATGTTTATTATTATTTTAAAAATACAATGTAAAATAAATAAAAATTTAATAATAATAATAATATATAAATACGCAACAAGAGTAATAACGATATTAGGATTCGTCGAATATTCTTGTACGGAGGACAACCAACTTTGTAACTTATCAAATGATGCTCTATATACATATATATTATATTATATATATATTATATTATATATATATTATAAACGATTCATATATATATATTATTATATATACAAATAATATTCTATATATATCTATTTACTTATCAGCGACATCATAAACTAATATAGCTGCAGCAGCTTCGCGGTAATATGCCCGCGTAATTGCCTGAAAATCTTCTTGACCAGCAGTATCCCATATCTATAAAATATGTTATATATATAATAATTCATAAAATAATATATAAAATAATATATAATATAATATATAAAATAATATATAATATAATATATAATATAATATAATATATAAAATAATATATAAAATAATATATAAAATAATATATAAAATAATATATAAAATAATATATAAAATAATATATAAAATAATATATAAAATATTATATAAAATAATATATAAAATAGCATATAAAATAACATATAAAATAATCATAAAACAATATATAAAATAGCATATAAAATATTATATAAAAAAGTATATAAAATAATCATAAAACAATATATAAAATAGCATATAAAATATTATATAAAATAGCATATAAAATAGCATATAAAATAGCATATAAAATAGCATATAAAATAATATATAAAATAGCATATAAAATAATCATAAAACACCATATAATAGCTAAAATAAGCATATAACTCTACATATATACTTGTAATTTAATAACATCTTGATCAACGCGTATTAAAGAAGATCCGAAATCAACGCCTATAGTAGGGCCCACAGATTCTTTAAATCGTTTATCTGTGAATTGAAGTAATAAACATGATTTACCTAGAGAAAATAATCATAAATATTATATACATAAAAAATGTTATAGTATTTATAAAAATAGTATTATATTTTAAAGTATAACTTTAAATATATATATATATATATCTTTATATACCAACGGAGGCATTTCCTACAATAATGAAACGAAGACTAAAAGTAGAAGGAGTGTCTTTTGGAATGGGAGTTGATTGTAATCTTGCTTGAGCTTGACTGATCGCTAAAAGAAATATTAAAATATATTGATGGCATTTGAAAAAAGAATTAAATTAATTTAGAAATAATTTATTAAAAACATACGTTGATTAGAGAGAAGAGAATCTTTAATGGGAACTAAAAAAAAAAGAATTATCCAGTTAATAATAAGAATAATAGAAATACCTGAAGCAGCTGAAGAAATACTAATAAAAGGATTTCCATTAACATCAAAAAAAAGAACATCTCCTTCAGATAATGTTGAAGCATCAGTGTACTCACCTCCAAACTCGTTGTATATAGCAGTTTTGACTACAGCTGTTGTTGAGAAAGAAGAGGCGATTGTTTGAAGAATTTCCTTCCATGGTTTAGACAAATCGAGATTTATTGTCTTTGGATTTTCTTTCTTTCCATCATTTATATAAGCAGTAACATTAATTTGTTTTGCACTCATTGGTGTAGTAATTATTCACGAAAGAATATACACTTTTTAAAAATAGAATTCATGTAAGAAACACATCAAATCCCCATGTTAATCAAAACCTGTTCAAAATATTATTGTTATTTATTGTTTATTCTTCAAAGTAGTAAGTATTTTTTATATGGATTTTTGTTTATTAATGAGTATTGTTAATATTCTATATATAGAGTTTTATGATTAGTTTTCAACATAACATGACTTCATTTCATGCGAATCTTTTAGAGTTTTTATTTATAAATGATTTTCTAATTTGTGTAATAAGTAGAATATTCTTGTCCTACTGTAGATTAAACCGGATAAAAATATTTGCCTTCAATAGTTTTAAAATATCAGCCATTATTGTACTCTTGTGTATATGCACACACTTTATCTCAATTCAATCTATCAATAATCTTTATGTTTTGTGAATACTGATAATATAAAAGAAATAAACATGAAAATGCATATACATATTCTAGAATGTGTTGTAAATAGAAAATATGAATTCAAAAACAATTCTTTCTAATATTGATAAAGCAAGAAAATGAATCGTTATAATAAAAATAAATTAAGCAACCAGAAAAAAATAAAAATATATATTATTGAAAAAGATAGCAAAAGAATAAGAGAGAGATAAAACTAAAGAACTAATATAAGCAGTACGAATGACGTCACATATGACTGGATATAATATATATAGCCAATAAAATAATAATCATTACATTAAGGGGCTTGTATCTCGAATAACATCCATTCCTATATATGTATATATTAATTAATACATAAAGAGAAATAGCATTAAAAAAAATACAATTAAAAAATAAAATAAATATAATATATTATATATAGATATAGTATTATTTTAGAATATACCTTCAGGCAAACAGTCTTTGACGCAATCCATTGGTAGATTTCCTCTGCCTTCAATGGCCTCATCCAATCGTTGTTTAAGATCCGAATTATGAAAAAGAGACTCTGATAGAGGAATATCAAAGGAATATTTTGCACTATATATATATATTATAGGGAGAGAGAAAAGAAAAAGATATATAGATATATAAAATTTTAAATTTTAAAATATGCATATTATTATAAATATTGGAAAGGAAATGATTTAAAATTATTATTATAAAGATAATAATTATAATAAGAAGAATAAACATAATAATAAACACAATAAAGAAACCATAGTATATATATATTATATATATATATACTCATCTCCTGTTCCTTCTTTAATGGCGCCAAGTCTATATAGCCATTTAATCATCTTTATATTCGTAGGGTGAATAACACACGTAAAATGATGAATACCATTCTGTACAGCTATCTATATGTATACATTTATATATATAATAATATATAATATAGAATAACAAAATTGTCTACTAAATAAAACTACTTAAATTCTTTATTAATATTAGTATCAAAATATCTAGATGCATTTTCTTTTTTAAATATTATAATAATAATAATAATAATAATAATAATAATAATAATAATAATAATAATAATAATAATAATAATAATAATAATAATAATAATAAGTATAATAAGTATAAGTATATATATATATATATATACCTTAGAAAGACAATATAAAAGCATAGCTCCAATTCCCATTCCTTGATATTCATCAATCACGGTTATTGCCCATTCCGCCAGTGTAGGATCCGCATAATCGCGAATATAACGAGCTACAGCTATACCTAGAGATAAAGAGATATAAATAATATTAAAAAATATAATTATTATTATTTATATTTTCATATATATATATAAACATGTTTTTAACGAACTAATAATAATAATATATATAAATATAAACATAGAAAAAAAATCTTATAAATATTTATTATATATATATAAGAAAATAATTTTAAAAATTGAATATTTATGTATATGAAATTCACTATATATATATATATATATATATATACCAGGATAATCTTTTTCATTTTTTAAGAATCCAATAGCAAAATGATCGACTAGATCTACATTAATCAAGTAATTTAATTGGGCCTCGGATAAACGGCGAATGGGGGTCATGAAACGCATAAATAACGTATCTACACTTAAAGACTCAACAGCTATAAGAAATATATAAATTTATATAAAATTAAAATATATATACACTACTATAAATATATATATATATACATAATAACACAAATATATATATATATAAATATATCAGAAATACAAAGTATAAGAATATAATAATATCTATACTATATACCTTTAATTAGACGTTCCTTATCTGAACTAATAAGTGGTCGAATAACAAAACGATTTCCATTTTTTAACGTCACTTCAGCTCCATGAGTTAGGACATATCTATACTCAATTTCTTTAATAGAAAGAATAGAGGCAGAAGCAACTTCTCTCAATATTTGTTTGATATCAATATTATGATTAGTTTCAGAGAGATTCTTTAAGTTCTCTATCATACGATTTAATTGACATTGTGAAATACAAGTATTAGGAAAAGAATCGATTCCTCTTTCAAACTTTTCTATATACTTTCTCAATCGTTTTGTTTCTTTAACAGATGAAGACTGAGTATTATCTTCTTCTTGACTTATTGAAATACTAGATTCCATTTGTGTTCACTTGTTTATAATTATTGTTATTACTAATAAAAATATAAATCTATAATCCTTATCATAATTCTGTTATATAAAACATATACATAAGAATTTATGTACCTTAATAGAGGTGTTCTAGATAAAAATAATCTAAACAGTTTCGTGAAGAAATCGAATTCTCACTAGAAAAACGCAAATAATCAAGGAGAAAATCGTATCAAAACAGAAATTTTGCTAAATCAAAACTGCTGAGATATCAATCAAGATGGCACGTCGACTAGCTGTTTGTAGTTCTTCTTTGACAGAATGGAGACTCGAAAGTAATGAGATTGTAAAAAATTTTGAATTTGTACCTCACGAACAATTTGTTTGCTCCTGTGAATGGTCTCGTGGCAATAAATTGAGTAGGATCATCTCTTTATAATAGTTAATCACAAATTAGATCAATATATTGTGTCTTGTGGTTACGATGGCTCTCTTGCTATTAATAGAACACCTCGATATAAAACAAAAATAAGTTGGGGAAACGCAGACAAAACTGGAATGAGCGCATCTCCGGTCAAATGTGTCTCCATCAGTGGTGACTATCAGTATGTCACTTGCGGTGATATTGATGGATATATTAGAGTTTGGGAAACATCATCCATAGGGAAATATCAAACTGTTTATAAATCATATAATACCAAAGGAAACATAGTCAACTGTATCAGCTTCATGAATAATCCACGTCTACTTGCTGCAGGTAAGTTTTATTTATATTATGTTATATATTTATATTTATATAATGAATGAATAATTGTATGTTTTTCTTTATATATTCATAATTTTTTTAAACATTCAGTTTCTTTTGTTATATATAGAATTATATAGCTTTCTATAATAATACTATTTCCCTCTTTTTTCTATAGGTACCAATGAGGGCCGTCTTCTTATATATGATGTCTCTGAAATATTCTGTCAACAAGCTATTGATGCTACTTCGGATGGAGTATATATTTATGTTATTTATATTATTTGTAATATTATATTATAATTTTTAATTTTTTTTTTATTATTATTTTATTATTATTTCCCTCTTTTTATTTTGATATTATTATTTTCCTCCCCTTCAGAGTGTTACGGGTCTCGTTCTCCCTCCCAACACAGATACTTACGTTTATACATCTCATGAAAATGGTAATATCAATATGAGCGATCTATCTACTTCATCTGTATATATATATATATATATTTATTTATTTATTTATTTATTTATTTATTTATTTATTTATTTATTTATTTATTTATTTATTTATTTATTTATTTATTTATTTATTTATTTATTTATTTATTTATTTATTTATTTATTTATTTATTTATTTATTTATTTATTTATTTATTTATTTATTTATTTATTTATTTATTTATTTATCATTATTAATATTATAAAGATAACCAATACGCTACATGGTATTACACGTACTATCTCCAATCTCTCACCTGATTGGTCCAATAGTATGAGCGTCATCGCAGCATGTGACTCTGATGGACCTGTCTTCATTTGGGACACAACTACAAAAAGGTATTTATATGTATTTATTATTATACTTATTATTCTCATATATATTGATCCATATATTTATACTTATTCTATTTATACTATTATATTTATGCTTATTATATACATACTTCTGTAGTCCCTCTCTCTCTATGACAACTACCTGCTCTCCTGTCTGTTTATCCTTATATGACTTTACACTTGCCCTGGGAACAGTCGATGGAAATATTGTTATATATGATATTCGTAACTTTAAGAATCCGTTAATGATGCAGAAGGTGTCAGAGAATGGAATTAATAATATCGAATTCGAAAGAGGGTCCATGGAACACAATATGATGACTTTATCAGAACATCTCCGTACAACACGTTCTTTATCAGCCAATCAAAATGAAGGAACCTCTCTGCGTCACCTGTCGTCATCATCAACGCATGGAATTAATTCACCTAGTTCCAGTCCCGCGAATATCAGTTATAACCCGCCAAATGCATCCCCCCTTACTTCATCTACAAATAATAGTATATATATATATATATATATACTTTTGTTATTATTCTTAATTATATATATATATATATAGTCACTCGTTCAGCACAAAATCTGTATAATTTATATATATATATATATATATATATATATATATATATATTTTTAATCTTCCATTTACTCCTATCAAAGCTCCCACAAGTATATATTTATACATATATGTTTATTATTATACTTATTATACTTATACTTATTATATGTTTATTATTATACTTATACTTATATATGTTTATTATTATACTTATATGTATAGCTGGTTTAGTTATTCCCTCCGTCACAATCCCCTTCGTCTCTCCCTCTCAACAGACCCTCAATGGACCCTCTTCAACTCCCGCCAATAGAACCCCGGTAAATAATAGTATACTTGGAAATGGTCCACAACGTATATATATATATATATATATATATATATATATATATAGAAGGTTCCTTTATTGCTCCTACTCCCAAATCTATAACACCACGTATATATATATATATATATAATTATTTATGTAATATTTTTATTATATATAGATTCTTCATCGAATGATCAAAACCCAGTGTATATTCATATATATATATATATATATATATATATATATATATAGTGTCAATAATTCATTCGTCGAGTCACAACAAGGTATATAAATATATCAAATATCATGATTATTCATATATATATGTTTCTTTAGATCTTTTAGAGAATTTACGTTTGTCTCTTTCTTACGAAATGCATACACAATTTCAAGATATGAAATGTTCATTTATTCAATTATTACAAGAACAACAAGTATTATTATATATACATTAATATATTAATATATTATATATAGGAATATTATGAATCAAAAATTGATGAGTTGAAAGAAGAAATAAAAACGTTGAAAAATGTTCAAAATCATTAAAAACAATGTTATTCTATGTTTTCTTTATACTTTATGAATATATTATATTAAATTATTTTCTTCTTTTCTTTCAATATAAAACAAATAGTATTGTTTTTCATTTCCAGTTTTGTTATTCATATATATTTATTGTTATAAAAACATATATATTTATTGTTATAAAAACATATATATTTATTGTTATAAAAACATATATATTTATTATTATACAAACATATATATTTATTATTATAAAAACATATATATTTATTATTATACAAACATCTATATACTTATATGACTAATTTTATTAATAAAAGTTGAATATAAACTATTTACAATAAAATAAACAAAACACATAAATAAAAATGGGGCAACTAAGCGTATTAAACAGTAGAATAACATAACAAACCAAGGAAAAGAGAGAATGAAAAAGTGAATAAAAAAATATATAGATAAAAAACGTATATATATTATTTGTAAAATGAAAAAGCTATTATGTATAAATAGCTATAAATATATATTAATAATTGAATACATATCTATATTTTTAATCAACTTCTTCCATATCACCTTCTTCTTCTTTTTCATTAGCTTCTTCAAGAGGAGGAACTTCTTCTTCGTTAGTTTCAATTTCAGGTTCATCATCAACAGATAAACCTAATTTAATAAGTTTATGAATTCTATTAGCGAATTCAGAAGGATCTTCAAGAGAGAAACCAGAAGAAAGAAGAGCAGTTTCATATAATAACCATACTAAATCCTTAACAGTAGGATCACTCTTATTTTGTTCAACTTTTTCTCTAAGAGATTTAATAATAGAATGAGTAGGATTAATTTCCATAGTTTTCTTAGAAGACATCATACCAAAAGAATTATTAGCAAGAGCTTGAGCTTTCATGATTCTTTCCATATTAGCAGACCAACCATATTCACCAGTAACTAAACAACAAGGAGAATCAGCTAATCTGTTAGAAACAGTGACTTTCTCAATCTTATCACCAAGTAATTCTTTAATAGTATCACAAAGAGTAGTACAAGCTTTCTTTTCTTCTTCAAAAGATTTCTTTTCATCTTCAGTTTCTTCTAAATCGAGATTTTCCTTAGTAGCACAAATAAGATTCTTTTCATTATAAGTCTTAAGAGTAGTAATACAATATTCATCAATAGGATCAACAAGATAAAGAACTTCATAACCTCTCTTCTTTAATTGTTCAAGGAAAGGAGAATTCTTAACAGCTTCAAGAGATTCACCAGTTACATAATAAATACCTTTTTGGCCTTCTTTCATTCTTTCAATATATTCATCAAAACTAACAAATTCATCACCACTCTTAGAAGATTGATAACGAAGTAATTTAGCAAGACGTTCACGATTAGCAGAATCTTCATGAACACCAAATTTAAGATTCTTAGCAAATTGTTCATAGAATTTCATATACTTTTCTTTATCTTCAGCAAGATTTTCAAACATACCAATACACTTCTTAACAATATTCTTTTGAATAACATTAAGAATCTTATTTTGTTGAAGAACTTCTCTAGAAATATTAAGAGGAAGATCATCAGAATCAACTACACCACGAATAAAGGAAAGATATTCAGGAATTAATTCTTCACAATCATCCATAATAAATACACGTCTAACGTATAATTTAATGTTATTACGCTTCTTCTTAGATTCAAACATATCAAAAGGAGCTCTCTTAGGAACATAAAGAAGAGCACGGAATTCAAGTTGACCTTCAACAGCAAAATGTTCATGAGCTAAAGCATCATCCCAATCATTAGAAATATTCTTATAAAAAGCATTATATTCTTCTTCAGTAACTTCATCCTTAGGTCTCATCCAAATAGGTTTTTGTTTATTTAATTCTTCCCATTCATGAGTAACCTTCTTCACTTTCTTTGTTTTCTTTTCATCTTCTTTTTCATCTTTCTTTTCTTCTTCATCATCCTTAACTTCTTCCATCTTAGGTTCTTCTTCTTCTTCATCTTCTTTCTTATCTTCTTCTTCTTCTTCTACAGGAACTTCTTCTTCAACAGTCTTTTCTACCCAAAGTTTAATAGGGAAAGCAATAAATTCAGAATGTTTCTTAACTAATTCACGAATAGTCTTTTCTTCTAACATTTCTTCTTGATCAGGTTTTATATTAAGAATAATCTTAGTACCACGACCAAGAGGTTCATCTTCACTAGGACGAATAGTAAAAGAACCACCAGCAGCAGATTCCCAAACATATTGATCATCATCGTTACTCTTAGAAATAACAGTAACTTTATCAGCAACAAGATAAGCAGAATAGAAACCAACACCAAATTGACCAATCATAGAGACATCAGTAGTACCAGCTTGAAGAGCTTCCATAAAAGCTTTAGTACCAGAACGAGCAATTGTACCAAGGTTATTAATTAAATCAGCCTTAGTCATACCAATACCAGTATCACGAATAGTAAGAGTCTTATTTGTCTTATCAGCAATGATCTCAATCATTAATTCCTTACAAGAATCAAGCTTAGTAGGATCAGTAAGAGATTCATATCTAATCTTATCAAGAGCATCAGAAGCATTTGAAATTAATTCACGAAGGAATACTTCCTTATTCTTGTAAAATGTATTAATAATTAAACTCATTAATTGAGTAATATCAGCACTAAAAGCAAAAGTTTCAGCCATTTTTGTATAATCACAGATATTTAATGTATATATATAATTAGAATACTAATTCAAATAATAAATTATTTATGATAAATATATAAAACAAAACTTTTCAAAACTTGGAAGCACATTCATTTCTAGAAATGGAAATCTTACGAGTTCCTTTTTTCTTTTGTTCTTATAGAATTTTCCATTTTTTTCCATATCATTTTTGACTTCCGTTTTACTTGTTTGAGTTTTTCGAGTTTTTAAAAAGCCTATATAATAGACTATTTATTCACTTGAAATGTAGTAAACATTTAAGAGGGATTTTTGTAGGAATCTGGCTCATTTGTGGTGACGGTATGAAATTATACTACTAAATGCATTTGATATCATTTCTTGAATATATAAAATTATTTTCACACAATTTATGAGACTTATTTATGATTGATGAGTTTTTTTATTTATCTATATATTGATACAAGTGTTCTCAACAGTTGTTCTGAACTTTAATTCATATGCAGAACATGTAAATGTAATAAATGAAACATTAGTTCAGATTATTTAGAATAATAATGACTATTCGTATAGATATATCTTGAGAAATCTATGATTTTTCAAACACATAATTATTTATATATATCTGTTGTCTCAAATATGCATTTATAAAAACAAAAAAATGAAAACAACAATTGAAATGTGCAACGAATAAATGCATTTCTTGTTCTTTTGTAACCTTATATCTTAACTGAAAAGAATAAGTAATAAATAAAGTAATAAAAACAATTCAAATGTTTTTTATTTTTATACAAGGAAAATGTTAAAAATCCTATATGAATTTAAAAATTAATAGATAAATTTTTAAAGTAGACTTTTATAAATATTTATAAATATACTGTTGTAATACTACAACGATATAATAGCTAGATTTGAGTTTCTTAAAGAATCATATAAGAAAAAACAAAGGAATAGAGTTGATTATTAAATTTCTTATTTAATTAAAACAATATCCATAATATATAATATTCTAACCGTGTTCAAAAAGCGAATATACATGTTTTTGCGTGGTTTCTATTACTATTTGTTATGTAACCAATTTTGTTTTTATAAGATATTAAAAAAAAATAGACTAGCCTCTCTATTTTGTGTTAATGTATTTATTTCAATGAAATTATAAGCAATACAAAATGTTTTGAATTAGAATACAATTATAATAATAAAATATTCTTATTTATAAAACTGCTGATTCTTATGCATATTTAAGAGAAAATATTTCAGTTGGCACTATGGTGTAATGGTTAGCACGTTGGACTTTGAATCCAGCGATCCGAGTTCAAATCTCGGTAGAGCCTCATTTTTCTTGGTTTGGAATAATATCCAAAATTGTTTATGGGAGTAAAAAATATTAATTTTTTTAGGTGAATATACGATTTTAAATAATATATAATATATAAAACCAAACGATAATTTAGTTAATTAAGAAAATGAAAAAGAATATTTGAAAAGACATAACATATAACATAAAGAAAACCGAAAAGAAGGAAGATAGAGAAAATAAACATATCAAAGAAAAAAAGAAAAGCGAAAAAATTATACTAAATAACTGAAAAACATGATAAATAAATGCAAATAACTTTTAAAAGTGACTAAAAAAAGATAGATATGAATAAAAAAGAAATACTTTTAAGGTTTATAGTTATAAATATAATTATAAACAGCTTTAATATTAGGTCTTTTGTTTGGTAATGGATTCCAACAATGGCTAATTAAATTAGCGACTTCTATATATAAATATATAATAGATTTATTATATATTATATATAATTGATTTATTTATATAAATAGAGAATAAATGTATATATACCTTTGGGAACTGTATTTGGTATTTGTGGACGAACATTATTCTTAAACATAGCAGTAAATATCTATTAAAAATATAATAATAATAATAATAATAATAGTAATAATATATATATATATATATATACTCTATCGTTCCATTCTCCATCAAAAGGTTCTTCACCGACATAAATTAAGTATATAATAAGTGCAAATGCATGTATATCGACAGATTGATTATATTCTAAAATATGTTTATTCTTCGTACTACTGCTCATAGAGGAGGTACTCGATATCGAATCAACACTTAAATTATCATTACTATTCATAGAGAGTGTTGAGTTATTCGTATTAAATACAGAAGAACTAAGAGCATTATTCATTTGTATAGAGGGATCCATAGATCGACTAGCTATAGCAGGTATAGTACCATCTTGGGATATATTCAATGCTCCTGAGGATAAGAACATACGATCTGTACTATAATAAGGACGACCATAAGAGAAATTCTGATATAATACTTGTTCTGGAGCTTTACTATATATAGTGTATATATTAATATAAATAGAGTATATATAAATATAATATATATAATATATAGATATATATATACTATATGCATTCACCCGTATTACTTAGTTCTCCCATTTCGTCTGTATTTCGAATATATTCATAACCACCAATCTTAAGCATTCCTTGACATAAGAATATACAATGAGGCTATATAATAATAATAATAATAATAATAATAATAATAATAATAATAATAATAATAATAATAATAATAATAATAATAATAATAATAATAATAATAATAATAATAATAAACATAATAAATACATACATTAAGATTTCTATGAATATAGTGATGATCATGGATATACATAAGACCATCAGCGATTTGTAACATCATTTCCTTCTTATCACTTGCAGACAAAGGATGACTATAATAATAATAATAATAATAATAATAATAATAATAATAATAATAATAATAATATATACTGAAGTTGTTTGATATAGTTGTAAAGTGTAATATTATGTCTTTCAAGGACAATACAGGGATATATATTATTATACATACATTTACCATAAGTAGATATAAGATGAGGATGTCTCAAGTTAATATATGAACAGATCGCACGATCAATATACATTTTAGTTTCTAATGAAGTATTTTTGTATATATATATAGAAACATCACTTCCATTATATATACCGTCTCGAATAGAGTATATATTTCTGGTATTATACATATCTCGTTTGACTTCTCGTTCATATATAGATACTTGTAATACTATATAGATATAATAATAATAATAATAATAATAATAATAATAATAATAATAATAATAATATACATGTTTGAGGAGAGAATAGATTTTCATTTTTATTTCCTTGCATATATAAATCACGAATATAATTAGATATAACATGTTCTTTACTTATATAAGGGAAAGTGCATTCAAATTGGTAACAAATATCTTGAAGTAATTGAAGAAGTGTATATTTATGATCACTATCCCATTTGGCCATAAGAGGGGATAAAACATTATTATTCTTATCAATAATATAACAATGAGGATTTGGCTGATAATTCACTGGACATAAAACTTTGATTCCTGGACAGACATTTGGATAAGATTCAGATCCAATAGCAATCTCAAGGTGAATTTTGTAAATAGACTCCCAAAATGAAACTCTTATTTTTGCTTTTAATGCAAAGATTTGTTCATTGGAATGAGAACTAATAGCACTGTCACAAATTTCGAATCCTTTTGCACACATAACATTCTTGATTTGATTTTTAAGTTCACTATTTACTTGAGGTGGAACGTGAACATAATCGATTTGTGCACAAAATCTCTTTAATAAATCAGACTTATGAACATGAGTGTCAGGAGAAGGAGATTCCATTTGTATGACAACAATATATTAGAATTTGAGCTTTGTTTGAATGTTTTTAAGTGAATAAAAGAGATAGTCCATCAAATAAAGACACTTTACTTCTGTTTTTGAAAAATATAAAAATATCATTCGAGAAATACGTCATCCTTATACGTTTTTATCAAAAATAATCCAGTTAAAATTCAGATATAATCCAGATTATTTATTGTGTTCTTTACTTCCAGTCTTGAGCGACTGTTTTTGTTTTTCTTGTCAAGAATTCCAGTTATTTATGTAGGATGTTGATTTATTTATGTTTTGCTCATTTTATGTTTTATGGACTGATTCTAGTTCTTAAAGAATAAAATAGAATTCTTTTGTTTAACAAAAAATATGCATTCAGTTATATAAATAAAAATACAAACGCATTAGTGAATTAAAAATACATACAATGTTTTATTATATTAAAAATACATAAATATATCAGATGACCCAGTTGATAGTAAACTTTTGTGTAAAATAGTAAAAAAAAAAATAATATACAAAAAAAAAATAAAGAAGAAATGGACTCAATTGAAAACAAATTATGCATACATATCTTTTGTTTGGTGATTAAGTAAGCATTCATTATATTTTTCAAAGAATTGTTTGCAAGCATCAGGATTTCTAGGATTCTATATAAATAATAATATATAAAATGAATAATGAATATATATATAAATAGATACAGCCATAAGACATTTCTTAAGTATATATTGATCTAAACCACAAGGACCTTCAGTTGGCTAGATATATACAATGATAGATTAACAGTGATATAATAATAATAATAATAATAATAATAATAAACATAAACATAAACATAAACATAAACATAAACATAATAATATTTCAGATAATCCTAATATATGGTTGATCGATATCATTACGAGGAGGTAGAACACCTGATGAATAAGGACTGTTTGATTGATATTCTGCTTGAGGATAACTTTCGGAATAACCAGGATTATAAGGAGGAGGAATAGGATTGGATTGAGCAGGAGTAGTAGAAGCAGTAGTAGCAGGTTGAGGAGCTACAGGAGCAGCATCCGATGTAGTTTGTTTTTCTTTATTATCATCTTTATTACCACTAAAACTATTTACAACGCCATGAACAGCTTCATAGAATGTAAATAGAACATTAGGTAACTTTAATAGAAAAATAATACTTTAATATCATAATAAAATAGTATAGAATATAGAGAAACAAGATATTATTTATATATAATAACAGAATAATCAATATACTCATGAGCTACAGCAGAACCAGTACCAAAAGCTAAACCTTGAGCAATAGAAGAAAGGAAACCAGGTCCTTTGACGTGAATTTCATGTTGAGCTGGAATTTGAGGAGCAGGAGCAGGATGAACGGGAGATGGTTGTGTAGGAGGAACAGAAGATGTATGCTGTTTTGTAGTATTCTGAGGTTTAGGATGTTGAGCAGATGAAGATGCACTGCTTCTTGGCTTAGGAGCACTTTGACGACTAGAATAACTACGAGTCTGTGGTCTTGCACTATATGAAGAATGAGAAGAGCCTGAACTACCTATTCATCTTTAAATAAATAAAACCAATGTGAAAATACGAGAATTTCTATATAGATGAAATTGTGAGCATAAGAATTATAACTTAAGTATATACCTTGGCATTTGAAATCTTGAAAATATGCAGTAAACTAACGTAAAAAAAGAATAAGTGAGGTGTTTGTTTATGAAGTTTTTTAGAAGAATAGAATTTTCGAAATTCGTTTTTCACTTCTTTCGTTCTACACTGTCTCTCGATCATTTTTAAAATTTAAATAAGTCAAAGATAATGGTACTTATAAGTGATAGTCTTATATTACTCGACAATATGAAAACTTAGAGTTTTCTGATGCATTGATTTGCCATTTATATTTTTTGTGAATCAATACATGCATTATTGATATAAAGAACACCCATAATACATAATTTGATACCTAAGGTGCTTATCATAAATATGTTTTTAAATATTTCTTCAATAAAATGAAGATTGAAACGAAGTATTAGATTCTATTTCGTGCTAATTATATCACTCATCTTAGATTATAAAATAAGAAGGGTTTGAACACTTTGTAAAACAAAACATTGAAAGATGCGAAAAAATACAGTTATAGATTTATATTAAAAAGATAGATTGAATAAAACTAAGAAATATAAACGAATTCTTTTATTCATCTAATTCTCTGCCTTCATATAAACTGGAGCCAACAGATCCATTGCAATAATATTGAGTTCCATTAGTCCAATGTAATTGCTCTAATTCCCATCTTCTTAAAGATACTCCACGAATATAAGAAGTCCAATTACCTGTTTCTTCATCGATTTCTATCATTCGTATACCACGATCAATCCTAAAATAGCATATATTATTATTATAAATAGTAAAATAAGAATTAAAATGATTAATATGAATAATCTATTATTTGTTATATATATATATATATATATATATATATATATATATATATATATATACCAGTCATCTAGTTTATAACCACCATAGCCACTAACTCTACCATAACAGAGATGAAGACCATAATAATTACCATCATAAGTATTACGATGATCATGACCCATAAACATACCTGATACATCTCCTCTATATATATATATATATATAATAATTCTATTAAATAATGACGAATATCATAATATTAAATATATATTATTATTTTAATATATATAATAATTCTATTAAATAATGACGAATATCATAATATTAAATATATATTATTATTTTAATATATATAATAATTCTATTAAATAATGACGAATATCATAATACTATATATTATTATTTTAATATATATAATAATTCTATTAAATAATGACGAATATCATAATATTATATATATATATAATAATTCTATTAGATAATGACGAATATCATAATATTATATATATAAATAATAATTCTAATAAATAATGACGAATATCATAATATTATATATATATACCTCATAATCATTCTTGATACAAGTCCAGTATTTACAGAAGAACAACCGGAAAGATCATGCTTTTCTCCCTTAGTACTAAACGATTCTCCCTATATATATATATAAACATATATATTAAAAAAAGAAAAAAAGTATATTTATAAAATAATATACTCTATATAGAAAGGTATGATAATAATTCTATATATATATACAAAATTCCAAGCATTTAATATTTCGGGAGGTGGTATATGTAAAAATGATAATCCAGGAAGTTTTTTACCTTCTTTCTTTTCAACTTGTTGAGATTTCTGATAATACCATTCAACTGTATATAAAAATATATAATTTTTAAAATATAAAAATTAATACACTTTAAATAATAACATTTTTTTTAAGAAAAAAATCTAATTAATGAATAAGAATAAAATATAAATAATAATACTGTTAATACACTTTGAATAATAATAATATATGTATATAGATATACCGGTTTCAGGAGCAACACATCCCCAGCCTTTAACACCGCCACAATCTTTATTCTGAGAATCAAAAAACCATAAATTAAGGGCATTTGAATCATTATTTGATGCTTTTATTTGTAATAAATACTATAGAAGAAATATATATATATATATATTATATATAAAAGAATACTGTTCATTATAATAAATAGAATATAATAGTAAATATACATTAGAACCACCAGGTAATTCTTCAGGACCAACTTGTGAAACACTATTAGGATTTGTAATATCTAATTTCATCACTTCTTGACGTGTTAAATCTGCTTCACCATCATGATTACCAAGAGCAAAAGCATAAGGAATATTTCTCTTTACTAAAGGCTCAGTAGCCATTTCCCAATAATGTTTATACCATCCTTGAGTCTTATTCCACTTATATCCTATCATTATATATAAATAGTAACACAAAATAGATTAGTATTAATACAAAATATATTCATATTAAACAAAATATTTATACTATTACAAAATATATTATATTAACACAAAAATATATTATATTAACACAGAATATATTATATTAACACAAAATAACAAATACCAGAGACTAAATCACCTGTGATGGCTACCATATCAGGTTGTTCATAATCAAGAAGCTTTCTTAAAAGAGCAAGGTTTTGAACATCCTTTTCATCTGCATCTGCAAAATGAACATCAGTCACTTGCATGATTCTAAACTTCCCATTTTTGAAATGTAACTCTTTGCCAAAAACAAGAGCAATGAATAAAACAAACACAAGAAATCTCATATTTATATATATATTTATTGTTTTTATATAATAAAAAGAACTTGAATTATTTGATAACAAAAAAGAAAAATGAAGATTCATGTTGAATCGTTGAGGATTGAGATTCGAGGAAATTATTTGTATTTCGATCTTTCAAGAGTTTCTATGATTGAGATTTTTTGCTTTTTCTTTATAAGTTTATTAAATATTTACATATATTCTTATTTTGAATGCCTAACGAGTATCTGTAATAATAAAATGATATAGTTTTATGAAAGTTAAGAACACATCTTATCTCAATGATATCAGTTTTAATGTCTAAACATGACTGCATAGAATCCAATAAGTGACATATATTATTTATATAACCAATTCCTATAAAATAAAGTCCGCAACAAAATAATTGTGCTGTTTTTAAAAATAAAAACATCTGATAATGAATATAAACGATCTATTTAAATGAAGAGAATACAAATATAATAAAAAGAAAAGAGTTTCATAATAATATGTCATATGAATGCAAAAAATATATTAAAATATTTTTTTAAATAATATCTATGGTTGATGCATACCTAATTAAAGCATATTTATCGCTAGATAAAATTTATATTATTCACAATACATAAAAAACACAAACACAAATTTTTTATTTTCTTGTTTATTTTTGTTGATTTGATACGAATGAAGTGGTTTATAGTTTTGATTTTGCTTTATACTGTTTTTGCAAAGGATTTCCATTTCCATGATGGAAAATTTAGAATTATGCAAGTAACTGATACTCACTATGGTGATTATGATACGGAAGATGATAGTACAACTAAACTTGTAGAGGATCTACTTGAATTAGAGAAACCAGATCTTGTTGTTATTACTGGAGATCTTGTTTCAGGTTATAAATATAATGGAACTCAAGGATGGTACAAGCATTACTGGGAAAAAGCAACTAAGTCTTATATCAAGTATGGAATTCCTTATGCACTCGTTTTAGGTAATCACGATAGTGAGGGTGATTTAGATAGAAAACAAGTGATGAAATTAGATATAACAAATCCAATGAGTGTATCACAAGTTAGTCCTGAAGAATTACCTGGTGGTTCTAATTATTATTTCCCTTTATATGGTTCAAATAATTCAACAAAAGTTGAAGTTATGTTATGGTTTTTTGATTCGATGTATAAATATTGTGGAGGAATTGAAGGATATGGTTGTGTAGAAACTGAAACAGTGAATTGGTATTATTCGAAAAGTAAACAAATTGAAAAAGAACTTGGTAAAAAGGGTGCCCTCGCTTTTATGCATATACCGCCACAAGAAATGATGACTGCATGGAATGAAGTAAGAATATTCTTACTATTAATAGTGTATTATTATTATAAATATAACCATTTAATATTATTATTATATAAATAACTTTTTAAAATATTATTATAATAGTTTTGTTTTTCTTATAAATATAACTATTTATTATTTATAAATATAACTTTTTAAATAATATTAGTATTTTAAGTATAATTATTTAGTATTTTTATTATATATACGTGTTACTATAGTTATAATTATTAATTACAAATATATATAATTAATAATTTATATACATATATATAATTATTCATTTTAACAATATCCATCTGTTGGCGAGAAACACGAAGTCAATTCTTGTTCTGCTGCTAACAGTGGCCTTGTCACTGCTATGCTAAATAGGTATATATTATAATAATTATAATGATATAAAGTATAATAGAGTTATATGTATTATATAAATGACAATCTATTGAGTATTATTGTCTTCTTGATAGAATAATAATAACAATAATAATTATATATAGAAAAGATATTTCTGGTGTTTTCTTTGGTCATGATCATCGTAATAATTATGATATTAATATTAATGGTATATATTTATATATATTTAATTATTTTAGACACAACAAAATATATATATATATATATATATATATATATATATATATATATATATATATATATATATATATATATATATATATATATATATATATATAATATTATCATATATATAGGTCTTCATTTAGTTTATGGTTTGAAAACTGGATTTGGTGCTTATGATCCTCTTCCATGGTATATATAACATTATATATAAACATCAATAGATATTAACATTAAATATAGTCTATTCTATGATCAATAGAATTATATATTATTATCATTATATAAATCTAAAAAAAATCATTATCTATGATAAATATAATTATATAAAGTAATTATCATTATATAAATTTAAAAGCCCACATATTTTATGATCAATATAATTATATATTATTATCATTATATAAATCTAAAAAAAAACATATTCTATCATCAATGTAATTATATATATAGGAAGGAGCGTGGTGTACGTATGATAGAATTACAGGAAGGAGTGTCTACATATACTTCTTATTTACGTACATTATCTCATAAGATTATTATTCAAGAAAATATGCACTGGACAAATGGAACACAATATCATTGTAATATGTAGAAGCATATATTACTTATTATAAATGATATCTATTATATATAATTGTTGTGTTACATAATAATATGAATGTTTCTTTATAAAAAAGTGATTCAGTGTTGAGATACACAAAAACATGCAATTTTAATACAAAAAAAAGAAGCAAACACATATTTGTAAGTATAAATATTATTATAACAGAAAGAGAGTAAGAGTAATAAATAATTAAGAACATTAAATAAAAACAAGGTTATTGTCAACAGTACAAAAGTGTATAAGAATGAAACAATATATATATACTGTAAAGAATGAGAGAGAGTGAAATAGTAATATTTATTTTACATATATTATATTTAAAGCGTTAAAAAAATGAAGAGGGTTTTGAAGGGATAGAAGATTTATATATATAACTAAAATAAATAAAAAAAAATACAATATATACATTTGATAGGATATACTAAAAAAAGTGTATTATGTAAGCAAAAGAATATCTACAAAAAAATGATGTATACTATATATATATATATATACATATATATATTATTTATTCTGAGTACATTTGATTAATTTGATCATGATAATGTTGATGAACGACATTACGTTTTAATTTCATTGTAGCAGTTAATTCACCTCCACCTACAGACATATCTTTCTCTAATAAGGTCCATTTACGTATCTTTTGAGCTTGAGAAATAGCTTTTTCATTATTATATTTCTCTATAATACTATTTATATATTGACTCCAAATAGGATCATTCATAACTTCAGTAGTAGTAACAGAAGTAGAACCAAGAGATTGAGATTGTTTAAGAGTAAGAAGAGATAATTTATTAGTAGGTTCTCCTTGTGCATCTACTTCAGCTTTAAGAGCAATAAGACAAGATAAATACTTCTTTTTATCACCAACAACAATAATATTAGAAATTGAAGGACATAATTCAATAATACTATTTTCAATATATACAGGAGGAATATTTTCACCTCCAGCAGTAACAATAAGTTCTTTAATACGACCAGTAACATAAAAGAATCCATCTTCATCTGTTTTACCCATATCTCCTGTATGAATCCAACCTTCTTCATCAAATACACGAATGGTTTCTTCAGGGAACTTTAAATAACTATATATATATATATAGGGTATAATATAGATTTAATGAAATCTGGCTAGTAAATAATAATAAGAATATATGTATGTATTCATCTAATATAATAATAATAATATATAATAATAATATTAATAATAATCAGTATAATAATGATATAGATATACATAATGATACTAGTAATACATATAATATAATAATAGTAATACTAATAATATATACCCCATCATAGCAGCTCTGCCACGGAATAAAAGCTCGTCATTGGCGCCAATTTTAAGGACGTTACCGGGCATGGCACGACCACATGAACCTATCTATATAATCATAATAAATAGATATATATATATTATTGGATATAATAGAATTATTGTTGATATCTTATATATATCTTATATTCTATATATATATATATACCTTCCATTTCTGTCCTAAGGGTGTATTCATAGCAATAGGAGCAGTACCTTCCGATTGTCCTAATAAATCATGTATAGGCATATCAAAAGAAGCAAAGAAATTCAGACATTCTTCAGTCATAGGAGCAGCTGATACTACTAATCCTCGACATCTATATATATATATATATATATATATATATATATATAGATAGATAGATAGATAATGTATTTATAATAATAATAAGATTTTTATAATGATATAATAATAATAAATAATAATCAAGAATAAATAGTAATATAAACCATATTATATATATAATATCATATATAATAAACATAATAAATATAAACATAATAATATATATATATATATATACTGATCAAAACCAAGTGATTCTTTTATAGTTTGGAATACAAGTTTATCATATATAGAGTAATACCATGGTTTATAGAATTGACGTCCATATTGGCGGGAAAGACATGTTTTCAAACCACATTGGCGGGCTCTTCCAATTAACCATTGTTTAAAATACTAAATAAATGAACAATTAATTATATATAATCAGTATAAATGACAATATAAATAATAATATATACTATAATACTAATAAGAAAAATATAATTAAAAAAAATATATATATATATATTATAAATATATATACACTCATTTTATGTATTTTGACTAATATAGATTCCATCATCTTTTCATAAACACGGGGAACAGCTACAGAGAGAGTGGGATGTGCTTTTAAGAGGGTAGTTAATAAAGATCCTTTTAAGGCATCAGGAGCAGCTATATATATATACATATAAAGAATAATAGTATACAATATAAAATATACAATAATAAATAGTATATATAATAAAATTATAAGAATATGTATGACAATAAACATAGTAATATAGTAATAATAATAATAAAAGAATCAAGTGATTATACTATTATATACCTATATATAAAGTGACACGAGATCTCATTGGAACCATCAAATCGACATATTGAGCAGCAATATGATTCAAAGGAAGGAAAGATAACTATATATATATATATAATAATAATAATATTAATAATAATAAGTAAAAATATATTAATAATAATATACATATCGATCATGATCATTTAATCCTAGATTGACTCTGACGGAGAGTGCGTTTGACATGCATGCGTCATGAGAGCACATGACTCCCTTTGGTTCTCCCTGTATATATATAAAGATTATAAAATGGTATTCATATTAATATAATAAATATTAATAATTAATTATATACATATATATAAAACAAACTATTATTATATTTATATGGTTTACATTTAAATAAATAAATAAATAATAATAATAATAATAATAATAATAATAATAATAATAATAATAATAATAATAATAATAAAGATAATAATAATAATAATAATAATAATAATAATAATAATAATAATAATAATAATAATAATAATAATAATAATAATAATAATAATAATAATAATAATAATAATAATAATAATAATATCCAGTAGTACCAGATGTATAAATAAGAGTAGCACAACTATTTGGTTTACAGTTATCCACTCTCTTTAATATACATTCAGTCTCTATAGACTCACCGGTTTTTAAGAAATCTTCCCATGTATATATCTTTGCTAACTATATATATATATATATATATATACATATATATATATATACATAAACAAATGAAATTAAAAAATAATAATACTAATAATATATATATATACTCCTTCTTTTTCTTCTACTTCAGGCATACCGTCTTCAGGCCAATAACTATAATAATAGAATAAATAATAAATAATAAATAATAATAATAAATAATAATATTAAATATAATAAAAATGACAACAATATATCTATATAACATACACAACAATAGCTTTAAGATTTGGTAATTGTTCTCTTAAAGAGGCGATTTTTACAGCTTGTTTACCTCCTTGGCAAACACATAATTTTGCATTACAATGGTGTAAAACATAATAACAAGCTTCAGGATTATTGGTAGTATAAATACCAGCAGGACAACAATCACAAAGCCAAGCACCATGACAAGTAAAGAAATATTCAGGTGAGTTAAAACCAATTGCACCTAATGTATCCTTTGGTTCAAAACCCAAATTATAAAGAGCTTTTGCAAATCTAATTAAAATAAAATAGTTATATAGTAATATAAATAACGTACTGCATAGAACACTTAAAATATTCTCCATAAGTATAGACTTTGTCATCTTTAGTGACTATAGCAGGATCATTAGCCCATTCTTTACTTCTCGCAACAAACTCCTATTTAATAAATTATATAGAATAAGAATAGGTAAAATTTTATATTGATTTAAAACAAACAAAAATAATACTTTGCAAATTGTTGTTGGCTCAGGATTGAAATCAGGATCTGCATCACGTCTAATTGTGAATGTATCAGTAATGTTTACACATCTATATCCATCAGGAAGTTCTACACTCATGTTGCTTTTATATATTCAAAATACTATACCAAGTGTTTATTTATATAAAAACAGACTGCTAAAACGATGTCTTTAGAGGTCAATGTGATTGTGTGTATTCTTATTGGAAGTCTTTACACGTCTACCAATAAGATTCCGATGAAAACAAATAGAATATTCAAAAGAATAAAAACACATCGGACTTTACAGGTCAGCAAAGATTGGGTTGACAAAACTAGGTCATTCTTGGTTCATCCAATATATTCATAGATTTCCCAATAAAAGGCGTGAAAGACCATAATCGTGAAACTATTGCTTCTTCTACGTATTTAATGAATATATCCATGAATTAAATTTGAAGATAAAATAAAAAAGATTTTCTAAATACAAAAACGTTTTTTTACCTATATAATGTGAGATCCCCAGTAATACAAAGAAATGAAAAATACGACGTAATCAAAGGGTTGTAATGACGTCGTTGATTTATTGTGTTCCAGATTAGTTAATTTTTCTTCTTCTTCGTTGTGTGTTTTCTTTTTATAATTCAGGGTTCGTTTTCAATCATATTCATATATTCATTAAATGGAAGAAGAAAATCAAAAATTTAAAATGAAGATGAAATTAAACATCAAAATATATTGCTTACTATTATTCTCATAAAAGAACTAATTAAAATGTATAAATTAGAGAATAACAGTAAGATATCGAGAATAGTTTTAAAGTTATTGATATACTTATTGAATTGCTTTTCAAATGATTTATTTAAATCTTTATATTTATCATGTTTAATAAAACAAATGGAGTATATGCTAATCATCTAAATCAATAATTTTCTTAAGTAGGTCTGTAAAATACATTTTTTATCTATCATATAAAAAAGATCTTCCAATTAGTCGTAATATAAATATTTTATAAGTAGCTTCTACTGTTATTTCAACAAAACAAAATGTAGAGATTGCGATAAAATAAAGTAACATAAAAAACAAAGTTATTGACGATTAGAGATCACAAAGAAATGAAAACAAACATAGATACATTTATGCAGAAAGAAAAAATTAAAATACTAAAATACATAACAAAAATCTTAGAGAATATCTTTAATTAGATTCTTCAGAATACATCTTTTCAATAGCATCATGATAATGTTGATGAACGACATTACGTTTTAATTTCATTGTAGCAGTTAATTCACCTCCACCTACAGACATATCTTTCTCTAATAAGGTCCATTTACGTATCTTTTGAGCTTGAGAAATAGCTTTTTCATTATTATATTTCTCTATAATACTATTTATATATTGACTCCAAATAGGATCATTCATAACTTCAGTAGTAGTAACAGAAGTAGAACCAAGAGATTGAGATTGTTTAAGAGTAAGAAGAGATAATTTATTAGTAGGTTCTCCTTGTGCATCTACTTCAGCTTTAAGAGCAATAAGACAAGATAAATACTTCTTTTTATCACCAACAACAATAATATTAGAAATTGAAGGACATAATTCAATAATACTATTTTCAATATATACAGGAGGAATATTTTCACCTCCAGCAGTAACAATAAGTTCCTTAATACGACCAGTAACATAAAAGAATCCATCTTCATCTGTTTTACCCATATCTCCTGTATGAATCCAACCTTCAGGATCTAAAGTCTTTAAAGTCTCTTCAGGATTCTTAAGGTATCTATATATAATAGAGTTTATAAGTGAATAATAATAATAATATATAATAATAATATAATACTAATAATAATATTAATAATAATCAGTATAATACTAATAATATATACCCCATCATAGTTAATCTACCTCTATATTGTATTTCATCATTATCACCTATTCTCATTTGACAACCAGGAACAGCTTTACCACAAGCACCAATCTATTTATAACATAAATATATAATTAAACTTATTATCTTGAATAATTATAGTTAATGGAATATAGGAAGATAAAATAATAATTATGATTAAATGAATAATAATATTTACCTTCCAATCGCCAATAGAATTGTTCATAGCAACAGGAGCAGTACCTTCAGATTGTCCTAAAAGATCTAAAATAGGCATATCAAAAGAAGCAAAGAAATTAAGAGTTTCTTCAGTGACAGGAGCAGCAGAAACAACAAGAGAACGACAACTATATATACATTAACAACAAATAGGGATATCGATAGATGAATGAATTATTTAACTAATAATAATGAGTGTATAAAGAAAATAATTATAATTATAATAGTTTAAAAAAAAAAAGAATATAAAAATAATATATACCATTCAAATCCAAGTAAAGTACGAATTTTAGAAAGAACAATCTTATCATATAAAGACATAAACCAAGGAACAATTTCCTTCTTTCCTGTTTGGCGGGAAAGACAATGAACTTTAGCAGCAACACGAGCTTTTTCAGTTAAGAACTTAACAATACCCTATAATAATAATGATAACAATATATAATGATTCTATTTCTAAATAATATATTTATCTACTATATATATAATATAAATACAGTTTTAGCAGCAACTCCTTCTTTAAGAGCTTCCATCATCTTTTCATAAACACGGGGAACAGCCACAAATACAGTAGGTTTAGCTTTACGAAGAGTCTTTGTAAGTGTACCTTTAAGGGCCATAGTATCCGCTATATAATAAGTATAATTATTTATATAAGAAAGATTAATAGAATTATTTATATAAGAAATCTATATATATAAATATACCTAAGTACATAGTCATAGAAGATCTACAAGGAAGCATCAAATCGACATATTGAGCAGCAATATGATTCAAGGGAAGGAAAGATATCTATATATATATATAAATTATATTATTGATTCAAAAAAAACAGCAGCAAATAGATAAAATAATAATGAAATATTAATAATAATAATAAATACTAAACGTTCATTATCAAGAAGAGGTAGATTTTTACGAATAGCAAGTGCGTTTGTCATACAACCATCGTGAGAACACATAACACCCTTAGGTTCACCCTTATATATATATATATATATATATATATATATATATATATTAATAGAAAATGAATTTTAATTATAATAATATTATTATGTATATACAGTAGTACCAGAAGTATAAATAAGAGTAGCACAGGAACCAGGTTGGCATTTCTCAACACGGTCTAATACTTCTTCTTCCTTAATATCTTTACCAAGAAGTAAGAAATCTTCCCAAGTATATATCTTTGCTAACTAGAACAATAAATAGATATAATAGATATAATAGATATAATAGATATATATTATATATATATATACTCCTTCTTTTTCTTCTACTTCAGGCATACCGTCTTCAGGCCAATAACTATAATAATAAAATAAATAATAAATAATAATATTAAATATAATAAATAAAAGAATAATATAATAAACATAGCATACACAACAATGGCCTTTAAATTAGGGAGTCTATCTCTGATAGAAGCGATTTTAGTGGCTTGTTTACCTCCTTGACAAAGACAAACTTTAGCTTCGCAGTGATGTAAAACATAATAACAAGCTTCAGGATTATTGGTAGTATAAATACCAGCAGGACAACAATCACTTAACCAAGTACCATGGCAAGTAAAGAAATATTCAGGTGAGTTAAAACCAATTGCACCTACAGTATCTTTAGGTTTTAAATCAAGAGCAATAAGAGCCTTTGAAACCTTGAGAGCTTCTTGATAGTAATCAGCATATGTATAAACTTTATCATCCTTAGAAACTACAGCAGGAATATCAGCATAAACCTTACAGGCATTACAGAATTCCTTGGGAATGGTCGTAGGTTCAGGATTGAATTCAATTTCTGGACGTCTAACAATTTCTATAGTGTCAGTAATATGAATACATCTATGAGAATCAGGAAGAGTTGCTGCCATTTTGATAAAAAATTAAAATATTATTTATCTTGTGTTTTTGAATAGAATATGATGTCATAAAAGGTCATGTTATCGTCTTTTGTTATTTAAATTAAAACCATAGAAAAAATGTCGTCATCCTCATATAATTGGCTTATCTACGACAAATAACCAATAGGATACACACGACCAAGACGTCGTCTATTTTCTTCTAAAAAAATAAATTAACGTGTATTTTTTAACATTTTCAACCAATGAAAAGAAGAGAATTCTATGAAGTATTGGCAGACGTCATCACAAGGCTTCTTCCAGTCCTTTTTTTCTATTCGTTTTTTAAAAATTCTTACGATTATCTTATTCTATTTTAACTTGTTTTATTTATTTATTTTTGATGTTGTGTGATTCATTTGTATCATTCTAACAAAAATTAACAGCAAGCAATGCTAACAACTACTAAAAATTTTATTAATTCTAAAAACAGTTGAAAATTTAATTATTTACTTCTGATATTGTCGTGTTTATAATAATTGCATTCTGAACGCCATTAATATATATGCTACGAATACTACTACTATTAAAAACTCTGAATATTTAAACAATCCAATAAATACATTATTTGAATAAGAATGTGTTGACAAATTATTATTATTTAAATTGGATTTAGCTTAAAAGGAATATTTCTGTAAATTGGAATTCCATCTACTTTTCGTTACATCGTGATCTATGTTCACTTTGCAAGCAAATATATTATATATATATGTATATATAAACATATATGTACTGAAAAATTATCTCATATTCATTAACTACGTGAATTAAGTACTGAAACGTTTTTTTTTTGTGAAAAATAGTATTTATCAAATTGTTGCCACTTATTAACCGATGTCATACTTATATATTAAAGTAAATCTAAATAATAAATGATATAAAAATCATAATTTCAATTAATTACTATCTTGTTGTCTTGTAATACTCTATATATCATAAGTAATAACTTCTTAAAGTCACTCTTATAGTATAATTATTATAAAACCATTTATTGATACAGAAATAAAACAGATCATAAGCAAACAATAATTGAAAATACATTTTTCTATATTATGGTTACAACAGGAATAAAACAGAGAGTTGTTTATAATGAAATAATATATAAAAGCAATCAAATACACATTTCTTTGTTGAATTATACATTAAAGCAGGTACCAGTTTAATAGCGAGTATAAAAAATAAGCAGTATGTATATTTATAGTATTTATATTTCTTAATATTAATGGATTCTATCTAAAGAAGATTTTTCAAAAAACATTTTTTTAAATACTAATTATGTCTACTATTGAAGAGATCCAAAGCAAAGTATATATGTATTTGCATTTATGAGTCTATCTACATTTTTAATTAGCTTCATTTATATGAAACACAACACATTGAGATTCAATCTCTAAAGAACAAAAAGCCTATATATCAAAAACAAGGTGATGTATTCTTTATCGTCCCTAAAGAAAAAGTAATAGAACAAATTGATAGTATGAATTTCATTTTATATCTCTTAGTGTTTTTAGAAAATGTAACAAATCTCAAGGATGAAATAAAAGCTCTTCAAAAAAAGTAATGTTAGAAATAATTTATTTTAAGATGTTTGTTTGGTTGTTTTGTTTTTATTTTGTATGAAATAACTCAACTATATATAAAAAAAGAAAGAACTAGAAAACCTAATCGGAAAAGTACAAGTGAATAAAAAAAAATGATATAGATCAAAAAAGAAAAGAAGAAAATGAGAAAAAATGATAATGATAGAAAATAAGGTAATTTTAATAGTATATAATGAGTATATATATGCATATAATACAGAGATTTATAAAAACTTAAATACATAACAAGTATATTAATATTATATTTTTAGTTGTTTTTGAGATCGATTTGAACGTTGTCTTAATTTACTATATAAATAGGTAAATAATATATATTTATTTATAAATAAATTAAAATAAATAATAATAAATATAAATATAATAAATAGAATATATATATAATTAAAAAGAAAAAATAAATAAATAATAATAATAATAATAATAACACTATATACAGTCTATTTTCAAGTTTCTTCGATCGTCCATATCTCATAGCAATATAAACAATAAATGCCGATAAAATAAATAATATGATAACAATAACTATAATACCAACATAAACAGTAATAGAAGTTTCTTCTTTACAATATCCAGTAATAGGTCCCCATTCAGGTAATCCTTGTTCATTTGTTATACACATTCGTTCTTGTACATTTAAGCTATTATCTGGACATATTCTGTATACAGTTGATCCAATATCTGTTGAACTCCAATTATCATATTCACGACATTTAGGATAAACAATAGAAAAGGATATAGAAAATGAATTTGATGTTCCTGCATTATTTATAGCTTTTACTTGTATTGTATATATACCCGTAAATGCATCCGTTGGTGTTCCAGAAATTATTCCTGTAGTTGAATCAAATAATAAACCATAGTATTTTGCTAGAGGAAATGTATATGAATCTACTATACCTGTTACTTGGGGTATTAATGGATCTATAGGTATACCTTTATAAAATGTAATTACCTTTGAAATATCATAAGATAATAATGAAGGTGGTTGTAATATACAACCTGTTATATCCATATTTGTAAAAATACCCATGGAAGAATCACAAAAAGCTTTAGATTTTCCTTCCATCCCCGTGGGACAAGTAGAATAAGCATACATACCACAGGGAACAGATTCAAAATTATCATTTTCTGGACAGTAACAAGTAATTCGTTCAGCAAAAAATTGTATACCTACTAATTCAAAAATAGTACTATCAGAATGATTTTGATTTGAAGTAAAATAGAATTTAAAATAACGATATGAGTATATATTAGGTACAGAATACGTTAATGATTGATATCGACTTGTAAAATATTGTTCAACTCTTGTATCTACTAATGTCCAATCAACATTATTATTACTACCATATATAGTCCAAGATGAAGGGTAATTTGTTATTGTATTTTGACCAATTTGAATTGTATATTTATTCATATATATACGTTGTTTTTCTCCTAAATCATAAAGTATATAAGAAGTTGAGTAATCCCATTCTAAAGAATAATAAGAAGTATATAAAGAAATATCAAAAATATGTTCAGGACTATAAATTCTAGAATATTCTCTAGTATTTGAAGAAGCTGTACCTCTATTTAAATCAAGTGGATAATTTGTGTATGTAGGAAGAAGTAGTAATAGATCAAAATCTAATATTGGATAATTTGATGATTTTGAAGAATGTAATTCTATTGCTATTATATTATTACCTACTTGTATATCTGAGAATTGAGCAGAACCACTATAAGAAATCCATTCAGTAGAAGTAACAGAAGAAAGAGTGGTTAAGGTTAATGTTGACATAGGAAGTTTATATCTACATAAATATAGATAGAATTAATATATATATAATTTATTGTTCATTTATTTAGATATATTATTATACATATAATAAATTTTTAAATCAATATAATAATTTTTTTAAATCAATATAATAATAATAATAATTATTATAAATAATAGTATATATATTTTATATACCTCATAAGTTCATTTCCATTAAGATAAATAACACAACCATAATTAGTTTTCATTAATATTTCATATAAATAATAATTATCTTGTAATGAATATATATAGAATACTTTACGTATATAAGAAGTAATAGAAGTTATTGGAAGTACAGAAGAAGAAGAAGAAGTAGACCATTGACTATCTGTATATATTATATTATTCCACGAAGAAGGATATGTTTTTGAACCTGTTAACATTTTATAATCTTCACCTATATAGTATAGTATAGTAAATAGATTCTATAAAACATATTTAAAAAATAAAATAATATATATATATATAATTATGATGACAAATTGAAAATTATAATAGCATATACAATAATATATTAGTATATAAAACAATATATAACAATATATAATAATATATAACAATATATAATAATATATAAAAAATAGATATAATAATATATATACCAGGTTCTAAATAGAATATAGTAGTGAAATAGATTTCTTTTGAAATACCTCCATATACTTGCATGTTATCTTTAACTAATAGCGTTGAAGATCCTGATAATATCTTTATATAAGAATTGGCAGACCAACCTAAGCCACTACTATATATATATATTTATATAGGATAATTACTTGATAGTTAAATTACTATATATTAATAATAATTATTATTATAAGTATAAAATACATAATAGATATATATATTTCTAATACATGAAAACTCATACATATATAAATCATAAATATAAAATAATATAAAATAATATAAAATAATATAAAATAATATAAAATAATATAAAATAATATAAAATAATATAACACAATAAAAAAAAATAATATAAAAATAATATAAAAATAATATAAAAATAATATAAAATAATATAAAATAAGATAACACAATAAAAAAAAAGAATATAAAAATAATATAAAACAATAGAAAACGAAATAAAAACAATATATATATTATACTTATCAAATAGAGTTAATTTATATCTTGCTGCAGCTCTACAAAATCCATAAACACTCGTATAGAAAGAAGGTAATGATGTTTCTTCATGAACAACAGAAGTAGTACTATTATCAAATATTACAGATAATGTAAACCCTATATCTTCTCCTCCTTCTTCAATAATAACAGAAAGAGTTAATAATTTATTTGGTTCAATACAATCTTCTACTATTATATACATAGAAGTAGAATAAGCTTGATTTAATATATCTTTTGCTTGTATAATATAAATAGTATTAGCAGGAGAAACACTTGTAGGTATACCTGTAATACGACCATTAGCAGAATCTAAAGTTAAACCACGGGGAAGAACAGGAGTGACTGTGAATTCATGGAAATAATCAGAAGTAGGAACAGTAGGAGACATATTAACTCCTTTAATAAGAGAATAAGAAGTTTGAGGATAAGAGAGAGATATAGAAGAAATATAAGGACAAGAATATAGATTTAATTCAGCTAATTGAAATGATTCACCTGTTTCTACTATAGAATATATTATTAATAGTTATATGCTAATATATAATAATAATTGTTTTATTATATATTAACATTAATCATAGTATATGTAAATATAGAATAATAATAAAATAGCATTAATATATATATATATATATATACATTGAAAATCGAATTTCAAATAAGAATAAGATTGTTGAATATTATGTATATAATAAGAATTATCTATATTTCTCTCTGAAAAAGAGTTCTTCTTAACATTTGTTATATAATCCCATTCATATCCATCTACAGAAGCATATATAACCCATGAAACAGGATCAGAAGCATAAAAATCATTTGCACTAATTACAGTGTATTTATTAAAATATTCACGTCTATCTGTAAATTGATATATAATAGAAGTTGTTTGAGTATTATCAGCATATACTGAAGATGCTATATATATAAGTAATAATTATTATATTCTATTATATTAGTATATATATGTAGATGTAGACATAGTATAAATAATAAAACTTTTTAATAAAAATAGTAATATATAATAAATAAATAATAAATGATAAATATATATATATATATATACAACTATTTTCATTAGTAGTATATGTAGAGAATGTATCAAATCGATGTGATTGATATTTTGTGGACCAATCCATATCTACTAAATTCCCAGGAATATAATTAGTATTTGGAATATTTGTATAGATATTCACATTCAAAGATCGAGGAGAACAATCTATATATATATATATATATATATATTAATATTTAGATGATTATAATATATAATTAGGTAATAAGATATAATAAAATATATAATAATAAAAGAAAAAGATAAATATTATTATCATTATGATAAAAAAAATACAACAAATATTAAAAATAAATAAGTAGAAGTAGAAAAAGAATATATATATAATATATTAAAAAAATATAAAAAAATAATAATAATAATAATACTAATATACCTCCTTTTTGTGAGAACATTCTCATACTGAAAGAATGGTCCATTTTTGCATTATCGGGTATATATATACCTATAGAAAAATGATTAACACCTAAAGAAAGAGACGTCGTTCCTAAAGTTAATTTCTCCCAAATAGGTTCTGAAAGTGGCTGAATTCCCTTAAATTGATATTTAACAGGTTCTTCTATTCGAATTCGATATTGTTCTTTAGAATTTATATAGAAAACTAATCCATATTTATTATATAATAATACATTTAAAGCCACAATATCATTCACACTTGCAAAACTATATGTATATCTATAATAAAATATAGATGTTGTCGTAGAATAAGGAATAACCGTGGGAAACTCAGCAGAAGACGCTATAATCCATGAATTATCATTAAAAGAAGGTTGATACCAGTTAGTTACATGATTTTGAGTTGTATAATACTTAAATTCTGTTAAATCATAAAATATATAATCTACTTGTAATTCATAATATTTCTTATTACTATAATATTGATTAAAATAATACAAAGGTGTATCATAAACAGTATCCATTCGTATATAACTACGTTTCCCCCATATCTTATTAACATTATCATTATATAAATCATTATATATATTATTTGCACTAATTCGAAAAGCTGTTTTATATATACATATCATATTTTTTTCTAATTTATTATTTTCACTAAGAGAACTAGTAAATAATACTTTATATACATCATTCTGAATAGCTGAAAGCTCATAATTCTCTTTATATCCATCAATACCTGAATACCATACTACATTTATAGGGTAATAAGGATAAGAACAAGCTATATAGATATAGAGGTAAGGATATATATATATATGTATATGTTTATTATTATTATTCATAATAGTGAGATAAATAATTATATATATATAATAATTATATATATATAATAATAATTATATATATATAATAATTATATATAATAATAATAATATATACCATAATATTTAATAGTAAAAGAAGCATAGCTTTCTATTCCAAAAGCATCAATTGCAGTGACATTTATATTTACATATATAGAAACAGTCAAAATTGGACTTTCAAAAATACCCGTGTTGGGATGGAAAACAACTGTAGTAGGTAGGGGAATAGTAGAATTATATGTATAATTACTATAACCACTTGAAATAGGACTAATATATATTTTTTGATACTATATATAGAGAATAATAGAGATAAGAAACTAATATAGGTCTTCACTTGTATCAATAATAAAGATGAGAGGTAGTCAACATAATATAAAGAATATATAGAATATATAGAATATATTACATATATAGAATATATTATATATATGTAATATATTATATATATATATAATATATTCTATATATAATATATATATACATTTAGTAGAAATTCATACTCCCATCGTGGGTATATTAGTCCGAGGGGTAATATACTACTATTCTCTCTACTTATATATTTATAAGAATTAATAAAGTCAAGTTCAGTGATGCTGAAACCAGCTGAATCATGATCTAATATAAATATAATATGAATAATAAACAATAATAAAAAATATATATATCTATATAATTATGAGTACATAAAAAAGAATAATAATAATAAATATATTTTTACTTTGTAGAACAAGTTTATATTGATGATAATGTTCCCTATTACTATATATATAATAGTAATATAATGTTTGTTCTGTAGTTATATTCACATATTCTTTACGATCTAATAATATATAATTATCATTATCTTTTGAACCATAAAGTAACCAAGAAACTCGAGTTAGGAAACTAGCTTCAGAGTTCTTTACAGTAACACTTGTAGTTGAGGATGGTGAGGGATTTGTGTTTATTTGTGTTTCAGACAATGAACTTCCAAAGGATATAGCATACATGTTGCAAAATTCAGATCTGTAAATATATATATATATATAAATAGTTTATAGTTAATAAATAATATATATTTATAAATAGTGGTAGTAAAGAATTTTATATATACATTATTTTATTATATATATATATATATACCTCTCTTTGTCATAATGCATATATAATGTTTTTGTTTCGTGACCATTGATATTAAACCCTGTATTTATATTACTATCGGAAAGTGTATTATAATGAAGAGACTCTTCTGAATCTATATAATAATATTATTACTATTATTAATATATATATATATATACAGTATTGATCAAGATGTGTGTACATATCTTTAGTTACAGAAAGACGATCTATAATAATAATAATAATAATAATAATAATAATAATAATAATAATAATAATAATAATAATAATAATAATAATAATAATAATAATAATAATAATAATAATAATAATAATAATAATAATAATAATAATAATAATAATAATAATAATAATAATAATAATAATAATAATAATAATAATAATAATAATAATAATAATAATAATAATAATAATAATAATAATAATAATAATAATAATAATAATAATAATAATAATAATAATAATAATAATAATAATATGTAAAAAATACCATATTGAATCACATGCACAAATCCATCAAACATCAATGTTTCATTGTTTGGAAGAATCTCAGGCACATGCTGTTCAATATATATATAATTAATTCCTTCAATCAAACAATCCGAAGTATATATAGAAAACCTATATAAATATAATATAATTAATGTATCATAGAACCAAATAAATATATATATATACTGATAATAATAATCATTTAATTCATTCTTTAATCCATAAGTATCTTCAGTAACAATACTGTATATATCAATAATAGTACATAATTATAATAATAAAAATATAATATAATATAATAAAAAATATAAAATTATAAAATAAAATAAATAATCAAAAACATAATAAAAAAATAAAACTATATACTCAGGTAAATAAAGTCTATTCACTTCTTTTTCATTAATATATATAATAAACCCTCCTTGTCCTTTTAAGCCAATCAGAATCGTTCTTACTTTACTTAATGTACTAATAGTAAATTGATTCATAAAGAACCTTGTAGGATGATTATTATAATGAGGATATATATTAATAAAAGGATGATATCCTAAGGGTAAAGCACGTTTATACCAATCTAGATAAGGAAGAGAACTCACATTAGCATAATACCAATATTTAGATTTCTGAATTGTTAATGGAACTAAATATAAAAATTAGGAATATATAATTAAGAATGATAATATATCAAATATATATAATCAATAATATGATTTAAAAAAATACATGTAAAAGGAATATCAAATGTTTTGGAATCAAGAATTCTTCCTTTTATAATATATTCATCTTCAATAATTAATGATAAGTAAACACCTTGATCCCAATTACTACTTCTATATCGAAATAATAATATGAAAAAAAAGAAGAAGCAATGACATACTTTGCTTTTAATCTCCAAGTATAAGATCCTGCTGGAGCACAAGCTTCTATAAGACCTTGACCATTATTTCCAACAGAAAGTTCAGTCTCTAGAGCAATAACCATTTTTTTATAAAGAAATTGATAACTTGCATCATTGAGTGTAAAGTTTGATTGTGGTGCATTAACACGCACAGAAAGTAGATAATAGGGGTATTCACACTCCATCGAAAAAACAGGAACTAAAATAATGTGATGCTAATGAATCATAATATACAAGAATAGAATAGCAGAACACATAGCCACAACAATGAAACTAGCATTCTTAAATGAATCACAAAGTAATAAGATGTTTTTCCGTGAAATACTTCTCAAGTTTAGATTTTGTATTTGTTTTGTTTTATTTTTTGGAAATTTTAAATTATCTCAGTGAATTTCTTTATTTTTCGTAAAAACCTTATCATTAAGATTTATTAAATAGCTGCTAATTCTCATATGAAGTGCTTCAGAACGAGTATGAGGTTCTCTAAAGCATCTTATATTTATTTATTGATGTTTCTACATTTTGAATGACATTTGATTCTCTTTATTTTTCATATATCGACAGCTATTTATATACAGATTGTTGTTTGTGACAATAGAGCATTGATTTATTTAGTAGAATCATTATAGATACCTGATGTGAAAAAGAAATCCTTTTAGTCATGAGTTAAAACATTTCTTAACTAATTGTTCGTATTGTATATTGCATAATAGCAATATTTAAGAACGTTATACTTGTGTTTAGGAACTGTCCATAATCTCAAATTTACTTTTAGATTGATCAAAAGACTTCTTATCGACTTTGATAAGTATTAAAGATGTTTAAATGGAGTGATCTTGTAGAAATGACTATTTGAAAATGAACTTTTATTTAAATTTTACTCAAGTATTCTATTTGCTGAACTCATTTATTACACTTTTGAGCACCCAATAGAATCAGGATTCTATGTCGTGTTTTTTTGGTTTCTCCTTTTTTTCCATGTTTCCCCCATTAATGTTCATGGTTTATGTTCTTTTTCTAATAATTTTATTTATTGTTTTTGACACAAGACGTTTATAATGAAGGCTCTTTTAATAGCTTTATTTGTTTGTGCTGCTTTAGCTAATGATTACATTAACATTCCTGTTGAAGTCACTGTTGTTGCCGATGGACATTACAATGCTGGTTATGAGGTATTTTATTTTATTTGAAATATTTTATTTAATTTTTTTGTTCATATGGCTTTGTTAAATTGTTAATGTTTTCTTTTCTTTTCATTTTAAGTATTTTATCTTTCTTCTTTTTAATCTTCACTTGTATTTAGTATGGTAAACAAACCTCAAAATTGATGAAAGATTATTTTTATAATGGAAATCCTACTATTATGAAATCTCTTGATCCTTTTTATAACACTCCTAAAGGTAAAGAAATTTCTGAAAAGATCTTTGAGAATCAAAAGAATGCTTATCCTGAATATATGGAAGAAATTGAAGGTATGGCTGTTGGTAGTGGCATTCCAAGTTATCTTATTAAGATGTTTACTCTTGTTGAAGAATTCAGCTATGTTATGCCTAAACAATTAGCTTATAGTTATAGAGACCATTGTTCAGATCAAATTGTTAATGAACATGATTTTAGTATATTTTATTTATTATTATCATTTTTTTATTATTTTAATTTTTTTTATAGTATTATTTGATTATATTATTATTATATTTTTTTTAGTATTTTATTATATTTTTATATTCTTATAATTCTTGTTATTATATTTATTCTATTTTATTGTATTAGCTCATAATGAAGATGGAAGTGGCTCTATGGACTTTAATAACACTGTTTTAGTTCATATGACTATTAAAGAGGGTATATATATTATTATTATTATTATTATTATTATTATTATTATTATTATTATTATTATTATTATTATTATTATTATTATTATTATTATTATTATTATTATTATATATTATTATTATTATTATTATTATTATTATTATTATTATTATTATTATTATATAAGGGAGATAAAATTGTAAGTCAATTTAGTTCTTTTAGTTATATTGGTCAATTACCTACTGCGGCTTATGGTTGGAATAAAGATATTGTTCTTTCTATGAATTATCTTCATACTGATTCCTTTGGTATATATATATATTATTATATATATAATTATATTTATATATAGATATTGATGGTTTATCTAGATCATTTGTTGCTAGAGAAGTATATATATATATATATATAAATGATAGTTATTATTATTATTATATATAGTTATTAGATGCTACAAGTATTTCTGAAGCACTTCGTATTATCTCTAAAAAGAATTATTTTGTGGGTCATAATTATCAACTTGCTCCTGTTAACAAGGGTGAAAAGGGAACTGTTATTAACTTTGAAGCTGCTCCTTTTGCTAGAGTATATATATATATATTTATGATAATAATATTACGAATCATGATAATAATTATTATATATATATATATATATATATATATATATATATATATATATATAGTTTGGTTATTATGAAGCTACTCCTGCTCATCCTCATTTCCATGCTAATATGTATATATATATATATATATGCTATTATTATTATTATTATTATTATTATATATAGGTATAATGTATTAATCTGTGATGATACTTATATGGAATCTTCTGTTCGCCGCCAAAATGCTGCCGCCAAATTACCTATTCCTAATGATATGAAATCAACTATGATTGTATTAGGAGATGAGTATATATATATAATATTTATAATGTTATTATATATTATATATATAGAAGTGATCCTGATTGGCAAATATATAATCCTACTACTTTAAATACAATGGTTTATAATTATATTGATAATACCATTGATATTCTTATTGGTATTTATATATATATATAATTCATTATATCTATATATAATTCATTATTTCTATATATTATTTAGTTGTTCTTGTAAAAATGTTATACTTTATATATATATAGGTAATCCTAAGAATTATAATGTATGGAAATCATTCCATTTATAAAAAAAGGCTGTTGCTGTCTTTAAGTAGAATATATACTTACTTGTTATGTGTACTTAAGATTGTTTTATCTTCTTACAATCACAACATCCAAGTTTTTATATTCTTTTCTTGTTAAATTTAATTAGTGTTTTTATGTTCATAAAATACTATTAATATGTTTAATATCTTGTTTAGCTTGATTTTATTTTTGTTTATTATAACGATTATACAGTTTTATTATAAATAGAAAATAGAAAATTAATAGAATAAAAGAATATGTTTCTATTTATAGTATAATTAGAAGAGTTGAGGATAGAGTGATACAAGAGTACGACAAAAATGATTTAATGGAAATCCCATCACATTATAATAACAACCACGAATTCCTGTGATTAAACAGCCTCCAATGCCTTGAATTCCATAACCTCCCGCTTTATCCATAGGTTCACCTGTCTCTACATAGCCTATAAATATTGTTAATAAATATGGTTAATAAATATTATTAATAAATATCGTTAATAAATATTATTAATAAATATTGTTAATAAATATTATTAATAAATATTATTAATAAATATCGTTAATAAATATTATTAATAAATATTGTTAATAAATATGGTTAATAAATATGGTTAATAAATATGGTTAATAAATATTGTTAAAAAATATTATTAATAATAATAAAAACAATAATAATAATAAAATAAAAATATATACTATGAATAATAGAATCACTTAAATTATCAAATTGAACTTCAGTACGTTCGTAAAATGTATGAATAACTTGCTTTGATTCTTCTTCACCATTAACTATATATATATAATATATTGACAACTTTAAGCATAATATATTAATAATAATATATAATACTTATAATAGCAACTCCACTAATCACGTGATGTATGTTATTACTGAAACTCCTAAATAACATATAATAATAATAAATATAATAAACACAAATAATTCATAAGAAGCATAAATATACTAATAACAAATATAATAAACATAAATAATATATAATAAATAGAATAAATATAAATACTATATACTTTAACATTTCATAAGCATGATCTTTAAATTTTGGTTTTTCAACAATTTTATTGTCATATACAACTACTGTATCACAACCTGAATAAATGAAATTAATAATAAATAATATATATATATATAGGATCTAACTTATTCTTATAAAACAAATATTAATTGATATACAAATATATAACAAAAATAGAATATAAATACCGATAATAATCTTTGGGAAAGGAGAAATGTGTTGTTCACGAAGCATTTTCGCAACAGATGACGCTTTTATAGTAGCGTTAGCTACTACATAATCTTCTGGAGTATATTTTGTTTTATCAAGATTTTCTTCAAAATCCGAAACAACTACTTGGAATTCAAGTCCTATTTGTTTAAGTATTTGAGATCTTCGAGGAGACTTAGATGCCAACACGATTCCTAATTGGTTTAACTCAACTAATTTATCTAAAATCATTATTATTAATTGTTTATCACAAGTTTTTCCAAAAAAAAAAATTTTAATTGTTCTTTTATTATTTTTGTAGGTTAGTTTTTGAATTATATTGATTATCTAAAATTATCAGAAAAAGTATTTTTATTATGTGGATGAATCTAATTATACGTACAAAACCTTTATAAATGTTTAGGAACAACACACATACAACATGTATATATAAATTTTATAAAAGTCTTTGTGACTAGAACATAGAAATAATAACAGAAAATTATAAAGAATTCGTTAATTTATTCATTGTCTTCATTGTTATCATCATCATCATCGTCATCATTATCTTCTTCTTCATCATTTTCATCATCATCCTCTTCTTCTTCTTCATCATCCTCATTATCTTCTTCTTCTTCTTCTTCTTCTTCTTCCTCTTCGTCGTCATCATCATTATCGTCTTCATCATCTTCAGGAGAATATTCACCATTAGCTAAGGAATCAGTATTGATTTCTTCACCTTCATTTTCAACGACTTCATCAACAGCAACTGATAGCCAATGAATAAGAGGTTCACAAGTAGATTTGATATAATCATAATATTTTTCAGAAATACAAGAATATGTATATTTTGATTCTTTAACATTATACCATAATTGAATAATATTTTCATTTAATAAACCTTCATCAAAGAAATATTTAATAACAATAGGTGTATATCCTCTTAATTCAGGGTTCAATTTAAAGTGTAATACTAAACCATGTAATAAACATTCCTGATAACTCTCCTTTTGTAAATAATATTTGAATAATTTATAATATTTATCAATAAGAATTCTAATTTCATCATGAGTATGACAAGGAGCAAATAAAGCATGTGCGAGAACACTAATACGATCATGAGCCTTCAAACCATTGGCTAATTGAATTTCCTTTAAATAATCGTGATTTTCAGTAGAAGTATGTTCTTGTTTAATATAATCAGCAACACGGACACTAGCATCCTCTATAGAATAATAATAATAATAGCAAGTATAATAATAATAATAATAATAAAAAAAAAAATAAAAATATACCAAAGTTCTTCATAAATTCTTTAGCTTCACTATCCTTACTGGATTTTTTAGAATGTTTATGTTTCTTTTCTTTCTTTTCTTTTTTCTCTTTCTTTTCCTTTTTCTCTTTTTTTTCTTCTTTTTCTGAAGATTCTTCAGTCTTTGATTTCTTACTCTTTTTCTTTTCTTCTCCTTTAGCAACAGTCTCGTATTTTAAAATAAAACCAACTATAAATATATACATTGTTTTTAATAATAATATTTAAATATATATTGAATAAATAAAATATAGCATAACCATAAGAATAAATAAAAAATAGGATAACTATAATCATATAAAAAAAAATCATAATAATATACCTAATTTTGAGCTACTAGGAACTAATTCTTCAGCACCGCAAGCATCACATTTATGATATATATCCTTCTTCTTTCTAATAATTAAACCAGTTTCAGGTAAATGACAATTAGGACATAAAACATAAACATCAATGAAACCATTTAACATTTTTTGCATATCAGCTTGAGGATGATCACCATTTACTGAAGCTTTTGAAGTCTTTTCATCAAATTTAGATTGAGCACCAAGTTCATAACCAAAATACTAAAAATAATAATAAAATGAAACTAGTTAGAATAAGTTTTTTGAAAATAAATAGTATACATAATGAAAAATATATGTATAAACTAGTTTTCATTGATACAGCATATTAATAGTAAAAATAAAGATGAATATACCTTGGTAATATAAGCCGGAGGACGATGAAGAGCATCGGCAACTTCAGTTACGTTATCAATGATAGTTTTAATACCATTACCACGACCCTCGGTATGAACCAAAAGACGAGGCATCTTATAACGATAGGCGGGATCGTCAGAATTACCAATATTAATAAGACCAGACATTTTTACTTATTTCTTTTCTATATATATGAAAGATAACGTATGCAATACTCTAAAACTATTAAAATATTCTCATCTTATATATATACATCAAGTTTTATGTCTTATAAACAAATTAAGAATTCATAATTTTTTCTTTCTTGTTGAATGAAAAGAAACGTACGAATCCTGGGAATTTTGTTTTTTTAGCCACAAAATTAAATATCATACAATACACAAAATGTATGGTTTTTCTCTGGTAAATCATATTCAGACAATTTCATATCAAATCTGAATGTATTTATATATTTTTTACTTTTTTAGATAAACAAATTTTCATTATTATCAATCAATGATCTATCATTAAAGAATATATGATCTATACATTACATATTAAAGAAGCAGAAGAGCAACTAAACCCAAATTAAAGTTTCAATTTAACAACAATTGACAATTAACAAGCATAAAAATCAAAAGATCGAATAAAAAGAAAAAAAATAAGAAAGCTTTTTATTAAAAGCAAAAGAAAATATTAGTTAAGAATTATAGAATAACTAAATATAGGATGAAAACTATAAAGTAGTTTCTAAAAGAATGTATCTATATATATGAAATTTAAAAAAAAAAACAATGAGCTATATAGAATGTAATACAAATAAATAGAAATAGTTAACAACATCAAAGAAGTAGGAACAAAACAAATATATATATATATAAATAAATATTATAATAAATAATATTTTATGAAATAGGATAGAGCGACAACAAAGAGATTCGCTACAATAGTATAAACCACACGATGACGCACAGGGTGATAACTATTTGTATCTTCTGGCTTTATACCTATATATAAATAATATATAGGTATTTATATATACAATAAATTGAAAATATATATATTTTGTTAAAAGAAATAATAATAATAATATTATAATAGAAAAAACTTGTTTATAGAATACTATATTATATATATATATACCAGGAAGTGGGAAGTCACAGGTTTTGGCGGTATCTTTATGATTTTTAAGATCTTGATAAGTTTCTTCCCAAAGATCTCTACATGCTTGAAACCATTCTTCTTTAGTCTTATAATCATTAGGCATAATAATCTATATATATATATATAGATTATATGATGAATTCAGTGATTAATAATAATAAATATATATATATATATAATATATATATATACTCTAGAAACAGAAGAAACAAGTGTAGTATTAAATTCAAGACATAAGGCTTTTTCATTCAACATTTGTTCCTATATATAGATTATTATATACTTTTTCATTAAAAAATAAAATTTTTAATTTATATTCTTGATATAATCAATAAAAACACATTATGAAAGTATAGTATATGATTATAATAATAATAATAAACATAATAATAATAAATATAATAAAGATAATAATAATAATAATAATAAACATAATAAACATAATAATAATAATAATAACCATACTTTATTTGAAGTAAGAACACATTGAATAGGGCAATTAAGATTATAAGCTACTTCCATAACTCCTGTTTTTAAAGGTAAATATCCTTCTTCTTGGAAACGATGACCTTCAGGATATACAATAACACCATCATTATATCTATATAATAAACATAATAATAATAATAAATAATATAATAAATAATATAATAATAAACATAATAATAATAATATAGTAATAAACATAATAAACATAATAAACATAATAAACATAATAATAAACATAATAATAATAAAAATAAGTATATCTATATTTCCAGTTATAAACAAAGAATTCTGTAAATTTAGTTCTATCAATGCCTCTTCTTCTTCTAAACAACCATATAAATCCATTTAACCAAGCACAAAAGGCCATTCCAGGAACACCGAAAACAACAGCATAACGAGAAATATAACTAGGACCACCACATAAACAACTATATATATATATATTTTTTGTGGAAAAAAAAAATATATATATATAGGATTCTTCCAATAAATAATAACAATAATAATAATAATAATAATAGCATATATATACGTATCAGTAAAGAAATCAGCCCAAGAACGATGATTACAGAAAAACATGGTTTTGCCTTTGTGAAGCTCTTCAGATTTCTCTGTGACTCGTACATGTACATGAAGATAAGTCATAAACTATAATTTAAAACAATTCATTAGTATTAAATGATATCTCAAATAAAAAATGAATTCAATATTAATTAATTATCATAAAAATAATTCATTACAACAAAAAATAAAGAATATTATTTATAATTTTCAAAAAAAAAATACTCTTCTTGAAATCTTCCAGATATTACAATTCCATGTGAACATAGAAACAATGGCACTTATAATAGCAACAAAATTTAAATACATAAGTACAATGAACGTTTTAGTAGCATTGTAAATCTTATGAATTAATGTAGTGTTCTTGTGCACAGACATGATTTAAAGTTAGAAAAGTAAATTAAAAATGATGATTTATGTTTTCTATAAAGAACAAGGAGACGGTCATTTAGAAGTCTATCAGAATGTGTGAATAAATATAAAAAATGACTGGAGCTCACCAAATTAATCATGGTTTTCTTAGTACAACGTCTAGAGTATTCAAATCGAACATTACGTAGTTATTTTCAACCAATAAAATCTGTTGTCGTCATGAATAACTGTTTTCACTTTTTCCAATTTTCTAAACTATTCATTTTTTTAAATATTAATTATAGTATATATATGTCTTTTAAGTTACGTCAATGTAATTCTAAAACTATCAGAATTATTTAAACAAAGAAATTCTCAATTATTGTTGATTCACTGACATAAAATCTTCAAAAAATAATAAGAAAATGTTTTATGTATATATCAGAATATGTGCATTGACTGAAGCGACTATTGACGATAAGAAAGTAAACTCATTTTTCAATGTACTTTTTAGATTTTTAGAAATAACTCTGTTATTGTTTTCTTCTGAGATTAAAGAGATGTGATTTTATTGAAAAACTGAATATCACGTTAAATTAATTAATAAAAAGAAAAAACATTTAAAAACAATTAAAAACTTTAAAAAATCACGGGAAATACTATTTTAGATATATAGATAAAATAAACCTTATGCAACAATGGCTGTATATATACTGATCAATATATTTTATAAGAGACTATAGAGAAAGTTGAAATCGTTATCAAATAAAAATTCAAAAGAACAATCACAAGCAAATGATGTTAATTCACATGAGATTCAACAGAGGGAAACCAATAAAGCAAAGAAAACAAAATTAAAATCTGATATTGATCTAGAAATTGAAAAATTATCTAAATTATTTGATAATGTAGATAATTATAATATAAAAACAGAAAGCTCTCCAGAAAAAGAAACAAAAACAAATATTCAGGATAAACTTAAGCTTGAAAAACAAAATTCAAATCATAAGATGAATTCTAAAACATCTATAAAGAAAATTGATTATATAAATATATCAAAGAGAACTAAGGATGCTTATAAAGAGTACTGTAAAAGTATGAATTATCTTGAATAACTAATCATAACTGAAATATATAGATATGCAAGGTATTGTTGATCCTATGTCCTTAGAGGAATTTGTGAGAAACGAAGCTGATTTCCATACTGATCTTTTTGAGGGTATTGCAGAATGAGCTTCTATATTCAAAAACTAACAAACAAAAATGTCTTTTTGGTTGAGAATCGAGTGTGAAAAAGTATATTAGTGATTTTTTTTCATTAGTTTAATAGTTAAATACTATGAATTTTTGTATAGAGCTCTAACTCACTTCATTTGCTAGAATATTTTCAAATTTGTAGAAAATAATATATTTAAAAGTCTTTAAGACACGAGTTTATTGTTACAGATGTATTTAGACAAGAAAAATTGTGTGTATCACGAAGATTTTGACTTTAGCAATACATTTTGAGTAAACTAGAAGAATCAAAGAATAAAGTAAAAATAAAAACTGTTTATTAGATTCAATAAAAGTATAACTAATACTAAAACACTACAATTGATCATCTAATTGTTTAAAGCTATATGAAATATAGTATTTTCTATAAAATAAGATGTATTTATCGATGTTGTCTATTTTGCCAATTAAAAGAATATGGACTAATGTAATTCAATGACAGTATTAGGTATTCATGACAATACTGAATCAGCTGTTTTTAAATAAAACAAACAATAATGGTTTTTATTATTTTTCCAAGGTATTATTGGTAAATTAATGGTTAACCAATAAAATGGAAAGGGATAAAAAAGTCACCACTCGGTCTTTTTAAATGAAATCAAACGCTTTTGAAGGATTCCCAGGGTTATCCATATGATGATCAAAAAGAACTTTTTTAAAGTTAAATTCTTGATATCATAGTAATTAGAGCCTAAATTAAATAAAATAAGTATTCAGACGACCCTTGAGTCAAGTTAATTACCTTCTTCAATGAATACTTCATCAATTTTATCGTAAATCCCATAAACTATATATATCGAATATTTTTTATAGTCAATCACAGAGAAAGCATGAAGAAGCAGAAGAGTATATAAACCATTGGAATGATCCTGATTGGAAATCGGCTTTTTTTAGAACCATTCAAAGTTTCTACAAAATTGTAAGTCTTTTTCTTTGAATATTTATGTAATACATATACATAATGCCTAAATACACATATATAAAGAGTGATGATGAATATATTAGTCTTTCAAAGACTGATGAGTGCAATAATTTGAAAGCTCCCACTTCTTATGAACTAATTTTCAAATCCTTTGAAGGAATATTTAGAACTGCTTATGAGTTTCGATATATGAATCCGGTTACTGATAACATACGAAAAATTTGTTATTCTCAGTCTCTTCATTGGCCACTACCTGCTTATTATACATGCTTCTATTTCTGTATTGATGTATGTTTATAGATAAATAGTATTATTTTTTAAATAAATATATATAATAAGAATATATTCTATATATATATATATAGTTTGTTAAACCTGATTATTTTTCGATTCTCATCTGGGATTGTGACAATGAAGATACAACAGATGTTCCTATTGTATATATGTTATATATTATTATATTATATACTATTATATACTATTATATACTATTATATACTATTATATACTGTTAAATACTATTATATACTATTATATACATTATATACTATTATATACATTATATACTATTATATACATTATATACTATTATATACTATTATATAGGATATTCCTCGTCAATATGTAGGATTACAATATATAAAAGTACTTATTCGAAATGATATCATGAAAGAAGGATATTATGTTGTTAAAGTATTTCTTATTATTATGTTTATTATGCTTATTATAGCAATTAAACATATTATTATTATTATCTTTATTATTATCATATTAAACATATTACTATTATTCTATAATGTCATTTTAAATTTTTTATATACTTTATACAATAATTATTTATATATATTTATATATTATTCTATAGAAAGTATATGATTTTTCATATCCTAATTCTCATTTATATGATGATTTTATTATTACATATCAAATACTATTACTTCAAAGTTTTGCTGATAATGCCTTGAAATCTGTAGGACAAAATAAATGTATATTATTATTATTATATTATTATATTTATTATTATAAATAATATTATACTTTTTATTTTTATTATAATAATAAACTATATATATTACATTTATGAATTATCATAAATAATATTATACTATTTATTATTATTATTATAATAAGCATATATATATAATATTTATGAATAACTGTATATTATATCTAGTTATTCGTCCTTTACATTCAACTACTTCTACTCCTCATTCTCTCTCACGTAAATCTTCTTTAATCTCTCCTACTCCTGTTGAAGATATATTTATGTATGATTATGATGATACATTAGGTTCACCAAATAATGAATTAGAATTATTAATACATCAAATGTTACCTAATTGTAAACCAGATAATGAATTAGAAACATTTAATTATAATTGTTCAAATAATTGTACACCTGATACTCTTTCTAGGCATTCTAGTTATGTTTCCCCTTCACTTTATGATCATATGAATAATGATATATCACCTTCTTTATATAATTATAATAATAATAATCGTAATGACAAAAATAATTTAAATGAAGATATACATAATAATAGTTCAAATTCTTCAAGCACTATGAATAGTATATAGTTATTATTATGGTTATGGTTATTATGTTTATTTATTATTATTATTTTTTATTTATTATTATTATTGTTTTTATTATTATTTTATATTTATTACTCGTTAATTATTATTATTATTATTATATAATTTTCCATATATATAGGTATATCTCCATTATATTCATCTACTACTCCTACTTCTTCGTCTCCATTACCTTTCCATTTCGTTCCTACTACTAATGGTATCAATAATGATACTATTGATGTTTCTTCTTCTATTACTACTCCTGGAATACCTACTAATAACAGTAATAATACTACTAATTTAAATTCAAAATCTACTTCTTTATTAACTGATAATAATACGAATAATAATAGTACTAATTATAATACTAATAATAATAATAATACTGCTACTGCTACTACTACTACTACTACTATAATAATAATAATAATAATAATAATAATAATAATAATAATAATAATAATAATAATAATAATAATAATAATAATAATAATAATAATAATAATAATAATAATAATAATAATAATTCTTATGATATATGTAGTGATGATGATATAGATTATAATCCAAGAAGAGGTCATTCTATGTCTCAAAATTGGAATGAAACATTACCTTCTAATTATAAGAAATTATCAGATCTTATATTAAAACAATCACCTATAGAATCTAAATATTATAGTGATGATATTGGTCAATTTAATGCATTTAATTTAAATACAACACGTATTCGAAGATCGAATACATTTCAAAATATAAGTATTAATCATAATATATCATCTTCAAATACATCAAAAGATTTCTTTTTACCCAATTTATTTGTACCTAATATGAAATCATCACCAGGTGCATATGATATATCCGATGATGATCGATATGTAGAAGTTATTGATATGAATCATATTTTATCTACTAGTATTCCTTCTAGTGAATCACCTTCTTCTGTTCATTCGGGTAAACAAATAAATAATTCTGTAAATAATAATATCCAATCTTTACATTATTTAAATAGCCCTAGTCCTAATAATAATAGTACTAATAAAAGTCCTAATAATATTAATAATATTGTTGATAATAATAATAATAATGTTATCTTTATTAATAAATGTAAAGATATCGATGATTATAATAGTAGTCCTCCATTTCAAAATAATACTCCTGTATTATCAACACATACATTAACATCTTCTACTTCTGCATCTACATATAGAAGTGTATCATTAACTAATATAAGTAGTGATGAAGATTTAGAAACAGCAGAAGAAGAAGAAATAGCACCTATGATTACTCTACAAGATATGAGAAAAAGTGTTGGTGTCTCAACTTCTATTTCAAATTCTTTAGGAAATTATTTACCTAAAGAATATCATCGTAAAAGTTTAACTAAATCAATAAATTCTATAGAGGATAATAATAATGATAGTAATAATAATAATAATAATAATAATAATAATAATAATAATAGTAATAATAATAGTAATAATGATAGTAATAATGATAGTAATAATAATAGTACGAATACAAAAACTATTAGTACAAGTACTACAATTATGATGTCACCTATTTCACCTGTTGATAATAATATACTAGATACTAATAATAATAATAATGATCTTGATAGAAATAGTTTATTAATAAGACATTCTATAGATCCATGTATATTAAATCCTCCATTACCAACTCATCGTCCACGTAGTTTTCATTATGATTTCTCTGAAGATATTGATTGTGATTTAGAACATTTAGATGTTGAACAAGAACGTATTAAAGAATATAATCTTCGAAATTCATTAAATATACAATTACCAACAAGAGTAAAAAGATCTTCAAGTAAATCTACTATTTCTTTAGATGATGGTGATGTTACTCCTTTAAATGTACTAAGAGTTAGTTTAGAACGATATAATAGACAATTATTAAATAGTAATGCTATTAAAGGATTTATATTAGATAATAATAATAATAATAATAATAATAATAATAATAATCATGAAAATGATACTAATTTAGAAAATAATTTATTAAAAGATGACAATTTAGAATATAATACTAATAATAAACGTTTATCGATAAGAAAACGAAAATCAGTCAATTTAAATACTCAAATACCTCCCTTATCAATGAATACTTTAATGAATAATAATAGAATATCATCACCTTCTACTAATATTATTAAAACAGATACTATTGTTAATGATATTAATAATAATAATAATAATAATAATAATAATAATAATAATAATAATAATAATAATAATAATAATAATAATAATAATAATAATAATAATAATAATAATAATAATAATAATAATAATAATAATAATAAGCAAATGGATGTCCCTCCTTCTTTAGAGATCCCTAATGATGATGATGATAATAATATGAATATTATTATTTCTAAATCTGGTAGTAAATCACCTTATCATAATACTACACGTCATTCTACTCCTCCTTGTTTTATTAATATTAATAATTATAAAATTGATAATAATAGTAGTAGTAGTAGTAGTGACAGTGATAGTGACAGTGACAGTGAAAGTGATAATAATAATAATAACTATAATTATAATCTATATAATAAAACAAATCAAAATGTATTAGATATTGATTCATTATCATATAAAAAATCTTTGCATCATTCATTAAACTTAAATTCAAAATTAAAAAATGATCCTTATAATATTCCAAATATTTATGGGAATACACCCTTACCTGCTTCTACTTCACCTCTTCCTTGTTCACCTGTTCCTGAAGATGAATCTGATGAGTCCGATAATAGTAATAATGATAATATATATAATCAAATACAGTATTCTGTATTAAATAATAATAATAATAAGAATAATTTTAATAATAATAATAAGAATAAGAATTATAATAATAATAATGATCGTCAATTAAAAGTACCAAATAATTCGTTAATTCATGAAGATCCTCCAATGAATCCACCGAATCTTCCTTCAAATGACCAATCATTAGTCAATACTATTATTCCTATGCCTCCAAATCATATAGCTTCTCCTTCTTATTCTAAAAATTATTCATTATTTCATTCTATGACATCACCTAAAAATAAAAGGAAATCTATACCTATTCCAGCAGAATCACCTATTTCATTTACAAATATATCTACAAATAACCCAAAAGATTTAAAATATATGGATCATATCGAAAAAATTATTAATTCTAATGATAATTCACCTCGAAATCAAATTAAATTAGCAGTAACTATAGATAATGATCCAGAAATATCAGTATATACTCCTATTCCACCCCCTTCTTCTATTTCTCCTGAATCTATACGATTCTCTACTTCACCTCTTCCTCCTGATAATAATAATAATAATAATAATATTAATAATAGTATTACTTCGAGTAATATTGATGATAATAATAATTTGGTTAATAATAATAATTTGGTTAATAATAATAATTTGGTTAATAATAATAATAATAATAATAATAATAATAACAATAATAATAATAATAATATTAAGCCATCTTTTAATAGTAATTTGCATGTATCTACATTATCAAATAATGAATCAAGACCTCTTTCTCCTGATGAAACACAATTATTTCCTGTTACTTTATCATCTTCATATTTAAATACACGTACATTACCTTTAAAAACAAAACGTTCTTCTTTATGTATATCTTCAAGTATTCATACAACATCAGCATCTTTAGAAGATGCATCTTTAGTAACATCACCTTATTCTACTTCTACTCCTACTTCACCTACTTCTGTATCACCAATTAATCAAATAGCAAAATCACCCAGATGGTCTGATTCTACTGTTTCCTCTAGAAATACTAATATTACTAGTAATAGTATACAATCAAGTATTACTAGTAATAGTATTTTATCTAATTATTCAAATTCAACTAGTGTATCCCTATCACCAAAACCTATGTTTTCACAAACAAATTCACCTATTGATAAAACAAATAATAATGATCAACAAGATAAAAAAGACAATATATCTACTATTATTTCAAATAATAATAACTTTATTCTTAAGAAATCAATGTCAGAATCAGTTACACCTCCTCCTTCATCATCTTCTTCAATAGGAAATAATAATAATAATAATAATAGTCAATCACTTCATCATTTATATGATTATTCAATAATAAGATCAAAATCATCTTCTGTTTCTCCATCAAATACTGTTACATCAATCACACCAATAAAACCACGGGAATCACCAGATTTATATAAATTATATTCATCATCTTCATCTCCTTCTTCATCTCCTGCAATGCATCCTATTTTATATAATAGAGTTCCTGTACCTATTATTAAGAAACCTAGTACTCCTTCTGGAATACATCAAATTATAAATGATTCTAATAAGAATGATATAAATAATAATAATAATAATAATACTATAGTAGGTGATAGTATACAAAGTAATTCTTATACTACTAAATCTTCAAGTATTTCACGTTTAGTTCCATCATTATCTTCTATTGATGCTATTTCTCCTACAATTCTAAATACAACTACTAGTAATATTAATATTAATAATAATATAACTATAACTAATGCTGTTCATTTACCTTTTTCTCCTTCTTCTTCTGAAATACATACTTCCAATCCTGGTCCTTTAAAAGGATCTTTAAGAAGAGAATCTTCTGTTGATATTAATGATATACCAGGAAATCGTAATTTAAGAAGTCCTTTACATTCACCCTCACCTGCTAATAATAATAGTACTATATCACCTCCTTTATTAAATTTATCATCTACTTCACCTTCTCCTGCTCCTTGTAATAATAAAAATAATAATGTTAATAATGTTAATAATAATAAAGATAATAATAATAATATCTCAGATAATAATAATAATAACGTTGATATTGATAATAATACTAATACAAAAGTAATAAAGCCTATAAAACCCTCTCTGACCGTATCTATATCAAATAATATAGCACCTTCTTCAGTACTAAAGTCAACACCTCCTGTTTCTTCTACATTAACAACATCAATAGATTCAAATTCTAATACTAATATTAATACTACAACTAATACTAATATTGTTATCCATGAAAATAATAGTAAGAATAATACAATTAAAAAGAATGTTTTAATTCAAAGACCATTATCAAGTAGTATTATAAATACAAAAACTAAATTAATGCCTATCTCAAATGAACATAATAATAATATTACATTACATTTATCTTATAATGCCAATGAAACTGCTAATTTATTCCAGGAATCAAATACTAATTCATATAATAATTCTATTAATGATATAGATGATAGTGCAAGTATAAGTAGTACTTCAACTTTTTATAGTGCAACTGATTTTAATAATAGTAATAGTAATAGTAATAGTAATAGTAATATATCGCATTCTTTATTAACTCCTTCTCCAACAAATGATGACCAAATTAAACAAATAACTACAAAGATATTAACTGTAGATGTTAAGAAAAGTATACAAGAAGATGATGATATTAAGAAGATCGAATCACAACAAGGAAAAGAATTATCTGAAGAAGAAAAGAAACGTATTCTTATTGAAAAAATGAGGAAAACTAAAGCAGAACGTATATTTATTTTTATATACTTATTTTTATATGCTTAATTTTATTTATTATATATATATTTTTATTATAAAATAATGATAATGATAATAATAATAATAATAATAATAATATATATATATATATAGGAAGTAAAGCTGCTGCTGCTGATATAGCTACTACGGTATATCCTGGTTGTATAACAGACACTATGGCTATTATTCCTCAATCTAAAGTTAATATATATAAACATCGTTTCACTGATACCATGAATACTAAGAAAGACCCTCACGGATTACAAAAGAAAATGTACGAACATATTGAAAAGAAATATGAAATGAGAATTTAATTATATATTTATATATATACATATTTATATTTATATATATTTATATATTTATTATTTTATTTTTTGGAATAGTGTGTGTTTTTATCTTTATTATTTAATATATATATATATATGTATTTTTTTCTACTATAATTATTATTTATGTACAAATATTTTTTAATTATATTTAATGATATTATATATGTATTTATATATATATCTATTTTTGATTACTTTTTTTTTAATATTATAATATAAACAATAATGTATTCAATATTTTTTATTTCTTAATTATTGTTTTTATTATATTTATATATTTAATATTTATTTTCACTGTACTATAAGTTTTTGTTTTGCATTATTTATATATATATATTATTATTATTTTCCTTTTTTGGAGATTAATATTAATCTTGTTTTTTATGCTATATAATATATATATAAAATTATTTATATATAACTATATATATATATACTTTTTAAATTATAAAATGTTTTTCTTCTTTTGAGTTTTCTATATATATAATTATATAATTTTTTTTTATTATATACTCAAATATATATATGTTACTCTCTTTTTCTATATATATATATAATTGTTTTTTTTAGCATTCAAATTTATTAAGTTTCTTAAACTAGAGACTAATAATATTTATATATGTAATAAAGTTTTATATATTAATTTTTATTGCTTATTTTTTATATTGTTTTAAATATTAAATAAAATTTTATTTAAATTTTTCATATTGATTCTTTCTTTATTTGTGTTTTCATTTCAAATATCCTTTTATTCTTTTTCATTTGAATTTTTAAAAATAGATAATCTAATGTTTATTTTAGTATTTCTTTTGATTTTTTAAAGTTAAATTTTTTAGATTTAAGTTATTATTTTTCATTTTTTTTTAAATTCATTGTTTTATATATTGTTTTGTAACTTGTAATAATTATCATTATTATTAAAAATAATGAATGATATTTTTTATATTATTCATTTCATATTTTTTTATAAGAATTAATGATAATAAAGTTTTTACTATTTTCAATAGAATTAATCGACAGATAATATTTTTGTTTTTGAAATGATTTATAAATAGAATAACAATCAATAACATTTATATGAATAAAAGAATAAAGTTTATTGTATGATATTTAATAAACACTCTATAGTTATAACAAACGTTCTATAGAATTTACTATAATAATATTCATATATATATATAGATAATTATTATTCTATTTATTCATTAGAATCATCATCATCAGAATCATAACCAATTAAGCCTGTTAACGATGATGTTATTACTTGTTGTGGAGTATTTATTGAATTATTACTGGCTATAACATATTATTATTATTATATATTATATGAATATAAATATAAAAACATATATATAAATATATAAATATATACAGGCTAATTTTGTTTTTGATGTTATTTCTTTATTATTATCTATACATTTCTTTTCTATTGAAATACTAGATTTCTTCTTTATTATAGGCTTTTTTATAATCTTAATAGTATTTGATTTATTATTAGAAACATTTGCTGGTTTTTTATTTATTGAAACAGATGTAAAATCAATCTCACTAGCTCTGAATATAATAATAATAATAATAATAATAATAATAATATATATATATACAATATTCCTGAACGATCTTGAAGTTTTGATTTTTGAGCTTGTTCTATATGTTAATCAATAAAGATATTTAGTATTAAAAAAATAAAAAAACATTATAAAATTTATATATTACAAAAAAGAAAAGAAAATATTTACCAAACATTTTTAATTCTCTTTCATTCTTTTCTTTAATTTCTTTTTCTTTTCGTTCTTTGATTTGTCTTTGAATTTCATAGTCCTTAAATTCTTCATCACTAATAGGTTGAATTGATAACTTATTTCTCGCCTTTTCAGCTAATTCAATTTGGTCCTTATCATAATTTGCTTTTAATTGATCATAAAGAGGTTTTTTTTCCAATTTTACTAAGTCTGGATCAATACCCACCTTCTCATTCTCAATTTTCTCAATCTTTTCTTTATTAGTAGTTTCATCTATTAATTGAACACTAGTAGCTATAAATCTGACAGGAGCATCACCTTCAAATGCTTTTTCAAGATTTGGATGAGCTAATGGACATGCATCACCACGAAAGCATTTTCCCTATAGTTGACAAACGATATCAATTATATGAATAATCATTTACATTCATAAAATCTCTGCAAATACCATCCATTTCAATAGTTGAAAAAAAAATTATTTTGTATTTTTTCTTTTAACTCAAATTCTTTTTTTGTGGATAATTCGTTGCATAAAAATTATATAATATGACTACTGTATGTATGATTAATTTCATGCATATATAATTATAAACAAAACAAAACTAAAAAGCTTAATACGAACATTAATAAAAGATTTTAAGAAAATAAAAATATATAATATCAATAGTATAAATATATATATTATATATATATAAGAATATTTCTAATAAAAATAATTTTTATATTTATTGATTAATTTATGATTCAAATGAATTAAATATAGATAGAATTATTTATAGTATTTAATTCTTAATAATATTAATGAAATTTTCAGGGAGAATCGTACTTCTAGAACTAACAAATGCCTATATATAATAATAATAATAATAATAATAATAATAATAATAATAATAATAATAATATTATTATTATTATTATATATATACGAAAGCTAATTCAGTACAAAGTTTATATTCATTGGCAGTAATAGCATCAGGAGTGTGAGAACCAAATACAGTAATGATACTATAATAAGTATAATAATATGTATATTGAGTATAAAAATGATAATAATAATAATAATAATAATAATAATAATATATATATATACGCTTGTTCAATAAAAGAAGCATCAAATGAAGCTTTATTTAATATTTGTTTACATAATTCAATAGTCATAGGTGTACCGTTATTTACATAGAAATTATAGGATTCAGTAAAATATCGAATAAAGTCAGGTGTAGTATAAGAATGATAAGTAGCCATTAGAGAATCAGTATAAGGAGACACATATTGAGGGGGATACACATTATTAATTATAGTTTGAATATTTTCAGGAACTTCTGCTTCATTAGACTTAGAAAATAAATAGGCTAATTCTGTAATAAGAGTGTATTCCGTTTCATTAAATACTGTAGGTACTTCCTTAGGGAATAAGATAGATATACTATATATGTATAGAATAATAAATATAAATAATAAATATAAATAATAAATATAAATAATAAATATAAATAATAAATATAAATAATAAATATAAATAATAATAATAATAAATATAAATACATAATAATAATAATAATAATAATATATACACTTTATCAACAATTTCAATTTCTACATGAGTTTTTTTAAATACATTATTTAATACTTCACGAGTAACATCAATATGATGGCGTTCATAATAACTATAACTACTTGTATAAAATGCACGGTATTCAGATTCTATTTCAGACTTAAAGTTACTCATCATGTCTGAAGTATATATATGAACAGATTCAGGTTTCTGTTTATTTAAATAAATATCTATATATATATAGTATAATAATATATATATATATATATATATATATATATATATATATATATACTAATAATTTCTTGAATACTTGGGGGAATAGTATCCTTACTATGATGTTTAAAGGTCTATAGAATAATAAATAGAAGAAATATAATAAGCATAATAATAAATAGAATAATAAATAATAATAATAATAATTAGTATATATATACATAAGAGAGATCAGTAAGAAGAATATAATCATTTTCAGCGAGGACTCCTTGAATACCTTGAGGGAATAACTTAGAAGAACTATATAAATAAAAATATAATAAAAATATATATAATATATATATAATATATATATAATATATATATAATATATATATTAATAAAAAATAAAAATATATAATAAAATAATAAAAAATTAAAAAAAGAGTATAATAATAATAATAATATACGCATCATTAAATTGATCTTCTGTAACTTTACATTTCTTGCATATTTCACAACATAAATTAATATCCATAGGTGTATTATGACGTTTATAATAATTATAACTATCTAAGAAATATTTTCTCATATCTGCATCAACTTCACTCTTATAATTATGCATTATTTCATCACTATATATACTAACTGCTTCAGGATTCATAGCGACATTATTAGCGGGAATATTACTATTATTAGCGGGAATACTATTATTATTAGCGGGAATATTATTATTGACAGAGTCATCAACAACAGGATTGACTGGTTGATTCGTATTCATCACTTTATTATCATTAGGAATAGCAGTATTATTATTATTATTATTATTATTATTATTATTATTATTATTATTATTATTAGGAACAGAAGGAGAAGAAGTTGTTTTAATAAAATAACCAGGATCGATAGAACGAATCGATTTAACAGCATCTATATATATATATATATATATATATATATATATATATATATATATATATATATATATATATATATATATATATATATATATATATATATATTATTATTATTATTATTATTATTATTATTATTATTATTATTATTATTATTATATAAAAATATACTCATTATGTCAGCACATTGAGAATTAGTAATAGTTGGTACTAAATAACTCTATAAATAATATAAATATTATTATTATTATTATTATTATTATTATTATTATTATTATTATTATTATTATAATATATATACTGTGGCAACATCTAATAAGAATCGAGCCATTGGTTCAGGAACATTATTTTGTTGTTCATATATATTATAAGAAAGACTATATATATAAATAAATAAAATAAGTATTATAATAATTAATATAATAAACAATATAAATAATAAAATAAACAAAATAAACAACAAAATAACAATAAAATAATCAATATAAATAATAAAATATCATACACTTCATTAAACTTTTCATCAGGTAATTTAATTTTCTGAAATATATGATTAATAGTAGATACAGTCAATTGACCCTTGTCTCTACCCATATAATACATAAGAGATTGATTAATAAAATCTTTTAAAGGATTCTCATCAAAAGTAACATAATTAGAAGTTAAAAATTTATAGGTACGAACAGCATTAACAAAATCTATACATATATATTATTAAACATTATGATTATTATATTATAAAAAATGATAATATATTATAAAAAGAAAGCATATAAATACTATAAATAGGAAGAATATGAGCAGGAACTTCATTCTTCTTTTCTTGGAACATTGTCTATATAGATAAAATCATAGAATGATACATAAAAAAAAATTATAAAATTAAATTGATAAAAATAAATACCAAAATGTAATCAGCAAGAATATTATATTCGAATTCAGTAATTTCCCCATTGTAACCAGGTTCCAAAAATCCTTTAAGGCCATTGTTCACAGTCTCTTCATCAACTTGGAATTTCGTCATAATATGCTTGAATGTGTCTACAGTGATAACACCATTATTCTTTTTCATATTATATTCTTTAGATTGTTCTAAGAAACTCTTAATAGCTTCGTTCAGAACAGAATTAAAATTGTCAATAAACTGTTTGGGATAATCAAAAGGCATCGCTTTAGTGTAAAGTATTTAAATAATAAAATATCTAAATAAAAATACTCGTTTCTCATAAAATAAACGAAAGACGAAAGTTCTTTAAAACTGTACACAAAACACGGTTATCTTTTGTATTTCTCCCCAAAACACAAGATATTCACGGAAAACGGCTTTAGAAAAACTATAATTTGTTTCTTTTCTTTGCTGGAATTAACTAAAAGAAAATATCCAGTAAAACTTCGCTTCTTTTATAGTATTTGAAATTATGTTTTACTATAATATATCTGTTAAGAAAAGAAAACCAGTTATTGGACTTTTTGAATTATGGGTTCTGTGCTGATTCACTCAATTGATCAGTAAAGTCATTCAATTCTTTTAAATTTTTGACTTGCTCATACTTTTTTATTGATATCAACATATCTATTTTACGAATTATAAAAATCTCTGACAAAAAAAAATGTGATATGTAGTTAAATAAGGAGAAGAAAATGAATTTTATGTGATGAGAACAATACTAGCTATATATAATATAATAAAGAACGTTAAAAAACTGAATATAAGAAAATGAGATAATTCAAAAAAAACTATTCTTCAAAATGTAATTCAATCTTATCCATATTAACATATTCAGGTTGGTTTTGTGGAGCTTGATCTGTTGTTTCAAGATTATATGTTGTATGATTTTTTTTGTGGGCAAAAAATTTAATATAGACGAAAATACAAACAGCAAGGAGAATAACACAAATAATAATAAGAACAATTAACCATGGGAATCCAGCAGGACAACCTAATATATATATATATAATGTGTTTAAAATAATATTATTTATATATTTTTGTATATATGAAATGAAATTTATAATAATAATATTTGTATATATATATATATATATACCTTGGTCATTTATATGTTGATATATATGACTTGATGTAACCATATTACCAAATCCTATATATAATAATAATAATAATAATAATAATAATAATATATATATATATACCATTAATAGAATATTGAACTTTACTTGTTGATCCAATAAGAACAGCTAAATTAGTAAACATATCTTTACCATCTTTTGTACAACTTAATTTTCTATATATTTATATATAATACATAATAAATATTATAATATAAAAAAAATAGCATTTTAAAATTAAAAAAAAATAAGAAATTATTTTTAAAAACTTTAATAAACTAAAAAAAAATTATAGAATATATTCCTATTTATATAGAAATACCTTATACTAACAGGAGAATCATAAGGAGTAACACCTGTACATACTATACTTTCTTCAACTGCTTTTTTATCAGAAATAAAAAATGTAATATCACTTAAAAGAAGAGTATAAAGATCTATATAGTTATTATTGAATAATCAATTTTAAAAGATATCAAAATATTTATTCATACTATTTCCATTATTTGCAACTACATTATATCTATAGAAACAAAAATAGTTATTTTAGAAAAATAATTATATACTCATAAGTGATGACATCAACAGGTTTTCCAACGCATGTTTTATCCTTCATAAACGCTTTACTTAAAGATACATGGCTTAAATCTCCATCAGGACTAACCAAAACATATGTATAACCTATATAAAAAAACAAGTAGAACGTAATCAAAACAATTATTATGTATATAGATCATCACCTACTCACTCCAGACTCTGTATTACAGTTATCTGTAAATCTACCACAAGCTATAGTGTATTAGTTTGTAATCTATATATATTAGAAGTGTTTACGTGCAGCAAGTGCAAGAACAGCGAAGAATAAGCAAAGAATAGCTTGATTCATCATCAAAGAACTACTTAATGACATAATTTATTAATCAAAATGAAATCGTGAAATTTACTGAATTCTATTCTATTTTCAAGGGAATGTCCTTTTCTTTAGGAATTGTGATTCTCATCATTTTTTGAGTCATTCAAGTGGAAATACACGATTTTTATGTAGGTTTATGTTCTATTTAAGGTTATATATGTGAAAAAATCTAAAATAATTGTGTATAAATAATAAGATTGGAATCTCATTCTTTCTTTCATCAAATAAAACGTTTATTTATAGTACAAATATTCTTATAGTCATTTATGTAATTGTAACAAACTTTCAAAAAGAAGATTAAGATAAAAATATTCAATAAAATTCTTCATTTACAAATAATTGTTTATTTTTTTAAATTCTTCATTGATTTTAATGATAATTTATTTTGTGAACACTTGGAATATATATATGATAATATATGAATAATGCCCATATCAGTTATTACTAATCTGATAATGAAAAGTATTGTTTGAAATGTATAAAGTGACTTTATATTGTCTAAAAATGTTTACATGTAACTGAATCAATATATATATATATATATATATATATATATATATATATTTACAAAACAATATTTATAGATCCAATAGAATATAATAACAATAAGTTTATATATATATACAAAAAGAAACATATATTATAAATAAGAGTTTGTTCAACTTTATAATTCATCATCACGTTGTGCTATATATATTATATTATATTAATACTATTATATTATATTATATTATATTATATTATATTATATTATATTATATTATATACTATTATATTATATTATATTATATTATATATACCATCAAGTTGTTCATCAACAAAATCTAATATAGATTCAGCAGTTGGTTGAAGACCAACTTCTTCAGGATTCTATATATATATATATATATATATATATATATATATACAGATATATATATATATACCTTAAGGTCTCCATTCATAGCAAACCATTTAATAGCAGGGGTTGTATGTAATTGATATCTATTCTATATATATAATATATATAGTATATATATATATATATATAACATATATATATATACAGCAATAGAAGGATATTTATCACCATAAATATAAGTAAATATAACATTATCAGGATGACGAGGCACAGCTTGTTCGTAAGAAAATTAAGAACATTATATATATATTATATTATATTATATTATATTATATTATATATATAGAATAAAAGATATAAATGCCTTTAAGAAGTTTTGACACTTTTCATGATTTTGTTTAATAAACATAACTAATACATTACGATGGCCATTGATAAAATGATCAAAATTAAGGGTATTTAATTCAATAAGTTTATTAAAATTAGTAGGTTGAATAGATTTTAATATATTTAAACGTCTTTTAACTTCAGGATATTTTTCGCTAAGAACATCAATAGATTTAATTTCATTTTTCACCTTTTTATATTCATCAGCTAAATAATCATTACCTTCCTTTATAGCCTATATAATATATATATATATATAATATTATAATAGTTTTTATAATATTATAATACTATAAGAATAATAATAATGTCATAGAGTAATATATACTTGTTCAAGATAATTAATATATATAGCAGCCTTCTTTAAAGTCGATTTCTTGATTTCAGCCAATATCTTCATTTTTTCAGCACGAATAGGTTCCTAAAAATAAGTATATATCAATAAATATATGATTCATAACTAATATATATGAATAGAATATGATATAATAACAATAATAATAATAATAATAATATTATTATTATTATTATTATATATATAATATATACATCAACAAGATCCTTAGAGAGTCTACTTAACTTCGCAGAAGTACCAAACTCATCATCAAAGCCACCACCAAAAATACGTTTAGACTCTGTAGATAGGGGATATATATATTATTATTATTATTATTATCTTTTTAAATATATATTATTTATAATCAAATACTAAATAATATATATATATATATACTATATTCATTATTAAGGAATGTCATAAGAGTATCAACAGTGGGATTATCGACAGTTTCAGGTGTTTTGGAATTATCTCCTTTAAAGAACTTAAAAGTAGGATATTGAGTAATCTTATAATTATCACAGAAACGATCATATTGAAGACAATTTATTTTAGCAATAGAGACTTTAGGCTCATTCTATATATCATAATAAATATTATAATAAATATAAATATAATAAATAAAAAGAATAGTAAAGTATAATAATAAATATTATAATAAATATAAATATAATAAATAAAAAGAATAGTAAAGTATAATAATAAATATTATAATAAATATAAATATAATAAATAAAAAGAATAGTAAAGTATAATAATAATATAATAATAATAAATATATATACAGTCCAAGTATAAGCTAATTTATCAATAGTTAATGCTAATTTTTGGCAATGAATACAAGTAGGAGTATAGAATTCTAAAAGAATATCTTTCTTTTCTTTTGTTAATGTAGCATATGTTTCAGGTGTTAATTGATTTACATAACTAGTTTTAGCAGTATAACCTAATTCTTTAGTTAACCAAGCAGTCTATATATAGTATTATATATAGTATTATTATTATTAAATATATAGTATTATTAATATCATTATTAATATGATTATTAAATGCATACTATTATGAATATAATAAACTATCAAATAGTATAAAGAAAATAATAATAATAATAATATTATAAATATACAAGATCATTTCCATTGAAACTAGCATATTTCTTAGTATCTTTATAGATCAATCGAATTTCAGGAGTTTCTGAATCAACATCAATATCATATTTCTTAATAAGAGATGGATATTTCTCAGCTTTTACTGAACCAACAACAAACTAGAGAGTTATATAAAGAATAATCGCTATTAACTATATACGTCTTTATAATCAATAAAAGAATTTTGAGCCATAACAATATCATAAAACTTAGATTCACAATTTTCACAAGCTCTGGTTTCAAAAACAATTAAAACATTCTTGTCACCCTTAGAGGAAAGTAAATGTCCTAGATTCTTTTTCTTAAACTCAACAATACCGCTATAAACACAATAAAAACCAATAATTTATCACAAAAATACTTATCGATTCCCTCAGCAACAATTGTACTTATAATACAACAAAAAAGCAGAAGACAAGAAAACTTCATATTTGGTTTTTCCAAAAAAATGAGTAATCAAATACACAAATAAAATATCTGAATAGAAAATGAAAATAATTTAGGTTTCTTTTCAATCACTTTAATAAATTTCCAGAAGCACCAAAATTTCTCAATATAGATATAAACTGGAAGCCAAAGAAAAAACTGAAAATGTCTGAAAATAATATTTGGTTTTTCTATATTGTTTTCTTGAATGAGTGTTTCCTTATTGTTAAGTTAAAACAACATATACAGAGAATATTCTGATATAATGATACATCATATTTGCAAATTCTGTAACAAGGTTTTTAAAAATGAATGCACTATATGACAATTCATTTGTTCGTTAGATTATTCAAATTAGTTCTGAACATATAATTAGCATATGCTTGTACAATAAACCCATTGAAATATTATTTAAATAAATATATTAACACAAAAATGTATTAAAAAATTAAAAAAAGTTAATATGCACCGCAAAAAAAACAATATTCATAGGATTCCATATTGAATAGGCATGTTTTAAAAAATGATAAATGAAAACAGAAAAATATCTAAAAACAAAATCTCGAATTGTATTTAAAATGATAATAAATATCAAAAGTGTAGATATATTAATTATTTAAAAGTAGTACAATTAGGGAATAAACGTTTGACAGCACAATCAATAAAATTCATAGTAATATTTTGTACAATATATGGATTTTGAAGCATTTCAAACATAATAGCAATAGATTGACTAGAAGTAGTTTCACTCATCATAAATGTATGTTTATCAATAGATAATAAATCAGGATTCTTCAAGAATAACGTATAAGCCTATTTATATATATTATTATTATTATTATTATTATTATTATTATTATTATTATCTGAGATATTATTATTATCATATATACTAATTGTTTTGTATCTTTCATTTCTTGAGTCGTACGTTCAGTTCGTATTTCTTTTCTCTATATATACAAATTTCAATAAAAATTAATAAGCAGTGCCATCATAATAATTTTTATTATGATTTTTTATAATAAAATTAATTTGTTTTTTAAATAATAATAATTATTTTTTTTTGTATAATAATAATAATAATATATATATATATATACTTTATAATTTGGCCATAATTCAGTTCTTAATACACCCAAAAGAAAAGTGTATAATGAATCATTTATATATACTTTTGTTATATATTGAGCAAAGGACAAAAAACTTCCTCTTCCCGTTATTTGTAATACACTATATATATAATATATAATATATAATATATAATATATATACGTTTTTCCAAAATTATAGAATTGTTTATTAATCCAATTTCCTTTTTGAATATCATATAATTCATTATAATATGCGTATATAGCATTAGACAATAAATCAAAGTCTTTTTGTATTACTAAATGTATATATAAATATTTATATTATTATTTTAAATTCTAATTAAATCAAAATAATTAAAACATATAAATGTTATATTAATATATGTATATATATATACATTGATCATCATCATTATTATTAAGAATGCCTTCACTATAAGTTGATAATGGAGTTAATAATCCTTTACTATCTCTCTCATCCCCGCGGTTATTTATGCTATCCATACTTCCTCTACTCATATCTGTCATCAATGACGTTATAACACTATTCTCTCTTGATCGTTCTTTAGAAGATTCTGTATATATAGAAGCTTGATGAAAACATTCATTAGAGAGATTTGCATAGAGAATTGAATCAAAAGATTTATGATTTATAATCTATTTATAGTTAGAGTTATAGGTATAGTCATAATTATAGTTATAAATTTATAACTATATTAGTTATAGATATATTTATATTTATAGTTATAAATTTTTAGATATAGTTATAAATTTATAGTTATAAATTTATAGTTGTATTTATAAAATAATGATATAAACATAAAAAAGTAGCATTTAAAAAAGGATATAATAAAAAATAAAGTTTATTATTATATAAATAAATCTATATAAATAAATAAAATATATAAATAAATAAAAAATATATATACTTGATCATTAGCACAAAGTCGTTCAAAATATCCATTTAATTCTGTTATACGGTCATTAATAAATTTATTAGAAAATGTATTAAATAAAGTAAATGTTTTTGGAGGGAAAGGAGGAATGTAGATTCCCGTGATTTTTGATACTAATTGAGAATGAAAATGATGAAGTTTAGAAAAACGACGATATATTCTATATATATAATTTTATAATAAAATAAATAAAATCAAAATTATACTATATATATATACTCCCATTGTTTTTGTTCTATTCGTACACTTAAACAATATTCGACGAATTTCGAATCACGTGATTCTGAGATACGGTAATTAGTTACTCGAATATATACCGACTTTTGAGTCTTTGATACTGTCCTATTGATAGTATATATATATATATATATTATTATTATTATTATTATTATTATTATTATTATTATATATTATTATTATTATTATATACTTTGGAACATATACGGGTGTTGTTGTGCCTATAAATAATGATAAATAGATAAAAATATTTATTAATAAATAATTATATATATATACTAGTTTGTTCATTATTTTTTAAATTTAATTTCGATAAATATTTTGAATTTATTTGTAAATCAGCAAATTTCACTCCATTTAAGCCAGATAAGACTGATATTAATTTATCATACTATATAATAATATTATTGTTTTTATCATAAATATAAAAGATATTTATATAGTATAACTTTAAGAAATAATAGAATAATATAACTAGCAATAATTATTCTTATAATTCTTATAATAATTATATATATATACATATTGTTTATCTGTTAATAGCGCATGAGGTCTATAAAACGATGTAGAACAATGTAAACCATATAAAAATGTATTCAATGACTATATATAGAGAGAGATTTAGTCATATATATGATTATCATAGTATATATTTACTATATTATATAAATGAATAGAATGATTATATAAATTAAGAATTATTATTATAGTAATAATATACTAAATGGTACATAGAAAGTATTTTTATTATTTATAAAAAAAATAATATTCATAATTATAAAAATGATTAATATAAAAATGGCATTATAATAAAATAAAAAATCTGATAATGATAAAAAATCTGATAATAATAAAAAGTTTTAATAATAAAAAGCTTTAATAATAATAATAATAATAAATACAGATGTAAAAATAAGAAGAATAAGATTTTTTTGATTTTCATTATAGGATGTATTCTTTAAGAAATCGGATGATGGAAGAGATTTCATTCCAAAAGAATGAAATAGAACAGCGAATTGAACATCTTGAATTAATCCGTAACGCAATAGACGTTCAAGGCCGTTCAATAATGTCACAACACAAGAATCAGTTGGTACAATCTATATATATATATAGTAATAATTATGATATACAATAATAATAATAATATAATAATATATAATAATAATATATACTGGTTTCTTTGTATCTTTAAGAAATGTATTAATACATAGTATAATTCCTTCATTCATTTGATCTAATAATTCCTGTCGCTTCTTATTTACTTCTTCTAAAGTATCGTCATCCAAAGAGGAAAATACAGAGTCTAAAGAATAAATATACTTTTAATACTTATCATTACAATTATCAATATAATTATATAGAAAATTATTACATAAATATATTAAAACATTAAAAAAAAATAGAAACCTATATAGATAATAAAATAATATATAATACTTCATACTATTTGCTTTATTATCATTATTTTGTAATGATAATGGTGAAATCATTTCTGTTAATATATTATTGCTATCTGTAAATGATGATAATAACATGTTTCCCGTGGTTATACTGGGTTTCAAAATAGGTGATATTTCTTCTGGAATCTTTGATAGATTTGTTGAGTGACTTAATGAAGATGATGTAATAACATTATTATTATTATTCAACGTAAACAGTTCATTATTCATAAATATAGATTTATTATTATCTTTATTATTATTATTTAAATTCTTATTTATATTTTGGCTCATCATTTTTGGTTTTGATACAGGTGTATTAATAGCTACAGGTGTAGATAATCTTATATTAGGGGGAGATACCGATGGATTTCCATAAGTAATACTTGGACTAGACGGTGTTGGTAAGGTTAAAGGTGTTAAAGAACTTTCTTGATGAGGTGAAGTAAGAGAAGAAGAAAGAGTATTAATAGAATAAGGAATAGATTGTGATTGACTAGTTAAAGTAGAAGGATAAGATGTATATATATGTTCATTAGATATATTTGTAGGTATACTAATCGTATTATTAGTAGATAATGAAGATAAAGACATATCTGTATTAAGGGAAAGAAGAGTATTATGGTTATAGGATTGAATAGGAATAGGTAAAGAAGAAGGATAAGGAGATATATTATTATTATTATTATTATTATTCATATTATTTTTATTATTATTAGTCATATTATTACTATTCATCGAAGACTGTATATTTTCATTATTTATATTATTGCTGATAATAGCAACAGAAAGTGCTGATTTTCCTTTATTACGAGAACTTAAATCTCTATTTTGAACTTTTTTATTAGATATAGATTGTTTTGAATTATTATTTAAATTCTGTGGAATTTCTTCATTTTCAGAAGTACTTATTATTGATGATAAAGTTACATTACTTAATGGTAAATTATTATCATTATTATTATTATTAACAATATTATTATTATTATTAGCGATATTACTATTATTATCATTATCAATATCTATATTATTTGTTTGAGATAATGTGTTATATTTATTGTCTTTCATAAATTCATAATTATGAATAGAAGGATCAGAATATATTATATTATTATCCATACTTAATAAAGAAATGTCCTCATTATCAACATATGTGGTGTCATCACAATCTGAAAATGTATCCATAGAATCAGGTATATAATGATTATCTATATTTATAGTAATAATAAGATAATTATATATATATAATCAATTTCTCTATGATAAAAACATAAAAGAAAAAAAAACTTTTATTTAAAATAAAAAAAAAAGGAATGAATAAAAATAATTATATATATATATATACTATTTTGTTCTTCTAATCCCCATTGCATCATTTCTGCCGTACGCGTCATATCTTCATAGATACGAACTCCCCGGATCACGTGATGTCTATATTTTTTAATAATATCAATTAAACAATTCGCAGGCTTCACATCTTCTAAATATATTATTATTATTAAGATTATTATTGGTAAAAATATAATAATAATATTTATTATTATGATTATTATTATTTCTCTTATTGTATATTATTATATAAAATTGTAAGTATATATATAAATATAGCAATAACTATATATATATATACCTCCAAAATACATAGAAGATCCTTTTTCTATTTTTGAATGATAAACTGGTTTATTTTGTTGATTTGATTGATATTTATATTGATCCATTAAAGAGGTATAGGACAGGAAGAAGGTTGACGGTTCAGGGCTATTCCCACGTAATAAGAAACAACCAAATTCCATCGATTTTAAGATGATTTCAGCTTGTTCTCGAGAAAGATAAGGCTTAAAATATTGAAGAGCAATATCATTTGTAACAGAATTCTATGTGAATTGTAGTTATAATAAAGAATAGATTATTCATAATAATAATAATTATTATTATAGTATTTATAATCATAATAATAAACAATATAATAATAATAAACAATATAATAATTATAATAATAATAATATATACTTTTGGTACATATTGTTTATCGATATCTTTTTCTTTATTAGTTACCCATTCGTGTAATGTCTGTTCAGTATATATAACAGTAATAAATTGATTAATAGTATCAGGTGTAATAGATTCTAAGATATTTGCAAAGATACTATGCGTTAAAATCTCCGTAAAAAAAGTTAACGTACAAATAGACATTGATTCTGTCGAAGGTATTAATTCACGTACAATATTTCTAGATAACTATATATATGTATAATTATATATGATTTATTCTTAATGAAATAGATAGAATAAAATTAATATATATATGATTATAGAATAAAATAGATATAAATTCAATAGATATTATATATATATAATACACAGAAAACAATTCTAAAAAAAACAACAAAAATAATATAATTATTCCACAATAAGTCTATGAATAAATCTATATACAGTTCTTAAGAATTCGATTTGTAATTCATTATCTAGCATACTATCATGAAAAGCACTGGTATGAGAAAACTTTTCAAAAATCTTTTTTTGATGATGTTTATTAATCAATAGATCATTAGACTCCTGAAATAACTATATATATATATATATAAAATGACTAATAAAAAAGTATATTAAATTATATATATTATTATATCCTTATAAACTAAATATATATAACTAATATATATATATATAGGATCATAAATAATAATAAAATAATGAAATCTATATAATTATAAATATATATTTATATAATTAAAATTGATATATTAAATATTAATATATATATATACTTCAGGTTGTTTATTTCTAAGTTCTTTTGTAGCAGTTTTATAATAATATAATGATTCACTTAAACAATTAAAGAAATCAGCAATTAAACCAATTATAATTGGTTTTTGAGCAATTTTCTTTGTTATACTTCCAGTAGTATTTAAAAGTATATTCTTTATCGTTAATGGAAATGCAGATTCTCCACCTATCTTCTCTATATATATATTATTATTATTATATTTATTATTATTACTATTATTATTATTATAATATTAATATTTATTATTAACATTATAATTATTATCTAAGACAATAATATTTATTATTATTATACAACGTATATAATTATATATTTACCTTGATACCAACTTTGAATATAATCTCTCATAATAAGTGTAAGTATTTGATCTATAATAACATATATATATATAATTATTTATAATATTACTTTTATAAAAAGAAAAAGAGAAAACTTTTAAAAATATACTTAATTCCACTGCAACTGATTGTGATAATTGATATTTCTTAATATAATCCTGAATAGGATCTGAATCGTATGGACTTTCTTCTTTTTTAGTTTTCATGACTTCTTCAAATACTTCCTTGTGAATCTCACGTTTCTTATTTTCTACTTCTATTCTATCAGAGCTACAAAGATATATAATTATTTCACGAATGAAGAAGGCAGAAAGTAAGAAACAAATGAAGTTTATCGAACAGTACAACATGTAACCTATAAATGGACACAAGTTTTTTACTAAATACAGCAGACACTTCAGTAGTAAATACCCAAAATAGGGTATATAGTATAAATAATGTGCAATAGTAGAGTGATTCATCTTAAAACAATATAAAAACATTTCTAAAGCTACACAAAGATTCCCATGAATATCTTGTTGATGACAGAGAAACAACAATTGAAAACAGTAGAAGTTTTAAATTGTATTTTTTCTTCATTAGACAATATGAAGAAGTATAAAACGGATTTTATGAAATTGTTTTATAATCTCATGAGATAACTAACATTTTTGTATGTGTTCTATCTTCCATATATATTGGATTAGTTCATGATAGTCTTATAATCAGATATTTAGCTTTTAGAAAATGTTTTATATGATGGTGATACATCTTATTTATTGATGATATTGTAGTAGCAATATGGAAATCGTGTTTTTATTAATAAATATCAAAAAAACAATTCTTTTCCATATTCAATAGAAATCTAAGCATGTATATATATATATTGAACAAAACAATGAAGTTAATAAAATCAAAAGGGATTAAATATATTAATAGAAAAAAAGACAAAATGAGAATGAATTATAAAATAAATATGTATAATAGAATAAATCAATTAAACTTTAGGTAAATTCTTTTTATCCTTCATCCAAATAAAGAAAATACAGATAACAATAATAAGAATTATAGCATAAATACAATATAAGAATGTATATCCTGGAACTTCTAAATGAACAGAGCAACCTATAAACATATAATTATAATTATTAAAAATAATAGTTTAATGATTAGTTTGAATTTTTGAATATACAAATCAATTATATATATATAGATATACCAGTTGTATCTACAAATGTATAAATAGCATCACCAATTGTTATATCAGATTCTATATATAATAACAATTATAAGAATAATAAGTTAATTAAAATAAGATTAAATATAAGAATATTAAAAAAATATATATTAATATAAATTAATATAAAAATATAAATAAACAAAATAACATAATAATAATAATATGTTTCTATATACCACCAATAGTAATATTATAACTAACAGAAGGGCTAGTAGCAAAAGCAACTAAAGGCTCAAAAAGATTTTGATCATTCTTAGTACAGGTAATATCCCTATATATATATTATTATTATCATATATATTAATACATATATAAGTTAAATTTAATTTATATTTAAAAAAAATAAGTACTAAACACTAGGAAAATAAATAATATATATTATTATTTTTTATAAAATCAAAAAAAATACAATATATATATATATACTTAGGATTATAAGCAGTTCCTGCAGTAATTGGGGTTGTACAACTGATGTTAAGAGAAGAAATATCACTTGTAGAAAAAGTAACGGTAGGAGTAGTTATAGTGAAAGTATAGTTGTTAGCGCCATTATTAGTGAGAGTATATGGGAGAATAGCTTTAGCAAAAGAGGTACCAGAACATCCGGAAGCTGAGAATAAATTAAATGTCATATCAAGACTTTTAAAGACATTATCAGAAACATCTAAGAATGCATTTCTATTTAAACTCATACCTATAAGTTAAAAAACAATAAACAATAAAATTCATGAATATAAGATATCATACCTTGAGTATTATCTTCACATCCAGAAACAAAATTACCACAATCTATAATAATGTTTATAAAAAAACATAGAGTCTAATATGTACATACATTGTGCAGAGATCAACGCGAAGAATAAAGATATTACAATGAGAGTATTCATGATATCTGAATAAGTGAATAAAAAAGAAATGGAAAAAAATTCGATGAATGGTAATAAAAGAAGAACAACAAAAACGAAAAAAATTAATTTTTAGCTGAAAGAAGAAAAGTATTCGTGGTTTTCCATTTCATTTTATCTGGAGAATCAAGTTTCATAAATTTTTTTATTGGCTTTTTGAATGTGTGTCATATTAAATCAATAGAATTCCCTCAAATAAAAGCATGTCACATGAACACATAAAAAACAATTAATAACTAATGATTCTAATCAATTATCTTCTATAGAAAATATCTAAAATTGGAATTGTTGCAACATATAGTTAGCTGATCCATTTTAAAAATAAAAGTCAAAAGGATTTATAAAAAGCAGAAAATAGCATCTTTTTATAATATGTGACGATTCACAGAGTTCAAATAGTAATTTACAATTTTAGTTTTATTCTGTAAGACATTCTTGATATTAAGAACAAATACTATATGCTCTTCTTTGAGATAATTATTTTTTTTCAAATATTTCTTTTTTCATCTGAGTATGATGCTGCTTCTACAAAAATTCTATTTTTTTTTTTTTTGTATATTATTTATGATATTCTTTATATCATAGCAATCAGAGAAGAAGAATATTTTTTAATTATTGATGTATGATCAAAGTATGATCTGAATATAAACAACAAGAGAATGTGTGAGTCATTTTGATCAATCCAAATCGTTTTTATTCAATACCATAGTCATAAAGATACAAAAACAGAAAGAGTTCTCCCTATAAAAAGAGATAATTTACTATACTTTCAACGTTTTCACATAATGTTTCTCCAAAAAAACAATATCTTTACCAAGTTAACAATTCTTTATTCTTTCAATTCTTGTTAGATACGTTGTAATGCAATATAAAACTATTTATGATCTTCCTACTCCAGCATTTGGAATTAATATAGATATTTTCAGAAATAACTGTAAGAGAATGAGTGATCGTGCCTCAAAGATCGGGTTGAATATACGTCCTCATGTCAAAGTATTATTTAAATTTAAAAAATCATTAAATGTTGTTTTATAGACTCATAAAACTGTACAAGGAGCACAAATTCAAGTAGAAGATGTTCCTGAAGATAAGAAAGCCATTGTTGTTAGTACTATGTCGGAAATGAAGTATTTTGCTGATGGTGGTTTTCAAAATATATTGTAAGTTATACTTTAAATTATATTTTAAAATTATTATATATATTTTTTTGTAATTCTGTCTTTATAAATAGGCTTGGGATTCCATTTGGTATTCATCATATAAAAGATTTGGAAACATATTCCAAGAAGATTCGTCAATTAAATGTTTTAGTTGACGACAAAGAACATATTGATTTCCTTAGAAATACAAATGGTCATTATCATGTATTTATTAAGGTAATGTCTTCTAGAAATTATAGTTATACATTTATTTATACAAAATTATTTTTGTTATATTTGTACTTAATATTATAGATCGATACAGGATATCATCGTGCAGGTATATCTTGTGAAAAACTTCAACAAATTATTAATCTTATACAATATATACAAGTAAATAAATATTCTTAATATGTAAAAATTCTTCAATCTTTTTTTATAATAAATATAATTTAATAATAATATATATTATTATTGTTTTATAATTATTATTATCTATATAGTCCTGTCCTACCTGTGAATTTGAAGGTATATATAGTCATGCAGGCCATTCGTATGATCAAGAATCCATCGAAGATATTCAACAAGTAGCAAATACAGAAAAAGGTATATATTTAATAAAAGATTTAGTATTATTATTATTATTATTACTATTATTATTATTATTATTATTATTATTATTATTATTATTATTATTACTATTATTATTATTATTATTATTATTATTATTATTATTATTATTATTATTATTATTATTATTATTATTATTATTATTATCTGAAATATTATTATTATTATTATTATTATTATTATTATTATATTTATTATTATTATTATTATTATCTACTATTTCTAGAATGTATGCAGACCTTATCAAAATACTTAAAAGAAGCCAGTTTCCCCTGTCCTGTGGTCTCTTGTGGGTCAACTCCCGCTTGTTCTCTATATACCAACTGGGAAGGCATCACGGAAATACATCCAGGGAACTATTGCTGCTATGATAGGTATACATATTATTATAATTATACTATTTTATTTTATTCTATTCTATTCTATTTTATTATATTTTTTATATTATTTACTATTATATATTTATAGAGTTCAATGTTCCTTAGGTTCCTGTAAAGAAGAGGATATTGCTGTTACAGTAATTACAAGTATTTTAGCGCAATACCCCGATAGAAATACACTTCTTTGTGATGCTGGAGGTATATATATATATATATATACATATTCATAACATTATATTTAATGTTTTTACATATAGAAATAGTTTATATAAATAGTTTTCTATTATTTTCTATTGTTCATATATACTTTAGGTATTCCTTTAAGTAAAGATAAAGGTGATTTATCTACTTGGGCATCTGTTGTTAATCATGAAGAACTATATATGGGAAAGTACATATATATATATATATATATATATTATTATTATTATTATTATTATTATCTATTCTATTTATTATATCTATAATAACTACTACTATTATTATTATTATTATTATATAGAGTATCCCAAGAACATGGGTTATTAACATCTACTTCTCCAATTGATTTTAAACAATATCCTATAGGAACACATCTTCTTCTTCATCCTAATCATAGTTGTATGACTGCTGCTCAATATCCTAAGTTTTATATATATACTTCAGATGGTACCATTGTTGATGAATGGATACCTGCTAAATATTGGAATTAAATATATTATTATTGTTATAAGCTATATATCTATTAGTATATGGGGGGTTTTTTGTATTATATATATTTATTTATATATTATATCAAATTTACTGATGTTTGTTCAATAATAATAAAAAAAGACTTTCATAAACAAAACAATGAAATAATTTTTCTAAATTAATAAAATAATAATAATATAACTTACAATTAGGAATAAAATAATTATAAACATTGTCCATAAACTTCAATATCCTCAACTAAAAACATATTAGTTTTATTATTTTCAGCTGTATTTACAAATAATGAATTCTGTTGACTTGTTTGCTTATGTGCATATTGATTAGATTGAATCATATTATGACATATTGAATGGCATTCATTACATATTTGTAAATCGAAATTATATATACCAAATGTTGGACCTAATTTATAATAACAACATAAAGCTTGTTTCTTATTAAGAATATTATATTTTGTAGGAGAAATGTTGAATTCATTCTTTAAAGTAAATAAGAAAGCATTCGAATCTTCACGTTTCTCTATATATATAGAGTTGATAAGTTATAATAATAATAATACAAATGTATTTCTTTATATTCTTATATTATGTTTTTCCAATTATTCAGTTTTATATAATAATATATATTAGTTTATAATATATTAATAATAAATATATATATTAATAATAAATATATATACTATAATAATATATAATAGTATAGTATATATTATAATACAATATATAATATAAAAATATGATAGTATATAAAAGTATATATATACATATATATATACCTGCAGTAGTACATGACTCCCAAGATGTTTCGGTATATCCTCCAAATATATTAATACAATTATTATGACCTATATGTTTAATAATAGTAACAGTAGGTCCTTTCTTATCACAATGATTATGAAAGGATTCAGCAGAATATCCATCTCGACTTCCTCTATATATTATATATAATAATAAGTATAATAATAATAAAATTATAAAAAATAATAACATAAAAATCATAATAATCATAAAAATCACTATAATCATAATAATCATAATAATCATAATAATCATAATACAAAATAAAACAATAATATCTAATTAAAAAAACTACAATTAATTTTATTATACACTAATAGAATACCTATATAATAATATCCATTTTTGTTCTTTACGTAGCCATTGTTTTAATACTTGAATATGATTAATTGATAATATATTAGATCCATTTAAATCGGTAGTAATAACTCGAGAAATCGTATTTATATCTTGAAATCCTAAAATAGATAATTCTTTATATAAAGAGAATGGATTCTTTGTATAAGATATATCATTATTAATTGTGATTGTTCCTGATACAATATATTCATATATATAATTAATATAATTTAAATGAAAATCTAATATATATAAATCTTCATAGAAATTATAATCTGTTTCTTGATTTTCTTTTGAATCTTCAAGAAACGATACTAAATGATGAGAATTTATATAATTCATAATCAACAGATCTTCTTGACCATTAAATAAAAATTTACATTTCTTTCCTTTCGAGTAAATACGACGTTGTATTGAAATAGTTCTTGAATGATATGCAAGTTCTTCAGAAAGAGGAAGATTCAAAAACATTATTAAATCCAAAAAAGAAAGAATATCCGTTTGAGACATCAATTCATAATGAATAGGTTGTCCTTCGATGTAATCAGCTAATATCTGAGCATGATCTGTTTTATAATCGATATAGATATATCCATCACTTGTCCGTTGATTATTCTCTCGCATTTCATCAATATAAGTACCTTTATATTGATCAAGTTGAGAAGCTCTAACTGCATAAGAAATATCTTGGCCTAGAAATAAAAGCGTCTCCATACCTATATATATACATTTATTAATGGAAATCTGTGTAAACTATACCATTAGATGGTTGAAAGGAATGCCTATCAACAGAATTATTGGTATTCTTACGTATATTAGGTTTTGTAGAGTCAGAATCTGTAAATGTATCAATAGGATTCTTCTGAAAGAGTAATGACAGTGTCACATTACTTAACGTTAACGTGGAAAGAATACTTGAATAGATACTCTGTATTACTCTCTGATAGAGTTTGATAGTACTTTCTGGAGATTCCATTTTAAAAAGTAATAATCTTAATCTCAAACAAAAATGTTGGAATACAGTTTGTTTCTGCATTTCTTCTTTTAATTTTACGGATATAGTCAGTTATCCTTAAGAAGAAGTTCTTTTAAGTTGTGATGATTCTTTCTATACTAATACACAAACATGTATCGAATGAATATGTTCATATAAAGGGTTGATTACGAATGACTGTTATTCTATGTATTCAATTTTATTATGATGATAATATGAATAGAATTAAAAAACTATAAAAATAATAAATAATGATCCTTTATCATGATCAATAGGATTTCTAAACAATTTGATCTTAAAATCAGTATTCTTCTACTTTTCTGATCTCTGTTATAGTTGATCTAGTTTTATATTGTTAATATGATTTGTACATGAAGAGAAATTTGTGTTTGTAAATAAAGAAGTGAATAATGTATTAGAAACATTTGAAAATTCGAAATATCATAATTTATAAAGTTATGAATATTTTTATTAAATGTTTGTTATATATCAATATGTAAAATAAGTGGGTATTTTTAAATAAAAATGTTCAATTGTAAGGTATTATGAAAATGAATTCAAAAATCACTTTATTATTTCGTTGTGATCCCAATATATTGACTTGTATTCATATTATAATTTGACAAAAATAATAAAATAAACAATGAATTAGATATGCAATATATAGTATAAAAATATACATACATATATGAATCCAAACTTTAAAAAATATATATATTTTTATAATATAAAAATAAATTCAAAAAAGCATGTTTATAAAGGAATATGATAGAACTTCACAGCGTTGTCTCCAAGAACTTTTTGCTGTTCTTCTAAAGGATATTTCTTTATATATTCTTCAACAATAGAGACAACAGTACCATAATTACCAGCTAAAGTACATACTATATATATATAAATTATAATAAATAAAAAAGAGAATAATATATATAATATAATTCTATAAATAAAATTTATTAAAAACTTATATAATATATATAAGAATAATAGAGTATATAATATAATATAATAGAGTATATAATAGAGTAGAATATAATATAATATATATATAATATATATATATACCAGGCCAATCAGAGCCAATCATAATTCTATCCGTACCAAAAGCATCAAAAATAATATCTAAATATTTCTTGAAATCTTCTTTCTTCCAGTTCTTCCAATCATCTTCTGTGACCATTCCTGATACTTTAACCATCACATTAGGGAAACTAGCAAGCTTCTATATATATATAATGTTGATATGTTATTACTATTATATATATATATATTATTATATATATATATTATTATTATATATATATTATTATATATTATGTATATTATTTTATTATTATATATTATGTATATTATTTTATTATTATATATATATTATTATATATATTTTTTTATTATATATTATGTATATATTATAGTATATATATATACTCTCATTCCTTGTTCCCAATCGTCAATAAGACCATCCTTAATAAACGGCTTAGCGATATGATCAATCACAAAGGGCTATATATATATTATAGTTAATAATATTATATAATAAACATAATAAATATAATAAATATAATAAAAGATATAGAATAATAATAATAATAAATATAATAAATAGAATAAATATAATAAATATAATAAATATAATAAATATAATAAACATAATAAATATAATAAACATAAAAAACATAATAAATATAATAAATAGAATAAATATAATAAATATAATAAACATAATAAATATAATAAACATAATAAATATAATAAACATAATAAACATAAAAAACATAATAAATATAATAAATAGAATAAATATAATAAATATAATAAATATAATAAACATAATAATTATAAATCTACTATATACCTGATCGGGGAATTTCTCAACAAATTCAGCAGCGACTTGAAGATGTTTGGGGAAAATAAGAATATCATATCTATATATATATTATATAAAAAGAAAATAAAACAATTACAAATATGAACAATGAATCAATATAAGATATATATAACTAAATATATACGTTAAATTATATTTCTTTAAAAGAGCGACCCCTCTACAGAAATCTTCTCTTAATAAATAATTGACATCTGGTTCATCTTGAACCTATATATATATATATATATATATATATAAACAACTATATATACAAAATAAAGAACTTACAATATGACGAATACCAACAAGTTTAGGGTTTTTAGCTAATTTAGCAAGCTAAGAAAATAATGAATCATATAAATATTATTAAAAAGTTACATAAAAAACATTTTTATACTTCTTTTTCAACATCAGGTTTTGTTAAATCGACCCAACCAACAACAGCTCGGACAACTTCAGGATATTTCTCAGCTAAACCTACGAGGAAGTCATTTTCTTCAGTACTTAATTGAGCTTGGACAGCAACAGTACCATAAAATCCATTTTCTTTTAAGAAAGGGGCAAGTTGAGGAGGAAGATAATCCTTCTTAAGTATCGTCATTTCATCACTCATCCAGTTATGTTTCTAAAGAAAATTAGACACATACTATTATATCAAAAATGTACTATAGGACTATAGATCCAGAAATGTTGATGAGCATCAATCTTATAATGAGTAGACATGTTTCAAACGGTAAAAACAATATACTAACAAGTATAACAAAACAAAAACTAATCTTTTAAAGTATGGACATGAGCTTTGGCTGTTTTGATCAAGCTCTGCTTTTATTGGATGATTCACGAAGAAAAGCCAATAAAATATCGAACTAATAATACTATTGTATTTGCTTTGTGTTATTTAAAAGACTATAACTCACTGACAATTTTATATTTTATGTTAAGTGTTTATTTTTCCTTTATGAGATAAAGATTTTTTTGTATTCATGTAATATTTATAAAAAATATCTTAGAATAATTGTTGAACAATCCAATTATGATTGATATGAAGACTTCTTGTGCCCTCCATGAAATTGAATCTTTGATAAAATAATCTTTATTCCTCTAAATGATTACTTTATCCTCTATTCAAAACAATTCAAAGGATATTCATGATAAAGAAACTTATGATATGCTTATTGAATAAGCTAGCATTTATAAGTTTATGTTTATATCTTATTTTTACTTTTTTACTAGCGACTGAATACAAATTAAACCCATTTATTTAAATATAAAAATATTTATCATACAATAATAATATTATATCTTATATAAGCTTGTATACTTATAGTAATCAATCAAAATAACAAAACAATGATATATTAATATTTTTTAAAGAAGACAAACAAAAAAAAGAAATAATAAATCTATCGAGAATAAAAATTAAGAACAAACAAAACAAAACATAATAAAAGACTATTGAATACTAATATTCTTAATGTTGATTTGTTTTTCCATTAATTTCGACAACGACAACTTCAGAATCTAAGGGTGTAACAGTATGATTTTCTTCATAAGAAATAGGAGTTTGAGTATCAGAAATATCTTCTACAATAATAACATCTTTACTAATAGTAATAACAGTTGTAGGTTCTTCAGGAGTTTTAGGAATTTCAATAGAAACTTGATTTTTCTTAGTATCTTCTTGTTGAGTATTTTTTTCTTCTTTAGCTTGTAATCTATTAAGATGCCACTTAAGAAGAGTAATAGAAATAAGAGGAATAGCAGAATAAAGAGTAAAACAACGATATCCCCATTCACTACCAATATATTCATTAATGACACCTACAAGATATTGAACAAGTCCATTAGTACAACCAGAAATAACAATAACGATACTACTAGCTATAGGAGTATTTTCTTTAAAAATGCCTATACAAGAACACATAAATGTAGGGAATAAAACACCGATAAAGAAACCAGTAAAAGGAAGTACCCAAAAACCATAAGATCCAATAAGGAATCCAATAACATAAACAATAATATTAATAGCTAAAGATAATTGTATGGAATTGAAATAACCAACTTTTTCAATCCAAAAGCCACTTATAAGACGAGTAGCAGTAAACATTACATAGAAAATAGAAACAAAAGTAGCACCTTCTTTTTCTATATTATAACCGAATAAATCTTGGAAATATAAAGCACCCCAATTAGAAGCACCAAATTCAATAATTTCCATAAAACCAAGAGTACAACCACACCACCAGACTTTATAATCTTTTAAGCATTCAAAGAAAGTCTTTGTAGGTTTCTGTTCTTCACTTTCTTCATTCTTTATATTAAATTTTATAAAAGATAACACAATAGCAGATAAACCCATGACAGCAATACTAACATAATAAGGAGACTTATAAGATTTACCTATAAGAGAAATACACCAAGTAGCAAAGAAAGGACCAACTATAGCACCGAGACCATAGAAGAAATGCATAAGATTAAAAAGAACAGCAGAAGAACTAGTAAAGATAGAAGTAGCTAAAGCATTTGCTCCAACTTCAAAGAAACCAAAGCCCATCCAGACTACCATCATAATAAAGATAGCCCAAGAAAAGGATGGAATAAATAAAGTAAGGATACTACCAAAGACAGTCATCAAATAACCACTAAGGATATCAGCTTTAATGCTGCATCGTTCAATAACAATCGTAGCAATTACGCAGAATATAACGTATCCATACCAGGAAAGAGAAACTAAAAGACCCTGCTCATCATACGAAGCATCGAACTCTTCTTTGATCATTGGAAAAACTACACTTTTGAGATTCTCCAAAATACCAAAGTAGAACATGGTAAGGTATATAATAATACATAGTGCAACCTTGTTGCAAGAGCCTTTTTTCATTCAATAGGAAATAAAAATATGAGCTACATTGTGACTACATTTCTTCTTCACTAAGAAACTGTATTTATTATTGTCTAGGATTGATGGATCTATTTTAAAGTGAAAGGATTAGAAATTCCCATAAAAGACTTACTATACGTTTCTAAAAGAATAAATGAGGGCTTGAAAACATTAAAAACAACCATACAAAAAAAAGTAATGACTTGAGAAAAATCAAGCAGTGGAAGGATATATTCAGTTTTTCAACGGATATCAATAATTTTGTTTTTTCAAGTGTTTGTCAAATTATTTTTATGGGAAAGAGAAAGAAAGACAACTGCTTGGTATCTCCGAAAAACAGCGTTTTTTATATTATCTACTTTTATCCCAAAAACGAATATGAAGATCTCTTATCAAGCACTGATTATCCTATAAATTTTTAGTTTTTATTTTGTGTTAGCCAATAAACATAACAAAAACGAGTTTTGAGTCAAATTGTGCCACTTTTTTTAGTGAAACACGCATTTTTGTGATCAAGGAGAAATCAACGAACGTTCTTTCGAATTAATAATACTATGTAGATATAATAAAGAACGAAGACAAATGAGTGGTTATAAATAACAGCCAATGATCATTTATGGATTTGCTTTTTTTTTGAGTAAAGTTGCTGTTATTTTCTTTATTTCTACTTTGAAATCGTTCTATGTTGTGATATAATGATTAATTTTTAAAAAAGAAGAAAAAATGGAAGTTGATGAAACATTTTTCAATCACTACTTTCACTTTATAAATGAGATATTAATGGCTAAATATACTCTCGGTTAGATGAATAATTTTTTTTTTTAATTTTATGTTGACTATCACAGTTGACGTCACTTAATGAAGTGAATCATCACAATTTGAAACGAGATATAAAATGAACAAAGAAAAGAATAATCATTTTCGTACGATGAGTATAAATTAATTACAGAATACAGTCATATTTTGTTATAATAATGTCAAATTTGTTGTAAATTGAAAATAATAAATAAAAAAAAACTGTTGATAGAGTCATTAACAAAGTGTTATTTATATAATATATAATAGATATATACAATAGACAATCATTTTAAAAGTATCAACATATAAAAAAACAAATATATTTAGAAAAATGGATATAATATAATTGTATTGAACACTTGTATATATATACTTATCTTAATTCTTGAGTATCTGTATTGACTTAAATAGTAATATCTTTATTTTGAATTTTATTTTGTTTATCATTAAGTTTATTATTATTATTATCGTTAATTTGTTCTACTTTTATTCCTTGTTCATTTTGTTTTTCTTTAATGGTTTCATTTTCAATATCTTCTTCTTTATTGATTTCATTCTCTTTTTCATCTTCTTCTTTAACGACTTTATTTTGAACTGTTTTTTCATCTTCTTCTTCTTTCATAATTTCATTTTCATTTTCTTTTTCTTTATTATTTTCATCTTCTTCTTCTTCTTTCATAATTTCATTTTCAACCGCTTTTTCAATTTCTTTTTCTTTCATAATTTCATTTTCATTTTCTTTTTCTTTATTATTTTCATCTTCTTCTTCTTCTTTCATAATTTCATTTTCAACGTGATTCTTCTCAATTGTTTCTCCTTCATCAACAATTTCTCCTTGATATTTTTCCTTATTCATAATTTCTTTTTCTTTTTCTTCTTTAATTGCTTGAATATGTTCATCACAATTTTTACATACACCATTTAAAGTCTTTTCATATTCTAAAATACTATGGTTCATAATAATCCAAGGAAATATACGTACACCCTTGGGCATCTCAGAACCATTAAATATTTTTATATATGGGTTATCAGGTAATTTACTATACGATTTAATTAGTTCAGGAAGTTGACCTTGCTTAAATAACTATATATAGAAACATTTAAGTATATACAAACACTATTTATAATATATATATACTATTAAAATATATGAATACATAATAATAACAAAATAATATATTTCTATATATTTCTATATATATACATCATATAATTTAATTTTTAATCCTTCATATAAACGATAATCTTCTTCACATTCAATGTCATGATTCATATAATATACTTTCCCGGGTAAAATAAAATTGGCGGGAGCTACTAAATTATAAGGATATTTACTTGGTGATTCTGTATATAACTTTTCTATTTGAGATTGATCAATATCTTCAAGTTTTTCTGCTTGAGAACAAAGATAGACCTATATTTATTTATATATAAGAATAATAAGGATAAATAAAAGTGTAATAATTATTAATAATTATAGAATACATAGAAAAGTAAAAAATATGAAAAATATCATAAAATAATAATAATTTATATATATATATATCATTAGTATACATGTTCTGCAAATAAATGAACACAATCGGCGTTACAACGTGGAACAATATCATCTTCATTAATAAAACTAATAATACAATCTTCTCCTTTATTCTTATACGTTTTTGATATACAAGGAGCAGGAGCAAAACATATACACTTAGGCGAATGATCTTCATACCTATATATATATATAATATAATATATATATATAATATAATATATAATATATACTACAATATAGATAGTTTTTTATATTTACTTTTATATGTAATTAAATAAGAGAATTATATTGCATATATAAATATATAATTTAATTATGATACAAATACATTTTTATATTTATATGTATAAACAATTAAATAATAGAAATCAATTATTTATATAAAAATGAATTCATAAAATGAATACATAATAATATCATAAACAAATCAATAATAAATAAATAAAAGATATGAGTATATATACATATGCTTTTGATGCCAATATAAACACATAAGAGAAGCAACAGAAGCTCCTAAGGAATGACCTACAGAATATAAAGAATAATCAGGGTTATTTCCAAAGGCTTTTATTAATACTGAATTAATATCTTCATTCTCTATATTACGCTTTGCAATTCGTCCCATTCCCTTTATATATATATAGATATAGATATATATTATTATTATTATTATTATTATTATTATTATTATTATTATTATTTGATTGAGTAGTATTTTAATAATAGGATTAATTGCTGAATAAAAATATAGCAGAACTGTGTAATTAGTTAATTAACAATAAAAAATATAGAGAAAGAAATATATTGCTGATATATATAATATATATACTATATAATATAGAATATAGAATATTGAATATAAAATATATAATATATAATATAATATATAATATATTATTATATATATACTTCATGTATAAATCCATTCATTTCTTCTTCCATCATTGGTTGTTCCATAAGATCCACAAAAGCGTCATTCATATCATCAGTACCTCTACATATAATTACTATACTCTTATATATATCATCTTGAACTATAAATAAAGGAGGGGTATGGATATCTACTTCTTTAGAAGTAGACATTTTCTCAGATGTAAAAGATGTATATAAGATATTCTCTTTCTTTATACCCCTATATATAGAATTAATATAATTTATTTAATAAATATAATTAATATAATAAATATAATAAATATAATAAACATAATAAATATAATAAATATTGAAATATAATAATATGATTATATAATTTGAAAACAATTCTACATATATCTATTTTAAACTGAAAAAACAAAGTGTATAATATTTAAAAAATACACAAAATATTAAAATTTATCAAAACAAAAATATTTTATAAACTATAATTAATAATATATATTATATATATACGTATGATTTATAAAGAATTGTATATAGTTATCTTTAGAGACAGAAGGATCAAAAAGACCATTAAAAATAGATTGTAAATTATAACTACTTGGATTCTTTAAGAAATCTTGAGAGAAACTACTACCATAAATACCACAAGCAAATCGACTATATAATTGACAACGATTTAAAAACGAACGATTCTTTAAATCAAATAATTCACCAGGAATTGTAGGAATAATCTATATATATATATATATTATTATTATTATTATCATGTTTATTATGTTTATTATTATTAGTTTATTATCTATATCCATAAAAATAATATTCTAATAAATTATCACATCAACGATAATCTATATTAAAAAAAAACAATTTATATACTTGAGTAAAAGCAGCATTGTAAACAGCAGGCAGAAGTTTATTCACAGGAACTGTCATTATCTTCTCACCAAATGGCTTAGATATATCAATTAATAAATTCATAGCTCTATTCACAATATATAAATAAATAAAAATGGAAATTATTGATAGAAACACAAAAATACGTTTTAAGCTCTGGAGGAACAACTGTTTCCTTGATTTCTTCCATCTTAGGTGTATATTCAGATACTTTTTCGTATGCTTCAGGTTTGACAACTTGAATACTCTTCATTATAAATGCTATGGAAATATCAAGCAAAATCACATAAATGACGGAGTAAGGAACACCTATCAGTCTATAAATAGTATACATCATGTTTAATTTCATCATACTTTAATATTACATAAACAACTATTTGAGATAAAATAGCAGCGATCAAAAACTTTGTACTGTAATTCCTATATCAATCATAATTCAAATGATGTCACAATCATATATACAATGTTATTGTTTTTCCTTCTTTTTCTACCATTTTTAATGAATACTTTTTTAAAATATAAATTTGAAAACAAAAACAAAAAAAAATGGTCGAGATTTTTAGCTACATTCAGCTTGTGATGAAAAAAGAATTCTTTACAAAACAATATTTTTTAAACATCATAAACAACATGGAAACTCCATCTGAGTATGTTTTAGTTGATAATAAATTATGTATATCATAGACAAACCACTACACCTGTTGAGGAAGTCGAAAGTACAGAAACTTACGATAAAATATATGAATTATTAACTAAATATGAAGCTGATTTTAAGGTTCTTAATCATAGACCAACACACACATCTCAGGAATCTGCTGAGGTTCGAGGTACTACATTAGAAAGTGGTGCTAAAGCTATGTTAGTTCATAGTAAAAAGACTTCTAAAACTTATTTACTTGTCATTAGTGCTGCTAAATCTATTGATTGGAAAAAAGTCAAGAAAATATTGGGTGCCGTGGAACTTGTTCCTTATGATAAAGTTCCAGAATATACTGGATGTCTTTCTGGTATATTGTCATCATTTTTATTTTCTTTATTTTATATTATGACAAATATTTACACTTTTCTATTTAGTTTTTATTATAACATATTTTATACTCTTTTTTTTTATTTATTTATTTTAGGTGGCGTTGCTCCTTTTGGAAGATTACTTGGAGATGGTTTTCCCACATATATGGATGAATCTTTAGAACAACAAGGAGATAGAATTAATTTTAATGCAGGAATTATATAATATTTTCTTTACTATTTATTAACATATTTATTTATATATTTTTTATTTATTTATTTTTCTTAGGGATTAAGAACTAGATCTATTAATTTATTATTATCTGATTATATTCGTATTGAAAGACCTATTATTGTTAACTTTAGTAAGTAAAAAATGTTTTTTTTATTTATTTGCTTTCAAATCCTACTTCTCTCTACTCCAAGAAGATTTCACTATATATAAAATCGTTAGGGATTATTTCTATCTTGTTTGTTCTTCATTTTGTTTAGTTGAAGAGTTCTCAAGATGAGCATTTATTCATCTATTTAAATTAAATAAAATCAAGGTTTCTTTCAACTATTCAAAGGAGTACCAAGACAAGTAAATTATTTTTATTCCTTTATTGTTTAAAATGAATGAATTCGATCATTTAAACTTCAAATATGCATTACAATTAATTGATAAAGATCTTCTAACGAAACAAACCTTTATTCAAAATATGATGAATGTAGTTTCATCAATGGCTAACCTTTGTTGCTCTAGTTTTAACGAAATATCTACTGCGCTTCATATGTGTATTGAGAATAATCAAGAATCTGATAAGAATAAGGATACTCAGTCCTCAAGACAAAATGATAATTGCATGATTTCTTCCAAAAGCGATCTTAATCACACAGCTGAGAATAATTCTGATATATCTTCAACTTCAAATGAAGATTATATTCGTTTTACAAATAATGGTCCAATCTTTTCAATATCTGAACAAGTTATTGGAGATAATTTTTGTTCATATATTTCAGAACAGTCAAATAGTGAGCAAAGATCAAATGATGGCTCAATATTTCTAGATTTCCCCGGATCAGACTGGTGTGTATATCCATTGATGGATTATTTAAATAAGAAAAATATCAATTTCAGTCAATATGAATATAAATCTCAATTAGATCTATTAGAATTATTTGAGTTTCTTTCTCTTCCTCTTCCACCCGAATTAGTTTTTTGTAGAGAACGAAGAGATACAAAATTTCTTCCTTATTTACCTAATGATGATGTTCATTTATATGTAAATAATGAAGAAGATTTGATCATTAAACAATATTTAATAAATGAAAAGTTATGGTGTCATTATATTGGTCAATATAATAAGAATATGGTCAATTATGATTCTTTTAACGACCTTCTATATATACGAAAAGAATATCATTATTTTCCTTATATTCATCAATATATTACGAATCAAACATTATCGATACCTAAAGATGAATTACTTAAAATAAATCAACAAATATTAAGCGAAGAATTTTCTGATATATTTGGTGAAAAAGGTATAAATATTGTTCAATGTGCATTTATAACAAATCCTACTGTTTTTTCACAATCTTCAATTCTTAATCAATTATCCTATGAACATACTTTATTAAATTGGGTAGGAAAAGACAAAAAATGGGTATTACTTTTTAAGTATATAAATTAATTGTTTTTTATTAAGTATTTTTTTTTTAATTTTAATATACATTGTATTTTTTTTTATTTTTCAATATATTACTATTCTTTTCTTTTTAAAGCCAGTGAACATGATTTTTCTGCTGCTGAATTTCATAAATATTGTGATAATAAAGGAGAAACAATTGTTTTAATAAAACATATAGGTCATGATAACTATATAAATATATTTGGAGGATATACAGATCAAAATTGGTCTTCTTCCTATTGTATGCTATATATATTATTTATAATTTATATTTAATTTATTCTAATTAGTATATATATTATTTATAATTTATATTTAATATATTCATATTAATATATATTAAATAACATTAAAAAAATCAAGTCAATTGTATATCATTATATATATGTATAGCTAGTTTACCCTTATCAAAAGAATTTCTTTTTACTTTAACTAATGAATATGATATTCCTCCTACTAAATATTTACATACTGGTATTGGTTGTGCAATTGGTTGTTGTTGTTCTTGGGGACCAGTATTTGGAAGGGGAAGAGATCTTTTTATTTCAGATCATTGTCATAAAGAAAGCTCATCCTATTGCATCGCAGAATCATATGCAACGATTTCAACTCATCAGAAATCATCGTTGTTTGTTAACACAAGTAGTAAACAACAAAAAAATTCATTCGTTGTAGATGAGTATGAAGTATGGGGAAGATCAGAAACCATATAAAAAACAAAAATCTATTTATTGATGTGTAGAACACGTTTATAGTTTTATTTATCATTTATAAACTTTCTTTTTAAAATAATTTGTTTTTCATGAATCATATTATTACGTTTTTATTATGTTATCGCTTTTTTGTTTTATTTTTTATTTTATGATACTTTAGAAATGAATAATATAATTATTCGTTAAAAATGTATCAAAAATACATATCAATTTTTCATTAATACATAAATAAAACTACTTTCAGTATTTGATACTTATTCTCTATACATTAGAGTATATTTTAATATTTTTTTAAATAAAAAAATGATCATTGAATACTAGACTAGATAGATAAATATATAAAAATCACTAATTTACTATATACACGTTATTTTAACACAAAGAATAGTACTTTTAAGTAAAACAACGGATTAACATTAAAAAGAGAATGCAAAAACACTTTCGAATAGAAATTACATTATGTATTATTTCTTGAAAGTTATTTTACCTGTTATTAAATAAAAGTTGTATTAAAAAATATAATAAAATAGGTTTTTACATACAAGAGGCTATGAGTATACTTAATTGTTATTTTATTGTTGGATTATGCAATTAAATTGAAGTGACATGATAATAATGTGAATAATTTTTGTATATAAATTTTATGTATATCTAGTTCCACATATTGAAAATAATTTCATCTTATCCAAATAGTCATTTTATGAACAATTAAAAATTTTCGTTACTAATTATCATGAATTAATTAAATGATCACATCTACAGTTTTTATAATTAATTTAAAAGTAATTCAAAAGATAGAATCGTCTTAATAAAGCATCTGAAAAAGACCAGACGACTTTAAATGTTAAATTTATATATATTTATATATACTTAGAATTTGAATCAAGGTCAAATATCATTAGAGAAATCTGCGTGTATAGTAAATAAGATAAATAATAGACAATTCATTTTTATTTTGCTGGAAACAGTTCGAGTATTTGTTCATTTCTAGGAAAAAGGAAATATTTAAAACTTCATATTCAAATTAAAATTTACTATTGTCTTTTTATTTTATGAGCCAATAAAATGATTCTTTTTCGTATAAAAACCAATTAAGCAAGAAAGTAAATGGTTTTTATCTGAAAGAGACTTCTTTTTGTTTTTTCATAATTATAAGTAAATTGACGTTTTCCTTTTATATAATCATATAAAGAATGAAGCTTGTCAGGTATATTTGATTAAATACTTATTCTAATAAAAATACGATGTTTTTATAGATTTTTAATGAAATTAACAAATGATACTGTCACAATTGAGTTAAAGAATGGAACAGTTGTGCATGGTACTATTGTTGGTGTTGATGTTGCTATGAACACTCACTTAAAGAATGTCAAAATGACTATCAAGGGTCGTAACCCTGTCAATGCTGATTCATTAAGTATTCGTGGAAGTAACATTAGATATGTGCTTTTACCAGATAGGTATTTATTATATATATATTTCTGATTATCTACTTTATTTTCATCTTATATTGATATAAATAATTTATTAAATATTAAAATATTATTATTATTGTATCTTATAGTTTGAATCTTGATACATTATTAATTGATGATACTCCTAAACAAAATCCTAAAAAAATATCAAATCAACCCAGAACTGGAAGAAGAGGTGGTCGTGGTAGAGGTTTTGGTGGTCGTTAAACAATTTATAAACAAAACAAAATACACATTTTTTGAGGGAAGTTTCTTTTTTCTATTTGAATTTATTTTATTGGATCTTCCACTTCTTTATATGTCTTATTAACAAAATTCAATATTAATATTTTATTTGTACTATTTGTAAATCCATATATATTGTTTTTTACATTTCTTTTATAATTATAGAGAATATTATACAAATAGTAATTCTATTATTAATCAAAAATTCTTTTTCTCTATTTTTTTATTACAATAATACACAATTCTTGATTTTTACACAGTAATCAATAAATATGAATACAAATAATAACAACTAGAATAAATAAATACATAATAAAAGATATATATATATATATTATTATATAACAAATCTAAAAAAAGAAAAAATTATTGTTTATTATCAATAGTTTTTATATATTCTAATAAATGAAGAGTTTCTTGACTTAATTCTACATAATTCTGTTTAAGTTCTATATATTTCTGTTCATAATCATTACTAATATGTGTTTGCTGTAAAGTATTTATTTGTTTCTTTTGACTTTCAAGTTTGATATTTGCATCTTCTAAAGACTGAGTTAACTCATCAATTTTTGATTTATAATTATTTGATTGTAATAACATATCTCTAATATTATTTTCTAATAATGTTATATGATCTTTATCTATATATACATTAATATATTATAATTATGAAGCTAATTATTAATAGAATCTAATATATATACAAATATTACAGAATGACTATGTTATATATACTTTTATTAATTTCTTCTTCATATTGTGATTGTATTGTTTCATCCGTTTCCTTATTTGTATTTATATTATTCTCTTTCTCTTTTTCTATTTCTACAACTTTCTCTTTTTCTATTTCAATCTCTTTTTCTTTATTAGAAATCTCTTCTTGAAGCTTTGCAATATCCTATATATATATAATAAACGAATATATATGTATATATACAGAAGTTAAAGAATCAATAGTTGTTGTCATATCATTCTTATTCTCTATATATATTTATATATTATAATAATGATTAAAGCAAAAACTAAATAATATATATATATAATGAAATTATAATACTCAAAAGTTCTTCAATTTGATTGGATAATTCTTGATTGTGTTCTATCAGTGATTTATTTTCTTCTTCATATGTTTTTATACTTTGTAATTCTTTTATTGTACTTTCAAGAGATTCAATTTGTTTGTTCTTCTCTTCAATATTCTGATGAATACTATTATAATCAGTTTCAAGTTTATTCTTTTCTAATTGAATATCGTTATATTCTTGTTCTAATTCATCTATATGATTTTCTTTTAAAGTATTTTCATCTTCTTTTTCTTTATTTTCTTTCTCTAATTGATCTATTGTAATCTTCAAATCATCTATTGATTTTATATAACTGCTTATATTCATTTCATAATTATCAACTTTCTGTTTATAATCTTCAATTTTCTGTTTATAATCATCTATTTCCTTTAATTGTATTTCACAATCCTTACTTTTTTCTTCATATTCTTCAATTTTCTTCTGAAATTCGATAATTTCTTGCTCTTTCTGTTTTAATGATGATTCTAATTCTACTATTGTATCGTTCATCTCTTTATTTTTATCTTCATCTTCAGTATCTTTAACTATATTCTCTTTTCTTTTTACTTCTTCTTTCAAATGAGAATTCTCTTCATTTATATGAATATTTTCTTCTTTTATTGTTTCTAATTCTCTTTCTAAAGATTCATTAGTATGTTTCATTGTATTTATTTCTTCATCTTTTTGTACTTTTTCCTTTTCGATCTGTTCTTTCTCTTCATTCATCTTTTGAATTTCATCCGTTAATTGATCAATTTCATTCTTATTATAAGTATTCTCTGTTAATAAATCAGAATATTTCTTCTTTAATTGGTCTAATTCATTATTGTCATGATTTTCATAAGGAGAAGGAGAAGGTTTTGATTCTAAAGATGATATATATTGTTTTAATTGTTCAATTTCTTGATCTTTGTCCTGAATAACATCTTGATATTGCTTTATTATCTATATATATATAGGTCATAATAATAATTATAATAATAATAAACAATTAACATGAGTATTATATATATACTTCTTTAGTATTTGAGTCATTCCCGCCAACAGAAAGAGGCGCGGGAGATGCGAAAAGAAGACGTTGAAATAATTCATAATGTTTATAAGATAGACCCAAGAAAGAAGTTGAAAAACTATATAATAATAATAATAATAATAATAATAATAATAATAATAATAATAATAAATAAAGAGTAACTATAGAACTTTAAATATATATATACATTGAGTCTTCTTGTTTATTTTGTAGTGCGTCTTGAATGGCGGGAAGAGAATAAAAGAACTGAAGAGTATCCATTATTCTATATAATAATAATAATAATAATAATAATAATAATAATAATAATAATAATAATAATAATAATAATAATAATAATAATAAACATAATAATAATAATAATAATAATAATAATAATAATAATAATAATAATAATAATAATAATAATAATAATAATAATAATAATTACTCCTAAAATTATATATATATATATACTTTTCTAAAGGTACTTTAGTTGAAATCATTTGTTGAACATGTTCCTTGTTTATATAATTATTATCCTTAACAACAGCATCTTTAGGATCACCCTCGCACGTGATTAAAGAACACAAAGGAATACATCGAGCAGCAAGAACCTTTAACATATCTATATAATATAATAATAATAATAATAATAATAATAATAATAATAATAATAATAATAATAATAATAATAATAATAATAATAATAATTTATGCAGAATTGATAAAAGAAACATATATATATACCAGTTTGAGTTGACTTAACCTCTTGAATTCCCGCGGAAATGACATCCAAAAGAGTAAACATAGGAGCAGGAAAGGAAGTTATATATATATATGTATCAACTGATTTCTCTAACCAAAGAGTAAGAAGAGAAGATATATGAACTTGCATAAATAAAGGTGCTTTCTCATTGGATAATACGTTAAAAAACATGTGAATAAGGGGAATACTTTCGTATTTTTCAACGCATATAACGTCAAGCAACGGCTGTTGAAGAGATTTGCTATTCTCACGATAAGTTAATATATTTTCATAAATAGTATAAAGAAATGAAAATTCTTTATTATATAAATCTGAATTTATTTGTGAGTCATTTTCAGCAACAATTTCTTCAGGATGAAGAAGCATATATATACAATTGCAGAATGTATATATAATTAAAGAAAGTGTAGAGTATATAGTCTCAATATAAATATAAATATAAATATAAATATAAATATAAATATAAATATAAATATAAATATAAATATAAATATAAATATAAATATAAATATAAATATAAATATAATCTAAAAAAAAAAGAATATATATATTATATACATAATACATATTATCAATATATATATAAAGGATACAGTGAGTATATACATACCTGGTGTATTAGTATCTCTAGAGACCATTTGACGAAGGAAGCATGAAGAAAGCGCGGGAAGAATTGAAGAAAGGAGGGAAATATAAGGAGAATCTGAAGGAGTTAATTTATTTAAATAGAGTTGTAACAAATAAACAACAATGTTTGTGTTCTTTCCGTTCATATCTAAGGAAACATTATTAAACATAGACGCACATCCCTCTGTTGTTTCCGTTAACAAAACCCCCAAGATATGAATGCAACGGAGAACAATATCATCTTGAATATCGGAACGCAAATGGAAACAAATTGTACAGAGATTCTCTAATAATAATGGAGTCTATATATAATATATTAATAATAATAATAATAATATATGTGAATGTATAGGAATAGAGGGGTATATTTAAGAGGATCAGGTAGACATAAATATGCATACATTCTATATATACAATAATAATAATAATAATAATAATAATAATAATAATAATAATAATAATAATAATAATAATAATAATAATAATAATAATAATAATAATATATACTTGGACAAGTGAAATTTTTGTTTCCTTAATATTCTTTTGGCGGGCACTTTCTAGAACACTATCCTCATTCGCGGGACGACCAATTTGAAGAAGGTTTTCAAAGATCTATAAACAAATATATATATATTATTTACTTAGAAAAATAGAAGAATAAAAATATTAAAAATAAAAATAAAAAAATAAATAAGAATAAGAATAAAAATATATACTTCAACAACACCATCAAATACTTCGTCTTTAAATGTATTATCACTGGACAGAAAGAAAGGGAGAATCTTCATCATAGATGCTATATAATATATATAGATAATATATATATATTTAATGAGAAATAATACAAGAAAGAAAGATAGCAATATTTGATAAACATAAAAGAATATATATATATATATATATACACCCTAAAAATAGTTTTCGAATTCCATCATCTTCTTTAATCATATTATTCACGATTAAAAAGCATATATCAACAACATCATCCTGGTCTATACGTTCGTTCATAAGGTCATAGAGGATCTCAAATAAATCCTATATATATATATATATACTTAATATAATATTGATTAATATAATAAATATAATATAATAAATATAATACTAAATTTAATAAAATAATAAACATAATAATAATCATGATAATCAATATAATCTAATAATAATCATGATAATTAATATAATCTAATAATAAATATAATAATATACTTGAAAAGCAAATTGTTTTTGAATTTGTTTATTTACTAAGGATATATCTTTGATAATAGTAAGAGAAGCCATGCATATTTCTTCATTAGGATCTGAAAGTGTGGTTAATAACGATTGAACACCATCCTGTGAACTTAATAATCCATTCTCAAATACATCCTATATATAGAAGATAATATTGAATATAATAATAATAACATAATAATAACATAATAATAACATAATAATGACATAATAAACATAATAATAACATAATAATAAACATAATAATAAACATAATAATTTAATAAATAAAATAATAAATAAAAATAAATGAACATACTTGATCTACAGAAACAAAAAATTGTAATAAATTTAATATTGTTTTTCGAATAGCAAAAGAACCATTAACTGCAAATACTAATAATAATTCGAGGTGAGTTCCATTCTATAATAAGAAAAATATATATATATATAATATAAATGATAATAGAAAAAGCATAAAAAATGAAATACTTCACATATTTGTCCAATTGTACGAATTACAATACGATTAATATCATCTCCATTTTTATCAGGAACTTCAGCGAGATACACAATTGTGTCAATAATACTTTTTGTTATCTCTTCACCTTGATCTTGAAGTCTACCTAAGATATCTAATAATCCAGGCATGCACTTTTCAGAAACTAATTGAGGATTCTGTTTTGCACATTCCTATTTATATAGACAATTTAGCTGCAAGTATTGGATATATAAATGAAATATACATATATTTTTAATGCTGATGTTTCTAGTTGATCTAAACTATCGCTTTCTTCTAATTGTTCATAGTGAAATTCAACGATCTTATCTTGAGATTTCGTGTCATTACCACTATTCCAAAAAAATAATCCTTGCATTGTGTTCAGAACTATAGAATAAGTACAGAAAACAGTAGGCTAAGAGTATAAATATGGTTTTAAAAATAGTAATTAGTTATAGAGAAGGTATGTTGGAATATATACTACTTTATTGATAATTATTTAAAAAACCGTTTTACAGAACGAGAAGAACAAATTACTGCGGATTTTTTGCTAAGTTCCTCGAATACATTTATTTCTTCTGTTTTCTTTTCTTTACTATTTATTTAAATTGTTTTCATCATATAAAACATTATTTAATTATTATAAATACTTTGTAGATAATGATCCTTTAAAAAATTTGTTCAGAATAACTGTTTTTTTTTTCAGAATTGTGCATTATTAATCTTGAATTGGGTAATCTTTATTGAACAATGAACTAGGAAACTAGTGGTGATGAAAAATGATTCGTAATCAAGCAGAAATAATTGATTGAGTGTACATTATAATTGGGTTTAGTAATTATTCTAAGTATACAATGAAAGTAATGGATATACTTTAGTGTATAACATGTTTATAGCTTAAATCGAAATGCTCTTAATCTTCAGTATGATCAATTAATCGTCTGTTAAGAAATAAAAAGTAATCTTCAATAAAAATTCATTGTTTATCTTATGTACACAAGATATGAATTCTTGAATGTTGGAGAAAACAATAAAATAGTTGTTTAAATAGAAAAACTAATGATAAAAATGACTACATGATCATAATATTATAATATATAAAAAAAGAAAAAAAAAGAAAAAGGATAATCTAAATACTGACAGAAGATGAAAGAATGAACCTATTTATGAAAAATCAGTGATATTATCAATGAAGAAAGCAAGAAAATACAAAAAAAAAGTATTTACAAGAATATAATAAATAGAAAATATAGAGAAATAAATAAAACTAATGAATATATATAAATAAAAAAGAAACTTGAATGAGAACTATAGCAAATATAATATTATTTTATAAACTTAATTCTCTATATATTAATAATATATTAATAATATATATATGTATATTTATAGATATACTATGATTAAGCAGTTGTATTTAATGCAAAAACTTCAATTTCATCAATATGAAAAAGATTACATAAATTCGCTTTATTCGTATTTGTAAATAATGATTTATATTTACCAGTTGTATCTTCATAAGCATTATATTGCGTGCATCCAAAATTAACATATCCATTTGGTTTTTCTTCATTATTATCATTTGTATCTATACCTAAATGTGCAAAATCACCAAAATGAGGTCCAAAATTCTTATTACACCATATAGCATAATTAGGATTTTTAACAGGAAATGAAGTAGGTGGAATATTAAATGGATTCTTTATAGTATATAAGAATGCATGAGAATCAGTTACAAGGGTATCCTCTATATATATATATAGTATAATAATAATAATAATAATAATAGGTATTATATACATTCTTCATTAAATAATAGAAATAGAAAAAAAATGTTAATATGTGAAAAATGTATTTTACTCTTATAAATAAAAGAAAAATAAAATATACTAGATATTAAATAAAAAATAGTAAGAATAATCAAATTAAAAGAATAATATAAATAATAAATACCAGAAACCCAGTTAGCGCTTGTATATCCTCCAAATATATTTTCATCATTATTATCCTTATTTCGAATAATAGTAACAGTAGGTCCTTTCTTATCACAATGATTATGAAAGGATTCAGCAGAATATCCATCTCGACTTCCTCTATATATAATATATAATAATAAGTATAATAATAATAAAATTATAAAAAATAATAAAAAAAAAATATATATATATATAATAAATAAAAAAAAAAAATATATATATATATATATATATATAATAAATAAAATAATAAAAAAAAAATATATATATATATATAATAAATAAAAAAATAAAAAATAGCATTTCAACTTCATAACATGATAATAAGACTAATTATATTACTCTATACTACATATATACTGATAAATAAGTGTCCAATAACTAGTATTTCCTAACCATTGTAATAAAGGACGACTATAAATATCTATAAGGATCTTTGAATCTTTAAAATGATTGGTCGTTAATTGTACATAAGGATCAGTAATAGAACTCGGAAGAATAATCTTAGCCATTTCGAATTCTTTTAGAATAGAATAATAATAAATGGAATCGGATTCACTTAATGAAAATGTACCTTCTGTTATATATTCATAAATATAATTAAAATAATGAAAATCAATATTAAATAAAATAAGATTATTCTCATCAACAGTAATTTCTTCTTCTTTTTTCTTCTCTTGAAATATACTATTGTTTATATGATGTATTTCAAATGTATCTCTATTAATATCATATTGTTTATTATCTATATATATATGCATAATAGGTTCAGTCCATTTTCCTAATTTTGGACGTTCTCTTATAAATTGACTCATAGATACAGGTAGAGGTAAATTATAATAAATAAATTCATAATATATATTATAGATGACATCTTCATCTAAATCATCAATATTAATATTATCAGATTCTAAATATGTATATATAATATCAAAATAAGTAGCAGGATGTGAAATAAGTATAGAATTCGAATTTGAAGTAGAATTTGATTCTTCAGAAGCTTTTTTAGTTAATAAACAATTAGGATATTTTGATAATAAATTTATAGAAATAGATTTTTGAATATTATCTTCAAAAATAAATAAGAATTCTGGACATACACCAAAAGGAGTAGATAATACAGGTATTCCAGATAGACGACTTCCTGGACGTGAATAGCGGGCATTTTGATTTATAGATGGTGTTAACAAAGAATTATAAGAGAGACCAGAAGATAATTGTGGCATTCCATAAGTTGTGTTGACTTGTGAAATATTTAGAGGAGAATTATATTGCATAGATGGGATCGTAGAACAAACTTGAGGAGTGACATTAGACATTATTGGATTATTAAGAGAATTTAAGTTTAATTCGACAGAGTTGTCTTTTATTTTCATTTGAAGAGTTGCCATTGAATCTGTAAACTCTTTCTGGATAAATTGAAGGTTTTGGAAAGTATTCATCATAGTCATTTGAAAACTAAGGTTAATAGTTTGTAATTGTTCATAATATTTATTAAATATTTGATTAGCATATCCTTGGATTTCCTCAACATTCAACAAAGATTTATCTTCTTCTTTGAACACAACTTTAGGTATTGAAGGCTGTTCTTTAATTGTTTCATGTTTTATTTCTTCATCAGCTGGTTGCTGAGAGACACTAGAATTTGAATCCTGAGTATTCATTGTAGTTTCACCAGTATTACCTAAAACTTTAGCGAATAAAAGTCTATCAAATCATACTTAATATTTCAGTCTGTTGTTCAGATGCGTCCATAACAGTTTATATTGCTTTTAATTATATTGTTCAATCTAGATAATTCAGAAATACACAAAAAACTGTCAGAAAACCTTTTCTTTGTTGAAAATACTAATTTTTAAAAAATAATCGGATTTTTTCATGATTATTCTGTGATAAATAAGGTAAAATAAAAATTTGAAATATTTTTTTTATTTTTGTGTTTTCCTTTTTGTTTAAATCTAGATTACTGTAATATATATTTATTATACATAAAATGACTGTGGGAATACTATGAACTATTTATTTTTTTTAAATTTTGAATTGTTCTGTAATCTGGACATACGAAAAATAAGTGTTTTTATTATGAATAGTAAGCTTAGAATAATCATGGTACTTATAAAGATGATAGTGAATAACTATAATATAGATAAATGAAACCAAATTATTTCTATGCGATATGGAATATGTAAGTAACACATATAAAAATCAATAAAATACTCTTTAAAATGCAAAGTAAATATTTGATGATTATATAAAAATAGGATTTGCTATTAATAATCTTAAGGTGTTATTTAGAACGAGAATTATAATAAATATTAATTCTAATTCATTTCAATTTGAGTAAATCATAATAATAGACAGAGAATATAAAGGAATGAGTAAGAAAAGGAAGTAATAAACAAAAGAAATAATATTCAAGGGAAAAAAAAGAGAAAAGAAGAAAAAGGTCATTTTTTCTAAATCAATTATTTTTCATTACATCAAAGTAAACATCATGCTAGCTTCTGCATTAAAAGGAATTGCTAAACCAGCTTATAAGTTATCTCGTAGCTTTGCTTCAACTAGTACATATCTTTTCTAATTGAATTCATTTATTTCTATTATTACAATAATTTAGTGGACTATAAATTATATTGGTGGTCCGGGAACTCTCTTGTCGGAGGACATGCTCCTGACACTCCAGAATTACTTTTCCAAAGTAATTATAAAATTGTTTCTCTTTCTTGTGGTCGTAATCATTACGCTATGGTATTAGAGGATGGTTCTCTTTGGACTTGGGGAAGTCAGTCTTCTTATGCCTTAGGTCATGACTCAAAGGAGAAGGTATATATATTTTGTAAAATTGAAAAATGAATTTAAAATGAAATAATAATTTTATTTTTTTTTAAACAAAAATTATTGTTTTATTTTATTTTATTTCTTAAGGTTGAGACTCCAAAACGTGTTGAAGCCTTAGATGGTATTCCCGTGGAACAAGTATCTTGTGGTGATACATTTACTGTTGCTGTTACTCCTGATGGAGAAGTTTTATCATGGGGGCATCCAGGTAGTATCTTTAGTGGTATATATATATATAGGATATTTATTATTGTTAGTTTTTAATATTATTATAAGTATGTTCTAACTATAAATTTTTGTTAATACATATTATTATTTTTAAATTATATTTAATATATATATAATAATGAATATACTATAGGTACTAATGCTCTTGGTTATAAGACAAAACATATTATTGCTCATCCAGCTTTAGTGGAATCCTTATGTGATCAAGTAATATAATAATAATATAATAATATAATAATATAATAATATAATAATAAATTACACTATATAATATATAATAATAAATAATATTAAATAATACTATAGAATACTATATATATAATATATATATAATATATAATATACTATATAGAAAGTTAAGATTCATAAGATAGGTGCTGGTGCTAATTTTGTTACTGCCTTAAGTGAAAATGGAGATATATATAGTTGGGGTGATGGATATTACGTATATATATATATATATGCTATTATTTAGTAATTTTTAATTAATATCATTATATTTATAATATACATATGTTATATTTACTGCTATTCTGTTTATATATTTATATCTATTCTTATTACAAGTCTATAATTATTTTCTATTGTTTTTTATTATTATATTTATTATTATATATATTCTTTATTCTTATTCTTATTCTTATTCTATAGGGTAAATTGGCTAACGGTGGAAATAGTAAATCAATTTTACCCCAAAGATCAGATTATTTATCGGAAGAAGCTGGTCCTTTTGTTGATGTATATATATATATATATATATATATATATATATATATATATTATAGAACTTATTCTATATTATATGTATGTTTATTAATGTATTAAACTGAAAGTTATTATTATTATGATTATGATGATGATCATTATGATTATTGTTTTTATTAATATTATTATATTGATTATTATTATTAATTATTAATTCATATATTCTATTTTAATGTATATATATATATATAGATCTCTGTAGGTAGTAATTTTACTTTAGGTTTAACTGCAAAGAATCATTTATATTCATGGGGACATGATGATGGTGGTCAATTAGGTATTCAAAATCAATTTACTTCAGAAATTAAATTAGGGGATACTTATCCAAACTGTATTTATGAAAAAGAAGTATATATATATATATATATATATATATATGCTTATTGAATAGTATTTGAATGTTAAGATATTTAAATAATGAAATTTAAAATATATATCATATTACTATATATTATATGTAGTTTTTATTACTACTACTAATAATTATAATATATATATATATATATATATATATATATATATATATATATATATATATATAGACTCCTATTAAGGTAATAGCTGCTGGTCATGGTTGTGGTTCCTTCGTAGATAATCAAGGGAAACTCACTTGGTGGGGTAGCTCTAATATCCTTTGTAGAATAATAATAATTGTTAAATGCTTATTATATAATAATAATAATAATAATAATAATAATAATAATAATAATAATAATAATAATAATAATAATAATAATAATAATAATAATAATAATAATAATAATAATAATAATAATAATTATAATTATAATTATAATTATAATAATAATAATAATAATAATAATAAAAGTATAAAGATGATATTCCTTAATATATTGTATGCCAATGGTCTCAATATGAAGAGCCAGTATTCGCTAACGGTGGTGTACTAGATGTTCAAGGAGGAGATAACTTCTTTGCTGCTATTCATGGTATATATATATATAATATACAACTAATATTACAAAAATTCTATTATTATTTCTATATCTCATTCATATCATTTAATATATTAGTAATATTATAAATATATATATATATATTAGAAAATGGATTATTATATTTATGGGGTAAATCTTCTGATTTCCCTTCAGGTATTGAAGGAAAGAAACGACATAATTCTCCCACGGTTAATCCTACTATCGAAAAAGCTGGTCGTTGTACAAAGTTATATATATATATATATATATATATATATATATATACATGATTTTTATATATGATTTTTAATTAATATCTATATCTATATATTATATATTTCAATTATATGAAAATAAAAAATAATATATGTATATAGGGTTGCTTGTGGAAAAGATACTGTTTTGGCCGTTGTTGAAAATTAAACACTATATTTTTCTATATATTAATGCTTTTGATATTTATTTTTTTCAAAAATAATACTATATACCAAATCAATTACACTCTTTATATGTATCTATTTTGATTATTTATCTCTTTTATTTCTCATTTCGTCTCTTTTTTGAAAAATTAAAGAATTTAAAAAATATGTATTTATTTATTACTTCTGGGATTTATTTGAATATTTTATGTGTTTTGTATAAATCACTTCATATAATTAGTGACTCTTTTTTGTATAACAAGTATTATTAATTTAAAGGATTCATGTTTATTTGTAAAACCATTATTAAACAATTAATCAAATATCATAGTTATTTTATAGTGGTTCTAGTTTACTCATTTACATTCTTCAAATTATATAGAATAAAAATTGATTTCATAAATTGAAATCTCAATATATCTGAGCTAGAATCAATCAACACTTTCATATTTTCTACCAATTGTCATGATTGTGCATAAATATTTTCATTTTATTATTTTTTTTGCTTAGCTCATAATAGCAACAACGGCAAACTATTTAATAATTTAATATAATCCATTTTACAAAAAAGTGAGTGACTTCAGATTCACTTTCGAATACAGAAAGCCTATCAATAAAATTTATAAAATATAGGTTACTTTATAAATAATGAAAAGTATGAATAGTTGTTAAACATCAAGTAATCCAACATTAATTCTAACAAACAAGAAAAGAAGCCTGTTTTTAGGGTAGAGGCGATCATTCCAGTGTCAACCAGAAAAGATTCCTATTTTTAAAAGTAAAGTCCATTCATTTTTGTTGACATCTGTATATCAAACATTAGGGCCCCTTAAAAAAGATTTATCATTCGTTTTTTTATTGACAGATGGGGGAAACAATCGAGAAACAACAGATACAATTGAAAACCATGATTATTTCCGGATATCATTATAAAACCATTAAAAAAGGCTCTTTTAGCAGACTTTGTCCTTTCTATAGGGTTGTAGACACAAAATATAAACCATAAAATTTAAATCTAATATATATATTCTGTTTTTTTTTATTCTATTGACTGCTGTAGTTATATAAACTTTATAAGATTCTTGTTACATAATACTTGACAAATCTGTTTTTAACATGAAATATATTTACACAAAAAACTGTATTTTGAATAAATAGTTCATTCAATAAAAAAGTTGTGTGTATCTCATATTTCAATAACCATGTAGTACTGAGATAATAGTCGTTAATATGTTTTTTTAAATAATCGTCCACCGTTTCAGCAGAAAAGATTTTTTAAATGTCAACTTCCATGAGAATAACTTAAATTGCTGCAGATATAAAAGAATAACCGAAAACATTCGCTAAAAATGGGCCGATTCAGATTCCTTACATGTCCCTATTATTTAAATACAATATATATATCCTAATGTTAAGCAAAACACGAAGAAGCCAATAGTTTTTGATCTGGAACATTCTACACAAATACCTTACTCCGCTATTCTTCGAGAAAAAGCGGTATTTAGGCATAAAAAATGGATCTTAATGAAAGGTTGATAGAAGTTAAAGTGTTTAACTTATCATGTGATTCATCTGACCTTTTTTATAAACCAATGAAAAATGGTTGAAAGACAAGATATTCTGACTTGCTCTTCATATTTCTTCTAGAGATATCTTTTAGAAAGAATTCATTTTTATTTTATTTTTATAGATAATAGACGATGAAATCATTCATTGTTTGCTTATTTATTGCTTTGGGTATTTAATTATAGTTATGTATTATAAGTATATACTAATCATTTTTTATATAGCTGTTGCCCAAACATGTACATCTCCCAAGATGACCGTAAACCTTAGAAGAACTTACAAGGGTTCTGCTACTCAAGAAGGTATTCAAATCTGGCAAGGTAATTACCAAACTGGTACTTTAATTGGTGAATGGGATGGTAATGGAAAGGATAATACTATTCAAACTTATTCTCTTTGCTTATCTTCTACTTTACATACTGTTGTTGCTACTGATGGGTATATATTTTTATTTATACAATTATTTAATAATATTTTTTTTTATTTAAATAAATTTTATCAATTTTTTTTATTTAGTGCTAAGGATGGTTGGACTGATGGTTCTATTTTTGAAATTGTTACTAGATCTGGTGTTGTTATTCTTAAGGGTACACTTGATAACTATCAACAAAAATTATTCACTTTCTATCCTGCTTTTACTATAAAATCTACTGATTCTTGGAAATATTCTGCTGTCGCTCAAAGTGGTAATCAATGGACTGCTGCTGGTTTTGCTGATTCTACTTGGACTTCTTATGCTCCTGGTGCTTTCCCTGAAGTTTCTTCTATTACTAGATATTTCCGTGCTACTGCTAGTGTTCCTTCTAATAAGAATAGTTTTGCTATTGTAGATTGTGGTGCTTTTACTAAAGATGGTGTTGCTATTTATATTAATGGTCAAGAAGTATATCGTCGTAATATTCCTACTGGTGCTTCTGGTAGTACTCCTGCTACTACTGTTGATGCTAATGCTGCTTATAGACGTGTTACTGTTCCAGTTACTTCTTCTTTCCTTTCTGGTTCTACTGTTACTATGGCTGTTGAAGTTCATGGTGCTTCTGCTACTCCTGTTGCTGAAGATTTCATGGGTATTTTAATCTTTGTTTATGGTCCTACTGTTTCTCGTAATGTTGATTATACTGCTAATGCTGAAAGACCTGCTGATTATGGTCCAGAACCTGTTTCTCAAGCTTTTGATGGTGATATTCAAACTAAATGGTATGCTGCTTCTCTTCCTATTTGGGGTGAAATGCAATTTAATAATGGTAGAAGAGAATGGGTTAATAGATATGTTTTAACTGTTGGTAATTATGATGTTAATCGTAGACCTACTTCCTGGAAAATCTTTGGTTCTAATGATGGTACCAATTATGATCTTCTTGATGCTAGATCAAATAACAATTGGGAAGGTTGGAGACTTGGTGTTACTTTTGAAATGAACACTAATCAAAAATCTTATAATATTTATAGAATTCAAATTTTAACTACTGGTGGTGCTAATTTTGAACTTGGTGATATTGAATTCTATGCTACTACTAATGCTTATGAAACTCCTTCTCTTTCTTATGGTACTACTACTGTTAGTCTTATTGCTAATATGGATAGTAAACAATTAACTCCTACTCAAAATGGTTTCCAAAACTTTGTTATTAACCCTGCTCTTCCTGCTGATGTAGGTGCTACTTTTGATCCTGTTACTGGTGCTGTTACTCTTATTCCTACTGCTGTTATTACTGCTGCTCAATATCAAATTACTGCTTCTCATGCTGTTACTGGACAAAGTTATACTACTACTCTTTTAATTAGTGCTACTCTTTGTTCTACTCCTAATATTCGTTTCAATATTTATCAACGTGTTGGTAAGAGTGGTACTGCTTCTGGTGAAGCTGAAACTGTTTCTGTCTTAAATTCTGCTGGTACTCAAATTTTCACTTATTCGCTTAGACCTACTGATTATTCTACTTATAACTCTAAGACTCACCAATTCTGTCAAGCACCTGGTATTTATACTTTTAAATTAACTGCTGCTTCTTCTGCTGGTTTCTCTACTACTTCTTATGTTTCTGTTGATATCTTCAGAGTTGATGGTTCTAAATTAGTTGCTTCTAGAAGAAATCTTCTTAATAAGAGTACTGATTCTTTCAAGATGGATATTTCTTTCAATTTACCTACAAATACTAAGATTTTAACTGGCGTTACTTCTATTCCTGCTGGTTGGAATACTCTTTCTTTTGCTGATTCTACTTGGGCTACTTATGTTAGTGAACCTGCTATGACTTCTACTAGTAGAATTGTTCTTGTTAGAAGTACTTTTACTGTTACTCCTGCCGCTGATACTCAAGGTTGGGAACTTAATTATAGAACTAATGCTGGTACTATTGTTTATTTAGATGGTACAGAACTTATTCGTTTCCAAACTACTGAACCTGCTGGTACTGCTGTTACTACTGCTTCTACTGCTACTGCTGGTGATGCTACTTATGCTTGGAGAACTTTAACTGGTGTTATGTCTCAATTAACTGCTGGTTCTCATGTTTTCAGTATTGCTATGATTGCTAAATCTAGTTCTTTTGCTACTGATCCTATTAGTTACAATGCTTTCCTTCGTTTAATGACTGATTCTAGTACTAATGCTAGAACTTGGAATATGGGTTCTCAACAATCTTCTTATGTTTGGGATGATGCTAAAGCTGACAAATTATTTGATTCTAACTATAACAGTCGTTTTGCTGCTTATTTTAATGCTGCTAATCCTGCTCCTCAATGGGGTGCTGGTAATCTTTGGAGTTGGTCTTTTGAAGTATTTAATAAATATTGCATTGTAAGTGGTTGGGATGCTCCTCAACATGATCCTAAGAAGATTACTCTTTCTGGTTCTGCTGGTGGTTGGGAAGATGCTGATTTTGAACTTCTCGATACTCAAGAAAATATTGTTTTTGATGGAAGATCTCAACGTATTTGTTTCTATATGCCTACTGTTACTAAAGCTTATAATATATTTAAGATTTCTGCTCTTGAAACTAATGTTGCTCCTCCTGATAATGATAAATTTATTCTTGCTGAATTAGAATTCTATTTAATTGATTTCAATAAACTTACTATTCCTCCTCTTGCTTATTCCTCTACTTCTGTTACTGGTTATACTAATTCTCAAATTACTTCTTTATATCCTTCTTCTGAATATTATAGACAATTTACTATTTCTCCTGCTCTTCCTGCTGGTATAACTCTTTCTGCTTCTACTGGTACTATCTCTGGTACTCCTACTGCTCCTTCTTCTGGTACTTATACTATTTCTGCTACTGGTATTACTGGTACTGCTACTACTGTTAGTGTTACTATTACTATTCAAAATTGTTCTTTACCTAATGTTTTCTTTAAGGTAGTTTTCACTGGTATGGATGATGGTAATGCTTATCAAAATAGTTTCTCTCTTAATAATATGGCTGGACAAGTTGTTGATAAACTAGATGCTTTCCCTAATTATTTACTTACTGGTTTAACTCGTGGTTATTGTCAACCTTCTGGTGCTTATTCTCTTATTTTAAAGGATGCTTTCAGAGATGGTTGGGGTAATGCTAAAGTTACTGTATATGGTTCTGATGAAAGTGTTATTCTTCAAGATACTCTTCTTTCTGGTGAATCTCCTAAGACTTTATATATTAATGTTGGTTATTTAGTTGCTTTTGGTCAAAGTTCTTGGAAATATACTTCTACTGTTCAAGCTGGTACTGCTTGGGCTGCTACTACTTTTAGTGATGCTACTTGGTCTACTGCTCAAGCTGGTTCTTTCACTGGTTTAACTGGTACTACTGTTTATTATAGAACTACTTTTACTGTTAATAATCTTGAACAATTCTCTCTTTATGAATTATCTCTTAAGGTTAAGGCTGGTATTATTGCTTATATTAATGGTAAAGAAGTTTATAGATATGCTGTTCCTACTACTGGTGTTACTTCATCTACTTTAGCTACTAGTGAATTTGCTGAAGTTACTGTTGTTACTTCTTCTGAGTCTGCTCAATATAGTAGTTTAGTTTCTGGACAAAATGTTTTAGCTGTTGAAATTCATAGATATGGTCCTTCTCAAGAAACTACTTTTGATGCTCAAGTTGTTCTTCAATTAACTGGTGCTAACAGAGTTTCTGGTGGTACTGTTAAAACTAATGTTCCTGGTTTAAATACTGATCAATGGCATGAAACTGAAGATAAGGCTTTTGATCGTAATATGGATACTAAATATTATGCTCAAGGTTGTGGTCAAACTATTTGGTTAGAATATATTTATAATTATAATCGTAAAGAATATGTTTCTTCTGTTGCTGTTTCTCGTGCTAACAATTGGAATCGTAAACCTACTGCTTTCATTTTATCTGCTTCTAATGATGGTATTAACTATGTTACTCTTACTGGTGATTTCAATATGACTTTTGGTGATTATAAATCTGCTGCTGGTACTAAAACTTATGATTTCTTTAATAAGGTTGCTTATAATAGATATAGATTTACTTTTGATACACGTGCTTGTTCTGAAGGTTTAGAAATTTCTGAATTAGCTCTTACTTCTAAGAGAATTGGTACTACTTGTCCTGCTGAAGGTACTTATACTGAAACTCTTTCTGGTGGTTATGCTTGGAAACAATGTGGTAATTATTATTATGGTTCTATTGTTCGTCCTTGTACTAATGGTGTTTGGGGAACTGAACAAAGACAATGTGAAGTTGTTGAACCTCGTGCTTTCAATTATACTGCTAAATCTTATGTTTTCAGAACTAAGAGAAATAATGCTACTCCTGTTCCTTATTATGAAGCTGCTGAAGCTAATTTCACTATTGTTCCTGCTCTTCCTGCTGGCTTATCTATTAATGTAAATAATGGTATTATTAGTGGTTCTCCTCAAGCTGATTTTGCTGAAAAGGATTTCGTTGTTACTCTTGCTAATATTAAGGGTACTAAGACTTATACTATTACTCTCAGTTCTATTGCTGCTGGTGGTATTGAAGGATGGGGAGTTGCTCTTATTGTTATCGCTTGTATTGTTATTGTTATCTTCATTGCCTTTGTTGTTTTCATTGTTCTTAATAGACGTAAGGGTGCTAAGAGAGGTAATCATAAGGCTATGAAGGCTGGTACTAAGAATACTACCCCTCAAGCTAAGGCTGGTGATAAGAAAGTTAGAATTTAAATGAAATAAATTTTCTTTTTTTAATAAACAATTTAATAATTATATTTTTATTTTTAAATTTAATTTGTTAAATCTCTTTCATTGCTTTTATTTTTAATTATACATTGGATTCACTTTTTTTTTGTAATATAAAATATGGTATTTAATTTTCATGGTTTGTTCTTTTATCTATATTGTATATAGAAATTGCTTAAACAAAAAATCTACATTCTAATTTGAAATAAATAACACATTTTTTTTTTGGATAGTTCAAAAGTGGTTTTTAATTTATAAGATATGACAAGAAAAAATTTTTTAAAAGAAAAATTAAAACAAATACATAAAAATAAGATAATTAATTATATAAAAAGTTATTTTTAAAAGAAAAATTAAAACAGATACATAAAAATATATGATAATTAATTATATAAATTAAATATATATTATAATCAAAATGATCTATTATTGTTTTTTATCGTATTGTTGTTTAATACATAATATTTCAGTATAAAGGTTCTTATGGTTTATTGATGGAATATATTTTTCAAAAAGCATCTGTAGATCTTTCATCATAGATTCGTGGGAATCTTCACCAAATAACTCCATAAAACCATTTGTAAATTCTTGTTTGTTTTTAGCATCAATAAATTGAACAATAGCATGTAATATCAAAGAGGCTTTCTCTTCTAAAATTTTATGATCTTCTGGTGTTTGTATAGAAGGGAACATACCATCAATCAATTCAACTATATCACTTAATGTAGTATCTTTTATTTCATCTTCTTTTTGTTCTTCTATTTGTATTTCTGGTTCTTTATCTTCTTCTGGTGTCTCTTGTTTAATAAATAGTTTTGCAATATTTCGAATTTCAGTATTAGAATCATTTAATAATATATTTACATATTCTTGGTTATTTAAGAAATGTAAAACACGTTCATCTATTAATATAATAATAATAATAATAATAATAATAATAATAATAATAATAATAATAATAATAATAATCATAATAATAATAATAATAATAATAATCTATGTATAAACCTTTATTAAGTAGCCAACAATTAGCATATGTAATTCGAATATTAACAACTGGATCTTTGAGACACAATAGAACAGAATCATGAATATAATTGGCATATAACGAATCAGATATAACAGTCAATAATTCAAATAAACCACGAGCAAATACTTCTCGAATAAGGTATTTATCAGATTTATAGAATTCCAAGAATTTTTTAATTGAATTTATAAAGTAATCATTCTTATAATGAGATAAACAAGAAAAAAGAGATTTTAAACAAGGAATACTATATACATATATATAATATATTTATGGGAAAAATAAAAAATATAGTAATGAAATTTTAAAAAATTAAAAATCTAATAATATATTATTTATATAATATTCATATAATAATTAATAGTAAACTTATATTATATATAGATATATATACGTTGAAGTTCGTACAACAGCTGTAGGGTCTCTTAAAAGTGTGTCAATCATCCCCATTAAAGGGTTATATACAAGTTCAGGAGGGAAAATAACAATGAAATCATTCATTTGATTAGCTAATGCTACACGAAATCTCCAATTAGAATCCAAACTCTCGTTAAATACAGATTTTAAAATCTGTATAATAATAATAATAATAATAATAATAATAATAATAATAATAATAATATTAAATATAATAATAATAATAATAATAATAATAATAATAATAATAATAATAATAATAATAATAATAATAATAATAATAATAATAATAATAATAATAATAATAATAATAATAATAATAATAATAATAATAATAATAATAATAATAATAATAATAATAATAATAATAATAATAATAATAATAATAATAATAATAATAATAATAATAATAATAATAATAATAATAATAATAATATGTATACTTCCATTTCAGCAATACCATTTCTATTTGATAATTCTCTCCAGAAATCAGCTAAGTGTTTAACTGCTCCCATTTTTACTTCATCACAATCTTTAAGAAATAGTTCTAAAGTTGCACAGAGAGAAGTTGAATTTGAATTGTCTTTTAATATATGTGCAATCTATAAAATATAGGGTTATAATTGATTATATATATTTAAAAATTATTTAAAAAAAATATCATTATTTCTAATGAATATTTTATGAATAATATATAAAAACAAGTTTTTATATATAATTAATATATATATATATAAACAATATACTTCATGTAGAGAATAAGCAAGTGTTTTTCTGACATTTATATTATCGTGTTTAACAAGCTTACTGTAAGTACCTTCAACAACATACCATAAATCTCCTATAATAATATCAATAGTAATTATAATGTTTATAATAATAAACAAATATTGGTAATAACAGTCATAATAATAGTAGAATAGAAATTGTATCTTGATAAATAAATAATGAACATAATCAAATAATAAGTATAATAAATAATAAGTAAAACAATTAGAATTTTAATAAAAACCAAATAATAAAGAAATCAAATAAAAAATAAAATAAAATAAAAATACTTCCAAGAGCCTTTAAAACAGCGGGGAATGTATATGCACATGCCAAAGCATAACAACAATCACCAGAAACTTCAGAATCATCAGCTAATTGCTGATATATAGTCAATAAATCATCACTAATCTATATACAATAATAATAATAATAATCTAATAATAATAATAATAATAATAATAATAATAATAATAATAATAATAATAATAATAATAATAATAATATAAATAATGATAATAATAATAATAATAATAATAATAATAAACATAATAATAAATATAATAATAATAAACATAATAATAAATATAATAATAATAAACATAATAATAAATATAATAATAATAAACATAATAATAAATATAATAATAAATATAATAATAATATATATACAGAAGCACTAGGTATTAAACAGATAAATTTTCCTAATGATTGCAACATCGTTTTTTTAACCCATACACAACTATATATATATATATATATATATATATATATATATATATATATATATAACGACAAACAATAAAATAAATAGAAATTTGAATATTAATAAAACTATTAATAATAATATATTTATATATACTCATCTCTAGCTAGTCCACAAACTACAGCAGATAATACAGTACAACGTTTCTCTAAACTAAGAGATTCAGCCAGCTGAGGAACAATTTCAGCACAAGTTCGTCTTACAGACCATATACTATCCTATATATATAATAGTATAGAGTAGAATAGTATAAAATAGTATATAATATAATATAGAAAAGACTACAAAATATGTTTTACATAAATAGACATTATTTTTAAAATACATATACAAATAAATTATATAAATAAATACTTTAACATTCTTTAAAAATACAGGTAATATTTTTTCTTCTGTTGTTTCTACACCTATATATACGGCTATATCACCTAAACATAATATAGCAGTCTTTCGAACAGTAAAATGAAGGTCTTCTGCTAAAGCAACTACTTCTGGACATACAAACTGTATACATAAATCAATACCTATATAATAATAATAATAATAATAATAATAATAATAATAATAATAATAATAATAATAATAATAATAATAATAATAATAATAATAATAATAATAATAATAATAATAATAATAATAATAATAATAATAATAATAATAATAATAATAATAATAATAATAATAATAATAATAATAATAATAATAATAATAATAATAATAATAATAATAATAAACATAATAATAATAATAATAATAATAATAATAATAATAATAATAATAATAATAACAATAACAATAACAATTATATAATAATAATAATAATAATAATAATAATAATAATAATAATAATAATAATAATAATAATAATAATAATAATAATAATAATAATAATAATAATAATAATAATAAACATAATAAACATATAATAATAATAATAATAATAATAATAATAATAATAATAATAATAATAATAATAATAATAATAATAATAATAATAATAATAATAATAATAATAATAATAATAATAATAATAATAATAATAATAATAATAATAATAACAATATATATATGCCTAGAATATGAAGGGATGCTTTAAATAAATTAACTGCTAATATAATATTATCTTCAGAATTAGAATGCGCTAACTATATATATATATATTAATAGTAATCTTCTTAATATTTAATACTTATATAAAGATTTCTAGAATAACAATCAAAACACACAAAATAAAATAAAAAATAAACATAATAATACTAACAAGAGTACTATATAATATATACTTCTAGAATATAAGAAAGAATAATAGAAGGACGTTCTTCTTTTTTTATATATTCACATGTGTCTGCAAAAACTTCTATTGCTTTATCTTTCACCTATATATATATATATACTATTTATATCAAACTTTAAAATAAAATATAAATACAATATATATATACTATTTCATATAATAATAATAATAATGAATATAATAATAAACAGATTTATAATATAATATAATATAATATAAAAACAATAAACAAATTAATAATATAATATAATAAATATACTTCATTAGATGTATCTTTGCATAGTTCTTTAAGAGTAGGAATAACAAAATCCATATAACTAGCATATCCTGCATCATCTAAAGGAATACTACAACACTATATAATAATAATAATAAATATAATAATAATAAATATAATAATAAATATAATAATAATAAATATAATAATAACAAAGCATAACAAATATATATATACTTCAGCAACTTTAGGTAATTGAGAAGCGAATTCTTGTCGAATACAAGTTTCTTGTTCACAAACAAGTTTGGCAAATAAAGGCAATATCTTTTTAGAGACATCTTCAAAATTATTCTCTAAACATACTTCACCTAATCTCTGCATGTGCACTAATCTACAAAAAATATATATAATAATAATAATAATAATAATTAAATTTTATTACAATTATGTCTAGAAATATAAAATACTAGATTTTAAATAATTAAAACTTATGTTTAGAAAAAATAAAAATAAAAAAATGCAATAATTACCTTTGTACACTTAAATCTGAATCTAAATATTTAACTGTTCGATCTACTTCATCTAAGTTGAGATCTGTAGCAAAAACATCAAGCATATCATAATTATAATCTAGACAAAAAAGAATAACATTTAAAAATACTTATATATACCTTCATTCATCGAATCCATTGGAACTCCATCGAAATCTTCTCCAAATGGACCCTAATTATAGAACTAAAACATAGTAATTATATACCTCATTGTTGCGCTGCTCCATTTATTCTTATAATGCAAATATCTAGATAAGTATAACTTAGTAACTCTGTTACAGTTTATTAATATAGATTTAATAATAAACGATAAATAATATATCCTCTATATACTTAAAAAATCTAAATTGAAACAAAGATGAACAATCCGTATCTCCCCACGGTTATTCAAAAAATTGAATTCTGTTTTCTATGTTGATATTCTCTGTTTACAAGGATTAATACATATAAATATATTTACGTATCGGTTATTAAACTAGTATCAAGTAGATTCATGGATACATTGTTTTTTAACATAAATATATATGTATATATTCAAATATAATATCTTTAACCTAACGTTTTAAAACATAAATATCAATGAACAATATTATGGCACTTAGCTGGACAAGTATTTAAAGTGATCTCGATAATTCTATTTTAAAAACTTATACCTAATTATTGTCAATTCTTAATATTCTTAATATTTCTATAATGCAATACACTTATATAACCTAAACATTGTATATTTATTCTATATAAAATATTTAAATATAAAAAAACAAAAAATGATCCATTATGCTCAAATGAAAATGATCAGGAATACTTTTGTTTTTCTCACTGTATCAATGAAAATAATCATTAAAAATAGAGTGTAGAATTTTGTTTTCGAATATATCATTATTAAGTTTTTGGTACTCTATTTGATATATAGATTCATTATATTATCTTACAAATACGCAAGTCAATCATGCTTCGTTGGCAAAAGTTTTTATCCTTTTTTATGCTTCTCCTCACAGGATATCTCTTCTTCATTTATTTTGGAAACTTCAAAGATTTAAATAGAAATGGACAATTATTATTCTTATGGTCTCCTTTTATTCTTCTTGTTCTCTATGGTTGCTATGCACTATTCGTGATTCTTAAAAATGTTATCAATTTAAGAAATTATCCAAGCGAAAGTGTTTCTTTGAATTCTGTATGTATTTAACTCTTAGCGTTGAATAGACTTATTCACTATTGATTTTCTGCATTTATATAGGATATTGCAGAAGCAAAACAGTATTTAAAGAGACAAGGATTCAAATTTGATTCTGATGTCAACGATCAAACTCGTCTTATGGTTGATAATTAATATTTCCTATATCTTTTATTTTCATTTTTAGTATTTTATTTTAATAATCAACTTGGTATTTCTTCTAATTCTTTTTTTTCCATTCTATCTTTATATATTTTTTTGGTTTTGTTTTGATATTTAGTTCTCGCGGTAATCACTTCTACATAAACAATATTTGAAGAAATAATCTCATTTTTAAAACTAAATTATTGACAAAATGAAATTTTACGGAAAATTAATCCTTTGAAGACACATAAAGTTTCAAAAAAAAATCTCTAGAATCAATATGGATCTGCATATTGAGTTTTTTTCTTTTTCACAGACAAATTATAATTTTCTAGCTTTGCAAAACTTCTTGTCTAACGTTTATCTAATTAGGTATTAATTGATTTATTCTATTTAATAAATTGTGATATAAAAGAATTCAAAATCAAAAGAAAAGCTTTGAAAGAAGCGAATAAACTCTCAACATTATTTTTACTGAAAGAATGAAGCCAGTAATAAATATAGAAGAGTTTGTTCTTTAAAGAGAATGATAGCCATCAAATACAATGTGTATATTGATATAATGGAGAAACTAATGTCCATTATGAAGAAGAAAAAGAGAAATGTATGGTTACAAACAAACATAAAGCAAACAGTTTTGTTTTCTCATTTTTTTCGGAGAAGTTTGTTTTTTTCATTTGGAGAGATATAAATCATTGATAAATTATCAATAAATAAAATTAATTATTATTTTCAATACAGTTACAATTCATGAGTGATACTAAAGTTGATAATGATAATGAAGAAGTGAAAGATAAGATTACTATTGAAACTATGGTGGAGAATATGCAAACTGATGATAGGGAAGTATCTCTACATTCTAGTGATATTCCTAAGAAGACTCGTAGTACTCGTGGTGTTACATCAAGAGCTCAGAAGAATATTTTATTGATGAGTATTGGTTTTTCTTTATCATTATTAGGTATTAAGATTACATTGAATTTTGCTGTACCTCTTCTTGGTAATCTTGGTTCTATTTGTTTAGCACTTTTATATTTTGGTTCTGCATTAGTCAGTTTTGTTATTCCAATTTGTCTTTCATGGTTTAAGGATGAACGTCAAACAATTATCATTTTAGCTTTCGAATATGGTATTTATACGTTACTTTTTTCCTATATTATTCCTGGATTATGTGTTTTCATGAGTATTGTTCATGGTTTCGTAGCTGGTATCTTTTGGGCTGCTGAAAGTATTTATTTAAATGCAAATTCAACCGATGAAAATAGAGGTAAGAATGCAGGTAATTTCTGGGGTGTTTATATGTTAGGAAGTGTAATTGGTAATCTTGGTGCATATTTTTTATTTCAAGCTATTGGTAATCCTTCTGGAGAAGCTAGTAGTGGATGGAATGGTGCTACTTCATGGCTATTCTTAGGTTTAGGTTGTATTTCTATAATAGGAACACTTCCATTATTCTTTTTAACTCAACCTGTTTATCATGCCGAAGATTCACGTCCTAAAATAGTATCTCTTTGGACACGTATAAGTCAAGTATCTTCTTTAATCTGTACAGCTAAAATGGCTTTAATTGTTCCTTTATTATGGTATGTTGGTTATGAATATGTTTTTGTATCTTCAATGGTTACTCGTCAGATACCTGATGCTTCTTCTATTGGCTTATATATGGCTTTTAGTAATATCTTAGCAGCTGGAAGTTCATTTGTTGTAGGTCCTTTAGCTGATAAAGTAGGATATAGTTTTATTACTTTATTAGGTACTTTATTTGAAATTTGTGGATTAATTCTTACTTATTATGCAAATATTAATCAAAATGGAATGTGGTATATAGTTGTTGCTTTTTTCTCTTTATCGGATTCTTGTTATGAAACAGTAGTTCCTATTGTTATTGGTAAATATTTTGAAGATCAACGTACTGCAAATAGTGCTTTTCGTTTACTTCAAAATCTTGGAGGAGGGGTCTGCTATATACTGGCTCCTTTATTTAAAAATGGAGATTCCCGCGGTTCTACTCAAGATCAACTATTATGGGAACTTATTATTTGTGGTAGTCAATCTATAATAGTATATATTTGCTATGTATTATTCAATTCTGTATATGAAAATAAACGAAAATTAAGAAAAACTAATATTACTCCTGTTCTTATTCCTGCACATATTGAAGGAAAATTACCTTCTAAAATATTTACTGATAAAGATATTGATATTATTACAAAAAAATATAAAGATATAAATATTCCAAAACCTGATGATGTGAAACACATTGAAATTAATAATTCTAAAGATATTAAAGAAAATATTTCCAATGATATTACTGATTCTAATAATAGAAGTGAAGTGTAACGTTTTTCTTTTTTTTTTTTAAGAATTATATACTTTACTTTATCTAAATTTATGAATCATACTTTTCTTCCTTATTTTAAAAAATTATTTATCTTTAAATTTTCATCTTTTATATATATATATATATATATATATATTTTGTAGTATTTTAGTGTTTTATTGTTTTTAAGTAATCTTTATTTTATTTTGGTTTTTTCTTATATTTATTTGTTCATATAAAATATATTTCAATATATCTTACAATAGTATTTATTTTTATTAATTTTCTTCTTATGATATCAATTCTATATATATATATATGTATTTCTTTTCCATTTAACGCTGTAATCACTGTGTTGTAGTTCTTACATTGATTATAAAATATAATTCATAAGTAGATTCAAATAAACATAATAGGAAAACATTATTATTATTATTATTTTAAATTAAAATATGTTAAAAAAAAACAAAGATCATTTCCAAAGAATAATATTGTTACTCAATTAAAAAGAGTTTCCCTGTTTCTTGGGAGAAAAAGAACAAAGATCGAGAAATGATTCGTTGCCTTATTTTTTCATGCAGATCATTGGTTGAACCAAAATAAATATCCAACAAAAAAAATTGACGGTTCTATGATTTGAGTAGTGTAGCTAAAGAGAATAAAAACAAAACAAAAAATGAGATGAACATTTTGTGATTCACTTTAAGATTTGCATTTTTTTATAATATTTTTTTTGTAAATGTCAGAGGAAACTATTAAAGACAATCCTAAGGGAATGAATGATAATACAAAGTTGGAGAATAAACCAAATGATCAAAATGATATAGTGATGACTCCAGTCCAACCATCTGTTCCAATTATTGTAGCGTCTTTAAATGAAACAAAAACACCAAAAATAGTTCAAAAGGACGATATCGTTCCAGTTTCTGATTCTAAACGAGTGAAAGATCCAAATATGTGTAGTGTTATTACTCTCAGTATTGGAATTGCCTTTGTGTTTTTCGGTATCTTGTCTTTATGTAATTATTTAATTTTTTTCAGGTTTTAATACAGCTCAAAATTTCGCATCTTCTATTTTGGGTATATATATTTTTATTATGGAATTTATTTTATAAAAATAACTTAAAAACAAAAAAATAAATAGGCGACCTTGGTACGATATCTATGGCAATTGTTTATCTTGTGAATTCATTATGTAATTTTATTGTACCTTCTGTTGTTGATTTGTTTCCTTCTGAGAGAAAAGCAATGGCATGGTTTGGATTAGAATATTTGTATTTTTTATTGTTATTCATAATATAGTTCATCTTTTTTTCTTATCATAACAACTTTAATCGATTTTATTTATATAGTGTATATATCGCTACATTTATATATTTAATTCCAATTGTATCTGTTTTATGGAGTGCACTTCATGGATTCACATCATCAGTACCTATTTATTATATTTATTATATTTATTATTATTATTTTTATTATTTTATTATATTATTATTTTTTTAAATTCTATTTTTAATAGGTTTTGTGTGCTGTACAAGGAATAGTATTACAGTCTTATTCTACAGATTCAGATCGTGGTAAAAAATCAGGAATATTCTTTAGCATCTATATGGCCGGTAGTATATCCTTTATTATTATAATAATATTTATATTATTATATTTATTATTATAATACTTTTTATACTTTTATTATTAATATTATTTTTTTTTTTAATAAATTTTTTATTATTATTATTTTCTTAATTATTGACGCTTTGGGTAATATTATGGCCTATTTCTTATTGGATCTTGTTAATGCTGTATATATATTATATATATTCATTTTCATTCTTATATATATAAATGTATATAAATAATTCTATTTAATATATATATATATTTATAGGATAGTGATCAAGCTAAAGAAGGATGGACAGGTGTAACGTCTATCTTATTTATAGTACTCTCAAGTATATATATATATATATATATAAACCAAAAATTAGTATTAATTATATATATATATATATAGTTGCTTGTTTCATTGGAGATATGATTATTCATTCTTTAAAAGCACCTATCTTTCCATCTGTTATTTCAAATATACATACTGAAAAGAAAAGTAAGAAAACCGTGGGAAAACGTATTTGTGATATTTGGAATTTAATTATTTCTCCAAAAATGAGACTACTTTTATTTATGTATTTAAATGATGGTTATGCAAATATTACATTATGTAGTCAAATTACTCGTCAAATAAAAGATACAAAATATGTTGGAATTTTTATGTGTATCTTTAGTATATGTGATGTTTTATTTAGTAATATATGTGGGCGATTAAGTGATAAATATGGACATAAACTTATACTTAGTCTTTCTATGATCTCTCAAGTATATATAATACTATTATTATATTTATAATTAAATATATTTATTAATATATTTAATTATATATTTATTAATATATTTAATTACATCTTTAAATTTATCATTATTATAAAGTTAATATCAGTGAACAGTCTTTATATACTCTTCTTCTATAGGTAATAGGATTATTATTAGGGTATATAGGTAATTATTTTGATATACTACCTTTGATGTATTTATGTTCTGTTTTCTTTGCTCTTCAAGATGGTGCACTTCAAACTGAAGTATATTATTAATAATTATATTATACTATTATTCTTATGTTGTATTCTTATCTTTATATTATATTATTATTTTATATTATTATTCTTGTTTTATTATAATATATGATATAATTATAATAGATAAACTAATTCTAATTATATATAGTGTTTGAATGTAACAGGCGAATTCTTTAAAAGCCAAAGAGATGAAGCAAATTGTATTTTTAGAATGGTATATATATATAATATTATTTATTATATATTGATTTTTAACATATCCACATAATTTTTTTTATAAATTCATTATTATTAAAGAATAAGTATAATAATAATTATATATATATATATATATAGTTCCAATGTTTAGGAGGTGGATTATGTTTTATTATAAGTCCATTATTTGTAGTTAATGGTGAAAAATCTGCTTCAAATACAATGGTATATATATATTATATATATACTTATTATTATACATATTATTATTTTATATAATATTATTATACCTATATTATTATGCAAATAAAAATCCTATTCAATTGATAAATATTTATATATATAGTTCCTTATTGAATTATGTTTATCATTCTTTGTATGTATACTTGGATATATATTCTATTTATTATTTGATTGCCATATAAAACACCAACTTTTACATACAAGAAATATCAAAAATGAAATTTAAATTTATTTATAATATGTAATTATTTACAAAAATGAATATATACAAAGAATTATACTTATATTATAGACTCTAGTGATAAAAAAAAATTCTTCTTTGCTTTTATATAAATATTTTTATAAATTATTCTTAGACAATTTATTCTCTTATTATATTCATTCTATATATAAAAATTTAGAAAAGCTTTTATTATATTTATATTTTTTCAAATTCTATATTATTTCTCATTTCTGTCTAAATCTCCGGTTTGGAGATTATTTCTATTCTTTTTTATTAATAACTATTTCATTTATCTTTGCGTTAATTATAAAATCATGTTTGTATTTCGTTTCATTTGATCATTTTTGTTTTTTTAATATCTTCTAAAGAAACACGTAGGGTTTATATATTTTTATAATTATAAAATACATAAAACAAGCCATAAAAATATACAATAAAGCCATTTCCAATTGAAAAATCAACATTAATCACAAAAATAGCATGAACATGTTTTTATTGCTAACCTTCTATCTCATTTCTTATGAAGCATAGCATAATACATATATGTACATTTTAATTTAAATGATTTACGATGGAAAAAAGAAATTTATCACATGATTCATTATATAAACGCATTATTATTATGTACACTCATTACAAAATATCTCTATACTATAAATCAATATTTTCTACAAAAATAAAAAAAGAAAAGTTGATGGAAATGACGAATACTAATTATTAAAAGAATTTAATTTCTCGGAATTCTCGAAAAGTTCCACAAATGCTCCATATTTATTTATTTGAAATGCTTCGTCTTTCTTCATCCATTTTACGAACTAGTTCTTTGGTTAGTAAGGAAGTGCTACGATGCAGCAATATATCAAATAACCGTTCTTTTTCAAGTATTCAAATCTTTGGAGATTTTGCAAATAAGAAGTATCGATGTGAGCTTCAAGATATGTATGCATGCAATTATTAGTAATTTATGAATCTAGGTATAAGAAAGTGAATAAGAGAGGTAAAGATAGAGATCCCATTCCAATTCTTGAAGGTGATCGATTCAACCATTTTAAATGTACGAAGATTATTGAAACACCTGAGTTGAAAATAAAAACTTATTATTTCAAGCATGAAACAACTGGAGCTGATTATATTCATATAGATACAAGTGATACTGATAATGTTTTTGGTATTTGTGTAAAGACTCCTAGTGTAAATAATACAGGTGTTTGTCATATCATGGAACACAGTGTACTTTGTGGAAGCAAACATTTTCCAGTTCATGACCCATTTTTTAAAATGAGAAATCGATCTCTAAATACGTATATTTTAATATTATTATTATTATTATTATTAATATGTTTATTATTATTATGTTTATTATAATTTTTTTTACTAAGAATATATAAATTTCTATATATATATATATATTTCTATATATATATATATATATATATATATATGTTTATAAATACATTTATGAATGCCATGACAAGTGACACATATACCTGTTTCCCGATTTCAACTCAAAACCCCTCTGATTATTTCAATTTAATAAGAGTGTATATATATAATATATATATATATATATATATTTATATTTCTTCTTCTTATTATTCATGATACTCTATATTATTATTATATAGTTATTTTGATGCTGTATATCATCCGCTACTACGAGAAGAAGACTTCAAACAAGAAGCCTGGAGATATGAATCACAAACACACTCTATACAGGGGGTAGTGTATATATATATTATATATATATATATATATATTATTTTTTTTATAAATTTTTATATTTATTTTTGCTATTCTTTTTAACATTTTTATATGATTACATGTTTTATCATCATTTGTATTTATCATTATTTATATTTATCATTATTATATTAATAATTTTTTTAACTAAAATAATTTTATTTATAATTAACAATATATATATATATATAGATATAATGAGATGAAAGGTTATTTCAATCAATCTTCTATGCATATATATGAAGGTTTAAAAAGTTTATTATTACAAAACACACCCTATGCAAATATAGCAGGTGGACATCCATTATATATACCTGAATTAACTTATGAACAATTCCTAGACTTTCATAAACATAATTATCAACCAAGGTATATATTATGATTATTATGATTATGATGATGATGATTATTATTATTATTTTATATAATTTACTATTATTATAAATATTTTTTTATTATTACATAACATCATATTAATATTTAAATAATAATTCGAATAATAATATTATGAAAATAATTATAATTATTCCTATATATATATAGTAATAGTTTATTCTATACTTATGGTGATTTTTCACCTCTTCTTCATACTCGATTCTTATCTAAATCTCTGCATCGATATAAATTAGCTGATCATAATACTATTTCTCTTCCTAATTATAATAAGAATATGAATAACAATAATACATATAAAGATAAATATTCTATGTCTATTCCTTGTCCTTATAATAATATGGAAGGATTGCCTCCTTCTACTGTTTATAATCATGTCTACCCTATTTATATATCCTTATATATATATATATATATATATATATATATTTGATATCTTTGGTTATTTGACTATTCGTTATTTATTATTAATATTATTAATATTATTAATATACTTCGTATTATATATATTCTCATTATATACCCTTAATATATGTGTTACGATACATTATCCCCCTCTGAATCCCTCAATCATAACGTATTCTCTATATTATTCTTAAATGGAGTGTCCTCACCATTCTTTCAGAATGTTATTTGTAACGAATTAGCTCCCTCACCTTCCTCTATTAATGGGTATATATATATATATATATTAATGAATAATAATTATATTTTTTTAATTTTTTTCTTGTTTTTCTTGTTTTTTTTTAATTTTATTAAAACAATAAATATATTCATTTATAATTTATATATATTTTATGGCTATTTTTCTTTTGTTTTATTCATAGCAATTATTATTTATTATTATTATTTATTATTATTATATAGTTATGATAGTATATTTGGTCGATCTTTCTTATCTTATGGTGTAATGGGTATTGATAATTCAGAAGAGAAGAAGCATCAGCTAGATATTACATACAGAAACTGTCTTCAACAAATACGTGATAAAGGATTTGAGCAAGATCGTATTTTAGGACTATTAAATCAAGTATATTATTCTATATATATTATTTTATGATTATTATTTATTATTATTTATTATTATTTATTCTATTTATTATTATTTATTATTTATTCTATTTATTATTATTTATTCTATTTATTATTATTTATTAATATTTATAATAATAATTATTATTAGTATTTTATTTTATTTTAATTATTAATTATATTGATTCTACTAATATATTTATTCAATTTATTCTTATGATATCTATATATCTATTATATATTTATATATATAGTTAGAAATGACTTATTTAGATCAAGATGTAGGTACAGGACTTCGATTGTTTTCTTCTATAAGTAAATATTATTCAGAAGAACAAGATTTATATACTATGTTCTCTACTAAAGAAAATATTGATAAATTGAAGAAAAACGTATGCTATTCTATATTATTATTATTATTATCATTAATATTATTATATAGGGATTGAATAAGACTATGAAAGAGAGTGCTGCTTATTATTTATCTCAAGAACCTCATAAATTAACTATATATGAAGATCCTAATTATCTTAAACAATATGTATATATATTAAAATATAAATATTCTTTTATTTATTACTATTATTATTATATGCTTATTCTACTTATTAATATTATATCCTTATATACATATTATTATTATTCATATTATTATTATTATATTTATTATATAGGAAGAAGAAGAAAAGAGAAATATTGAGAAATATTCAGGTTTATATACATCTCCTTCTCCTTCTGCTATTCCTGATGATGACTCGAAATTACCTACTCTTACTATTCAAGTATATATATATATATTATTATTATTATTATTATTATTATTATTATTATTATTATTATTATTATTATTATTCATAATTTAGAGTTATACGATTATTTTTAATAATTTCATAATATAATATAATATATATATATATATATAAAGGATATACCTATAAAATCTCCTGAAGAATACCCTAATGTTCAACATCCTACTTCTTCTATATATACTCTTTCTATACCTACAGAGAAGCTTATATATTTAACATTATTAGTTGATTTATCATCATTATCTTATAAACATTTGCAATCATTAAATATATTCTCTTCATTATTACCAAAAGTAGGAAATAAAAAGAGATCTATGAATGATTTAGAATTATATTTAACATTAAAAACAGGTGGGGTTTCTGCTTCTTCTACTATTTCTACACAAAGATGTACTACCAATATATATAATAATGTAAGAATGCTTTTATTGTTCTTATTATGTTTATTCTTATTATTATTTTTATTATTAAACTTATCATTTATTACTGTTATAAATATATATAAGTTATTATGTTATTCATTATTAAAAAGTAATTTTTTTTATATATTTTATTTATATTTTCTTTCTCAAAACAAAAAAAATTACAATTATATATATCTTATATATAGAAATTATTAATATCTGCCAAAATGTTATCTGAGAATATTCCTGATTATTTATCAGTTTTAAAAGATATGTTATGTACACCAAATTTTACATCAAATGATTCAGAAACATTATTAAATAATTATATACAAGAAGAAAAACAAAAAGTAGAGAATAGTTGCGGGAATTATGCATATTATGAAGCTATGAAGAATAGAGATATTAGTTGCTTTGTATCAAATATCATTAATGGATATCCTAATTACATATATAATACTACAACTCCAAATGAAGAATTAATTTCCTCTCTTTCCTCTATTCCTCAAACTATCTTCAAATCCAATCAAATGCAATTTTATATTCGCGGGGATCAGCATTATATTGATGATAATATACCTTTATTAAATACATTTATTTCTGAATTCCCTAAAAATATGAATTCATTTATTCCTATTGGTTTAGGTGATAAAATAGGAAAAGAAGGTGATATGTATATTGATAATTCTTCTCCTTCAAGTATATTATATAAACAATGTCAAGATGGATATATTAAGAATACATTTAGAAATAGAAAATTAAATGTTAATGAAACAACTAGTGTATATTATGTTTATTATTATAGAAAATTATTATTATTATTATTATTAAAAGTATTATTATTATTATTATAATTATTATTATTATTATTATTATTATTATTATTATTATTATTATTATTATTATTATTATTATTATTATTATTATTATTATTATTATTATTATTATTATTATTATTATTATTATTATACTATAAAGGTATTTGACGGTCCTCAATTTAAAGATAATGATTTCGCTTCAACATGTTTAATGTCAAGAGTATATATATATATATATATATATTATTATTATTATTATTATTATTATTATTATTATTATTATTATTATTATTATTATTATTATTATTATTATTATTATTATTATTATTATTATTATTATTATTATTATTATTATTATTATTATTATTATTATTATTATTATTATTATTATTATATAAATATATTTTTTATAATAAATAAATAAATATCTATATATATATATATAATTAATAAGTACAAAATATTTACATCATAAGATTCGTGAAGAAGGTGGTGCCTATGGATGTTCTATGCAGACTCATAAGAATGGACATATTATTATTAATACACATTCTAATCCACATATAATACAAACTAAAGATACTATATTAAATATGTATACTGATTTAAAATTTATGGGATTCACTCAAAAGGTATATATATATTATTTATATATTATTTATATATAAATTGTTTTATTATATAAATTAATATATTGAATAATAATAATAATAATAATAATAATATATATATAGGATCTTGATGAAGCTAAATTAAGTTATTTTTCAGATTTAGATTCTCCTGTATCTTTATCTTCTAAGGGTTTTGGATATATATTAGAAAGAAATAACGCTCAAATAGCTGAAGAATATATATGGATAATCATTATAATCATAATAATCATAATTATAATCATAATTATAATCATTATAATCATTATAATCATAATATAAATTATAGGAATATCGTGCAAATTTATTGAAAACAACATTAAATGATATTTATACTGTAAGAGATAAATATTTACAAATAGATGAGTCTAAAATACAAATGGCTGTTTTTGGTGGAGATGAAGGTGAGAAAGAAGTTAAGAATCATTCTGAATTTACTATCGTTTGATAGTTCTCCACTTAATTGCATTATTAGTTTATTTCTTTTCTTGTATATATGTTTTCATTACAATCCAAGTAGCATCATGCTCTGCATTCATCATCGTTTTGTTTTCCTATTTATTTTTTTTTAATTTCATCCTCATCTTTATTAAATTGCGAAAAAAAGAAAAATTTTTTTTTTAATTTTTTTCGTGATGAGAAAGTGGCAATTAGAAGAGAGTTTACAGTCAGTTGAGGTTTTTCGTGAACCAAACTATATGCTTGAACAATATCCTACATCAGCACATCTTGCTTCATGCATCTTACATACAGCAAGTAATAATGGTGATATAGAAGGTAAGTGTGTTGCAGATATAGGCTGCGGCACATCCATGCTCTCTATTGCTGCAGCATTAAGTGGAAGTTCGTATGTTGTATTAGCAATTCATTTCTCATATATAGTTATACGGTTGGATTTGATATCGATCTTAATGCTATTAATGTAGCTAGAGAAAATGCTAAATCTCATGAAGTAAATATAGATTATGTTCATGTCAATGTTAACGATTTGGCTAATGAGACTTATTGCAAACGTGAATTCTTTGATACTGTTATCATGAATCCTCCGTTTGGAACAAGAAATAAGGGAATTGATGTGACTTTCTTAAGGGCAGCTCTTAATATATCCAATCATGCTGTTTATTCACTTCATAAAACATCAACAAGAGACGTATATATATTCTCCATTCATTATTGTTATCCTATATATAAAAGAATTGATTAAAATAGATTTTTTTTAAAAACAATATATATATGTTATATATATATAGTTCCTTGTTAAAAAAATAAATGATTGGGGATATAATGTAACAGTTGTTGCTCAATTAGTTTTTGATATTCCTGCTATGTATAAATTTCATACAAAACAATCTGCAGATATAGAAGTAGATTTATTATATATTGAAAAAGGAGTACCTATAACAAAGCAGGTATTTAAATTAGAAAGAAAAGATAAAGAATCAAAGAAAGAAGGCAGAGATTCAAATAAAAATATAAAGGATTCTGGTCGAAATGGAAAACGAAAACCAACATCAACAAAACAAGGAAGAAGATAAAAAAAAATATGAAAATAAAACAATTGTTTATATTCAATCGTTTTTTAAAAATCAAATTGTTAAACTATTTTATAAAAATTATTATATGCTTCATAAGAATACTAACAACGATCCCATTAAAAAAGGAATTGTTTTGCATAATTTATTTGGTTTTGAAATAATTAACCTCCATGAAGGGTAGATAAGAAAAGGATATTATCACCATCAGATAATTCTGTGTTTTCTTGTTCAAGAACTTCCCAATCATAATTATTTATAAGTACAAGAATACCTGAACGCAATTTGTCTCCATCTAAAAATAATTCTTGTCTTTCACTTAATTCTTTATCTTTGAGATAAACAATAAGATCTTGAACCGTTTTTCCTTCAAAAGTAACATCGATATGTTTCTGACCATGGAATAGAATATCCATTCCACCTCTATGTTAATAAAATCATTTAACAGATACTGACTATATACATACGCAAAATCAACAGCAACCTTAGGCATTTATTGATAAGTTATTTGTAAAAAATATTTATTCATGTTATATTCTTGTTATTTGGTTTTATTTTTATATAATTTCGTATTTATTTTCATTCTTCAATTAAACCACAAAAAAAAATGATAAATTTATCATTAGAATAAACAGTATAACTGTAGATGATGATATGTACATGCATAGATACTATGTCTTATAAATAATAACTAGCAAGACTTATACATGTGGCAATTGAGATTCGAAGTTGATATTGGTTGATAATAAAAGCAATTACATTAACAGTAATCTCATAGAATACTAAAAACATTTTCAATATTTATATAGATTAAAAATCCAAATAAATTATAAAAACATAGGATATATTTAATGAAAATATATAAAAAGAGAAGTAAATAAAAGTGAATTACATGAAATCATCTTCAAAATTACGAGCTGCGGAAACATCATAAGATCCTTCGACTTCAGATGTAAATGTCTTTAAATCATCATTTTCAAATAAACGACTAAAAAAGAATATATGTAAATATATATAAATATATTATAAAATAAATATAAATATAATAATATATAATAATATATAATAATATATAATAATATATATACTCATAACTTTGTTCATATTCTTTAGCTCTTTTTTCTTCATTTTCTTTTCTTTCTTGTATCTTTCTTTCTTTTAATTCCTTCTATATATTAAATTATATATATTATTAAATATATTATTATTCATTTATATATATTATTCAATATATTCTATATATGTAAAAAATAATAATAATAAAATGATATTTTCAATATAACTAATATATTCTCCAGATATAATATAAATAAATAAATATATATATATATATATATATATACCTTCTTTCTAAGCATTTCTTCATGATCTCTTTGTTGTTTTTCTGCTTTAAGATCGACACTACGTTCTTCTTTAGTCTTTAATATACGATTAGCTACTACACGGTCACGACCTAAATGAAATACATGTTTCACCTATAGTCATATAGAATATACACATAATATACATTCATTATATAGATTATTTAATATATAATTATATAATATTATTAGAATATAAATTCAAAAAAAAAATATATATATATAATTATAAATAAAATATACTTTTTTATTATCATGAAAACCAATTTGACCTGTAGCCATATCAGGACGTTTATTTAAATTATCCCAAGGAGTATAAACCTATTCAAATATTTACATTATAAATATTTATTTAAAAAATAATAATAATATATAAAAAAATATACAATAGTAACTTGAGATGCTTTACATCCTTCAATAGAGTTAGCCTAAATATTATAGAATAAAAAAAATGAAGAATGAAATATAAATATTCTTACTTTAACAAGTTGGCAACAATCATCAATTAATTCTTGAGGCATATTATCAATAGTTTCTCCATTATTAAGACGCGTATAAACGTGAGCCGAAGAAAATTCATCAACATGAAACCAGACATCTTCAGGCCAACCATAGGCAATAAGATCTTCATTCTCATACTTATCTCTACCCATATAAACTAAATGGCCAGCTATATATACATCAGACCCATAAATATATGTAACACTTAACATACTTCTAGATTTAAAAAAGAAAACCATGACTTTTGAAAAATTAGAAGAATGAACGTTAAAAAAGGAATTATAAAATAATTAATAAACCACATGAATAAAGTATCATTATTATTAGCGGAAAAGACCGATGCATTTTACGATTATTGAACAAAAATGGGGGAAAACCAAAACTAGTTTAAAGTCTTCAAAAATAAATATCTATTTTTTCTATAGCTACAGGTGAATATACGAAATATACAACAAATTATAATTACTATATCAATTAAACATCAATTAAGCAAAACCTCAAGTAGTAGTATCCAATCATAAAGAAGAAATGTCTCTTTCGGCTTTTGGATTTCGTAAAGGCTTTCATTTTCAAGCAAAGCTTATTAGGTCATTATGGTTGAAACCCTCACAGTCTTTGACCCAACAAATGGGACATATGACTATGAAAACTATGTTGATTCCTTCACTAAATAGTATAAGAAGTGTAGAAACAGTTCTAAAGCCTGTTCAGGACATTAAAAATATCAATATTGTAGTACAGAATGAAAATGGTTTATCACAAGTATAAAAGTGTTTGATTTAATAAATATATATCTATTTTTTAGGTTAAAGTTATTGATGAAGATGTAAAACTACTTGTATTTATTTAATATTATAATTATAAAAGATATATAGAAGAATTATATTCCTATTCATGTTATTTGTTCATTAGCAAAAGAATTCAATTCATTTTTAAATACTAAATATATGTATTTAAACAAATATGAAGTATATATATATATATTATTAATATATATATATAGAATGGTTTTCCAAAGAAAACATCTAAAGAATTTCAAAAATTAATTATTTATGGAAAATTAAAACAATTCTTTGAGTATATATATATATATATTAATTTTATTTCTTTTTCTAGAACTGAAACAGATTATCAGGATTATTTATTGTTTTTAAAAACAAACCCAACTCAAAAAGCATTTGTAGGCAATTATTTTATTTTATTTTATTTTATTTTATTTTATTTTTGTTTTATTTTATTTTATTTTAAACTTTAATTAATGTATATATATATATATGTATATATATATACATTTCTTTATCTTATATATATATAGAATGATTATCACGAGAGTATATATCAGTTATATATACAAATGTATTATAAGGAAACATTAAATAAAGTTCAAGAAGTGATTGCTTATTCCGATCTTACTAAACCTCATATGTGGTATATATATATTATTATTATTATTATTATTATTATTAATAAAATAACTAATTCTATACATATATATATATGTTTATATATATATAAGGTATCCAGATTGTCGTAAAATGAAAAGACATATAATATATCATAAAGTATATATATATATATATATATATATATATATATATATATAGGGAGGTACTAATAGTGGTAAAACATATCAAGCTATTCAAGACTTAAAAGCAGCTAAAGTATATATATATATATATATATTACTAATATATCACTATTATATATATAATAGAATGGAATATATTGTGCCCCTTTACGTTTATTAGCTGGAGAGATATATATGAACTTAAAAGAAAATGGAATTCGAACAGAATTACTAACAGGAATAGAAGTATATATATATATATATATATATCTTTATATATATATACATATAGATGGAGAAAGATGCAGAAGCGACTCATACCTCGTGTACAGTTGAAATGTGCAATATAGATAAGTATTATGATGTATATATTTATTATTATTATATATATTTATTATACTTAGTTTACTTAGTTTACTTATTATACTTATTATGTTTATTATGTTTATAATACTTATTACTATTGTTATCTAGGTATGTATATTGGATGAAATACAGATGTTGGGGGATTCTGAAAGAGGAGCAGCCTGGTCCCGCGTTTTATTGGGTGTTCGCGCCAAAACTATTCATATTTGTGGAGATAGTACTGTAGAAGGAATAGTAAAGAAAATGGTCACAGATTGTGGTGATACACTAGAAATGAGAGTATATATATATATTTATATATATTATTAGTATATATATTATTAAATTTTTTTAATATTTTTGTGATAGATTATATATATATATATATATATAGGAATATAAACGATTTAAGCCATTAGAAGTGATACCTTCACTTAATAATAATCTTAAACAAGTATATATATATATATTATTATTATTATTATTATTATTATTATTATTATTATTATTATTATTATTATTATTATTATTATTATTATTATTATTATTATTATTATTATTATTATTATTATATAGATTCAAGATGGTGATTGTTTAATTGCTTTCTCTAGACAACAAGTATATATATATATATATATATATATATATATATATATATATATATATATATATATATATATATATATATATATATATATTATATAGGTATTATTATATAAACATATGATCGAGTCAGTAACTAAGAAAAAATGTTGTGTTATGTATATATATATATATATATATTGTATATGTATTATTCCCGTGAATATATAGTTATGGTATGTTACCCCCTGAAACCCGATATAAGCAGGCTAGCTTATTTAATGACAAATCAAGTAATCATACAGTATTAATAGCTACAGATGCAATTGGAATGGGTATATATATATGTATATATATATTATTATTATTATTATTATTATTATTTTATTACTATATATAGGATTAAATTTAAATATTCACCGTATTATCTTCACTTCTTTATATAAATATACGCCTGTTGCCCCTCGTGTCCCTCTTTCGATCCCGCTATTTAAACAAATCTCCGGAAGGGCGGGAAGACGTAACTGTAACTGGCCATCGGGTATATATATATATATATATATTTATTTATATATTATTACTTATTTATTATTATTAATATTTTATTTTTATGTCTATTCATATTTAGTTAATTAATTAATATATTTAATAGACTTTTTTTATTCTTATATATATATATAGGTCAGGTGACTACTCTCCAATCAAATGATTTTCCTCTTTTATCGGAATATATGTCATCATCTTTACCCAATCAAAATTCAGCAATTCTTTTCCCACCTTTTCAACAAATATTTAATTTTGCTAGCAATGTATATATATATATATTTATTATTATACTTATTTATTATTATTTAATTATTATTATTATTATCTTCATTATATAATATTTATTATATATATATAGTTTCCAAATAGTAATTATAGTCAAATATTAACTAATTATAAAAATATGGTTGTTTTAGATTCTATGTATAATCTTCAAGCTATAGGTATATATATATATATATAATTATAATTATAATATATATATATATGTATATAGATGATATATTAAAGATATCTAAGTTATTAGAAGATCATAATTTGATATTACCTCTTTCATTAATGTTTATATATACACAAATACCTATACGATTAAATTTCTCTAAAGAGAATAAAGAATTTGTTCTTCATGTATATATATATTTATAGTATTTTATTATTATTATTATTTGAATTGATATATATATTCTTTATTTCTCTTTCTTTCTCTCTCTCTCTCTATATATATATATATATATATATATATATAGATGGCAGATTGTTTATTAAAGAATATAGATGTAGATTTAGATAAGTATATGTCTATACCTTCAACTTCTCCTCTGAATCATGCTACATTAAGAGAAATCGAATCTAAGGCATATATATATATATATTATATTAAATATATTATAATAAAAATATATTATCATATAATATATATTATTCTTCCTTTATTCATAAGTATTATATATATATAGTTAAATCGAATTGAATCTTATATATGGTTAGTTCAGAGATTACAGACAGAGGGAAAAGTAATAAGCGGGATTGATACTGGAAAAGCCCGCGCAGAATTATATAGAAATCGTGCAGTAAAATATATTCAGACAGCACTTGAAATACAAGGACTAGTATATATATATATATGTTATTATTATTATTATTATTATTATTATTATTCTATTTATTATTATTAACCAAGATATTATTACATTTATTATTATTATAAAGAAAGGATCTATTAAACAAGTCAATACACACCGACGTGTTAAAACAAGGTCAAAACCATACTAATTTAATTATATATATATATATATATATAGAATCTTCTTTTTTTTATTCATTTTATTATGTTTTCTATTGGGGTTATTTTTATATATTTCTTATTATTCGTCATTTAAAGTTGTTTTTTCTAAATTCATATATTATTCTACATAAATTATATTTATTGAATTGAAATAGTTACTACTAAAAGTAGTAGAGAAAATCAGTAACAAACATAATATATAAATTTATTATTTAAATAACCTATCTAAAATATATTCATAAAAAAGAATTATCACGATCGTATTATATTTCTAATGATCATGTTTATTTATGAAAGTTTTTAATATAATATATACTATAAATACTGTGTATTAAAAGCAGAATAAGATTCAAAGAAATCATAATATATAGTATTCACACCTATTTTCAATAAGCATAAGTCGCCAACTTTTTAATATTTCAATATATGGTATTTATTTCATTTAATTCCACTAGTTTCCATAAAGAACCTTCTGATTCTATGCGAATGAATCAATCAAACATTAAATAAAAGTTAAAAAATAATAAATTCAATAATATGAATGAAGAACTTATTTAATCGTATCTAGAGTTGTTAATATATATTCTTCAACTTTATCTCAAATGTTAGATGATAACATTTATAAAATATATGAGAACTGCATACGATTGATCAGCCAAGTTAATTTCTATAATAGCTCAAAATTGTTCTAATGGTAGATATATAAACAAGAAATACAAATTCATTTAAAAAATATAAATTCTATATTTACGATGAACAGAAAAGAACAAAAAAAATTTGATTTCAAATTATTATTGTATCCTTTCATCTTTCTATTTCTTATATAAAAAGAGACATTTTTTTCAGTGTTGATTATAATTATACATTCTTCTCATTATTAATTATATATACTCATCATGAATTCGAGTATAATGCCACAAGAAAGTGATGAACCTTGGCGGAATGATGGTGAGAATGGTGAAACAATGAGTTACCCGATTGTATAATACACTTTTTTAAATAATATAATACATACTACGTAGAGTACTGATACATATAAGGAGATATTTGCTCTTGATGATAAGTTAGATATGTCAGATGCTATTGAGTTATTGATGACACGAAAGAATATCCACTTACAATCTATTTATGGTATGTTTTTTTCGAATTAGTATTTTTTAAGCGTTTTATAATTAAATATATATTTAGATGAATTTGCTCAATCTCTTTCTGCGGATAGAACTACACTTTTGTACTATAGCAAAACCTATAATGAAGTATTTTCTTCTTATTCTTCATAATTATTATTATTTGTTTGCTATTTTTTTTTTTATTTATATTTAGACTTATACCATTATTCCCTTTTATTATCAAGTCTTTTATTCCTTGAAAAATGTGAAAAGTACAAATAAAAATATTAAACAAGAAGAAATTGAACGAAAAGAATTTATTATTTCTAAATTATCAGAATATTCTTTATTTCAAGAAGTATATATATATATATGTTATTTAGTATTATTTTTTATTGTATATCACTATATGTATATATACAGTTTTTAAAGAAATAATTATATATAAATGTTATTCAATATTATTTCTTGTTGTATATTACTATATGTATATATACAGTTTAAAATAATAATAATAATAATATATATATATATAGGACCCATTAGAATATCAATTATCTCCGATGAATGATAATAATGAAGAAGAAAATGTGGTTGTTAGAGTATATATATATATATATATATATATATATATATATATATATATATATATATATATATATATATATTATATAATTATTATGTTTACTATTATTATATATAGTTTGATAGAATAACAGGAAATTTATATTATGAAAATCTTATTACAAGTATGTTTATATTATGTATTCTATACTTATATTATTTATATCATATTCATTTTTTATACTTATAATAATAAATATTTTTCTCATATATTTATGTTATTATATTTATATATTATATTTTTTTTCCCTCTTTTAATTTCCCTCTTTTATTATCTTTAGATGAGAAGCGTCATCTTTCGAACGAATCTCTTCGTACAACGTCCAATATTAAAGACATCTGGAAAACACCTTATAATGTATATATATATATATATATATATATATAATATACTATACTATTAATAATAACTATGGTTATTATTATTAAATATATATATTATTATATATATAGAATATGAATATATTTGATTTTTTAAAAGGTGAAAGTAAACAAACGATGGAATCAATTGAACCAAACTTATATAATGTATATATATATATATATATATATATATATATATATATATATATATTACATTAATATATGATATATATAGACTGTATATAACATATATTATATATATATATATATATTACATTAATATATAACATATAATATATATATATATATATATATATAGACTGTATATAGCTTATGTCAATGGATAGATAATTATCATATTCCTTTTCCTCCTATTATTCAACTCTATGCGAAAACATGGCCTTTATATATGTATATATATATATGTGTTATAATAATAAATCATATTCTTTTTTATATATTATTATATGTTTATTTATATTAATAATTCAAAATATTTATATATATTTATATATATACATATAGATCAAACTCATGTCCATCCCTATCATCATATATGTATTCAGTTAGTGTTTTTGTGTCTCCAACGGCTTCAACAGCAGTTACATTTGAAGTATATATATATATATTGTTTTTTTTTTATATTAATTTTATTTATATGTAATTATAATGGTTATTATAAATGCTGTTATATAATTCTATATCACATGTTTAGGTAGATTTATCCCTTCCTGTGCACGTGTTTATGATAACACTAAATAAACAGATGGAACGAATGCGATTATTTCCAATTGATATTGAACATGCTATTCTTAAAGTATATATATATATATATATATATATATATATATATAGATTGCAGGGCATAATGATTATCTTGTGGATCCCATAATTCCAGTTATCAGTATATATATATATATATACTAATATATTAATAATATAATATGTAGTATATAATATATAATTATATGAATCGTAATCATATAATAAACTATATTTCTTCTTATTTCTTTGCTATTCCCGTGATTATTTAGACTATTCATCAATTCAGAGATCTGTACTTAATAATACGTCGATATCTCTCTATGCATTAGTTATTGCAGAAAATCAATATGCAGCCCTACAAGTATATATATATATATATATCAATTTATATATATATATATTTATCAATTTATATATCAATTTATATATATCATCTTATATATATCATCTTATATACTCTTTTTATATATATTAATTTATATATACATTTATATACTGTTTTTAGTGTTAATTTTATGTATATATTGTAGTTAAGTATTAAATAATAATTTTCATTATATATAGGATTATATATTATTTATACATCGTTCTCTTCCTACAACTATTATTGCTAATAATATTATTGCTCCTGCTGTTAATTTCTATGTAACTCAACCACTCCCAATTCCCCGCGGGGATGGTACTAGTGATTTTACTATAGACCCTCTATTCTTTTTAATTGGAAACGATTTTCGTGTTGAAACAAATCCTATTGATAGTATATATATATGTATATATTATTATTATTATTATTATTATTATTATTATTATTATTATATAAAGATGATAAATATATACATCAGCCATTACTTCCCGCGGAAATTGTTGTTTCTTTTGAATTGGAAATTAAAACAAATATACAAGAAATATTACAAGTGTCTGTATATATATATATATATATATATATTTATTTATTTATTTATTTATTTATTTATTTATTTATTTATTTATTTATTTATTTATTTATGTTATTATTATTAATTTATTATTTATTAACATATTACATGATTATACTCTTTTTTCTCATTTGCTAACTATATATTTATGTATATATATAGTGTAGTCTTTATGAAGGTATATTTCCTATGTATTTTGCTCCTGATATAAAGAAACCATCATCATATATATTACTTAACAATTCCTTTCGCTATGATCCAAAGACATCTACTCGGTATATATATATATATATATATATATATATATATATATATATATATATATATATATATATATATATATATATATATATATATATATATTATTATTATTATTATTATTATTATTATTAATATAAACCAAATTATTATTATTATTAATATAAACCAAATTATTATTATTATTATTATCCATATATATAGTCATAAGTGTTCTGTTCAATTGCCTATATCTATATCAATTCTTCCTCCTTCAACGAAACTATTAATTACATTTAAAGGCAATAATGTTAAGTATATATATATATATATATATATGTTATTATAAATATTTGTATTTCTTTTATTCTGAATCTTTCATTATTTCTCTCTTTCCTTTCTTTTCTCTATTATATATATATATAGGAATCTATATTCTTATGTGATTCCTCTCTTTTCTCCTTCCTCAACATATCAATCAGGTGTACTATCAAGTTATGCCAGGCCTTTCCCTGTACTTACAAAGGAAGAATCTATATTATTTGGTATATATATATATAATAAAATGTAAATTTGATTATTATTTAGTTTATACTTATATTTATTACAATGATATTTGTTATTTATATAATAATATAATATAATCATAAATATATTTAAATGTTAATATATATATATATATATATATATAGCTCCTCCATTAGATTCACCTGTTGATATTAATCATCAATATATACAACTTTCAGTCACATTTCCTTCGTATGTAAATCCAATTCTTGCTTTTAAACCAAATTTCCCGCCAAAAAGTTCCCTCCTTTTACCTACGAAAGATCAATTAGATTTAGATCTTAAAAGAATAGTTAATATACTTAATAGAGGTATATATATAGATTATTATTATTATTATTATTATCTGAGATATTATTATCTAAGATGTTATTCTATTTATTATCATTATTATTATACTTTTATATTTATTATATTTATTATCATTATTATTATAATTACTTATAAATAGCAAACATATTCTAAACATATTATATATATATATATATATATATATAGAGCCATTGACTGCATATACTATAGAAGAACGTCGTTATCTTTATAAATATAAAGAAATGATAATATATTTATATATACCAGAATTATTTCATTTAGAAGATGCCGAAACTCCCGCGGAAATTCATGTGACAAAATTACTGAATGAAATGCCAAAGCGGCCGTTACAAGGATATCGTATTACTATAGATCAAATATTATATTCTTTATATGCTTCTGTTAACTTTACAAATATAGATGAAATATATCAATATATTAATATTTTATATCATGTATTTCATTATATATTTCCTCTTTCTTCTTCTTCTTCTCCTTTATATTATGTATCTTTCTTATCTCCTGATCCATTAATATATTCTTTACTTCCCAATATCAATCCTCCTCTTTCTATTTCTACTACTACACAATATACATCAGTTTCCGTTAGTCCTCCTTTTTGTCAGATTTCATGGCTAATTTCATTCCTAGGACCACGATTTGGCTATCCATTAATAAGAGCATTAGCTATTGAATATATTAATATGATTGATGATATTATTATATCAAAATTCTTAACTATTTTTGTACAATGCTTATATGTAGAAAATACAGTAGATAATATTGTATTACGATTTCTTATTTATCGAATGTTACGTTCTCCTCATTTTATTGGTCATTATCTTTACTGGATTATTCGAGTATATATATATTTATTTATTTATTTATTTATTTACTCATTGTTTTTATTAATATAATTCATTTTATTTAAATATTTGCTATATATTATAGATATATATTCTACAATAGTTGTCTCTCTCTCTATATATATATATAGTCTGAAATAACTCGTCCTGCATTATTCCCGTCGTTATTTATATTGTTAACTATATATATATTATATGGAGGTCCCTACGTTCATCAGATATGTAAACAAGTTGTTGTTCATAATACAGTAGCTGAAATGTGCTTAAAAGTACAAAAAGAAGAAGGAGCGAAACGAAATGCACTTGTAAAAGAACTTATTCAATCGATTAACTCAAAATTACCTTCTTCTTTCATTCTACCTCTTTCACCTAGGTAAATATTATTTTTATTTTGTTTATATATTTATATTTTTTATTTGTTGTTTTTTTTTATTTTATTTATTTTATTTTTGTTTATTATTTATTCTATTGTTGTTTATTATATATTATATATTATATTTAATATATATTGTATATTCTATTTAATATATATTATATATTTTATATAATATATATTATTATTAATATAGATATCTTAGTAAAGGAGTTATTCCTCAAGATACAAAAATTATGAGTAGTAAAAAGGCACCAATTTTTATCAGGTATATATATAACTAATATTAAAAATCATTGAATTATAGGATCTATTTCATTATATATATATTTATCCTATTATATATATATATAGTTTCATCAATGCATATTCTCACGGGAATCCTATCGATTTATTATATAAAGAAGGAGATGATTTACGACAAGATTGGGCCATATTAGCTATGTTTAGTCATTGTGCTCAAGTATATATATATATATATAATATTTTATTTTTAGTTAATATTATTCTTATTTTTATGAATACTATATATTTATATATTATATATATAATGGTTTTATTTTTAGTTTATATTATTCTTATTTTTATGGATACTATATATTTATATATTATATATATAATATTTTATTTTGGTTTATGTTATTCTTATTTTTATTGTTAATATATATAAATTATATTATTTTGTATTTGTATAGTTTTCTATATATATAAATTTTTAATATCAACTTATATATTTTTAATTCTTATAATTATATATATATATAGGTACTTCGTTATTATGGATATCAATTATATACTTCTATATATCGTGTGCTTTATACAGATCGGTTAAAAGGATACGTACAAATAGTACAAAATAGTAAAACGTTAAAAGATATTTTTGAGACACAAAATATATATACTGGTGCTATGTCTTATGATTCTATATATAATTATATAAAGTCATTTAATCAGGATGAAACAAGTCTTAAAATAGCTTGTCGAAGATTTATGAACTCTTTAACTATATATATAGTTCTTACTTATATATACGGTATAGCAGATAGACATCCTAGTAATATTATGATTAAACAATCTGGAGAATTATTTCATATTGATTTTGGACATATTTTAGGTATATAGTATTATTATTATTATTATTATTATTTTCTTTTTTTATATTTCTTTTTTTATATTTCTTTTTAAATATATATATATATTATATTTTCTTATAAATTTTATATATTATTCATGTGATTTTTTTAATTAATCTATTTTATAATCTATAAATATTTTGTTTTTACTATTTCTAATATATATATATTTTAAAAATAAAATATATATTTATAGGTAACTTTAAGACATTTGCAGGTGTAAAAAGAGAAACACAGCAAGTTGTATTTAATCCTCAAATGTTACGTATATTTGGAGGAGAAAAAACAAATACTTATAAGGAATTTATGGAAATATGTGTATCTATGTTTAATACACTACGAAAAAATTGGTTTCATATTATGAGCTCTATGGAACCTGTATATATATTATATATATATATAAATAATATTATAAATATATAATATACTATTATTTATATATATTAATAATATTATAAATATATAATATACTATTATTTATATATATTAATTATATTAATTATATATAATATTATTTATATATATAATCAAAAGTTAGTTATCTATAAATATTAGTTATATTATCATTACAATATAATAATAATAATATATATACATAGTTAATACTAATGAATGTTCCAGAATTAACTAAAACAGATGATTTGATGTATTTATATGATCAGTTAATAGTTGATTCTGATGATAATTCTGCAGGGGATATATTAAGAAAGAAAATTATGTCAAGTGCTCATTCTGTAGTTAAACGTGTTGACGATAGTATACATGTATTAGCACATTTAAATAATAAAGAGAATAAAGAAAAAGAAGGATTTGATGAAGATGAAGATGAAGATGAAGATAATAATTATATAGAGAATACTATTGAAATTACTTCAAGAGATGCTTCTATGAATCAAATGAATGATATTTCTACTAAAGGAATAGAAAACAATCCTAATAAATTTAATATTTCACCTATACAAACAAATATTATTTCTTCCAATATGAAATAATATATATATTCATTTATATATATTTTTATATGTAGTATAAATTTATTATTCTTTTACGCTCAAACTCTTTTTGCTATTATTATGTTTTTTTTTCTCATTTTTTTGCATCTACTATAATTTCTCTTCTTTCTTCTAGTCATATAGAGTTTTAATTCTCTTGTGTCACGTTGCGTTTCTTTTTCATAAATCTTTTTATAGTATTATTATTATTATTTTATTTTTATTATCATGCTTCTCTCTTTCTTTATAAATTTTTAATTTTATATATTCAACTTCATCTCACTGTTGGTTATTAAATCATATTAAGTATTATGTTAAATTCATCAATTTATTCGCAAAGTTTTGTAAATAATCTATATGATTTTTCATTTTAGACAACTATTTCACTCTGATCATTATATCTTGAATATCATTCAGACATATGTTTCGTTAAACAGTAAAAAGAAGAGCAAATTGGTTCTAGAAATACAATGAGGTAATAACGAGATTTTTTGAGATTGTGTCCAACTATAATTATTGGATGAAGTTGATTGAACCAGAATTATGAATATATGATTGGTTTAATTGAGATTCGTTCTCCTATCACTGATCTCATAAAAAAAAATCTCACAAAAACACAATGATCTCTCTCCTAAGAATCAGAATTAGATTTATTTTGTTTATTAATAAAGAGAAATGAAGTTCTTTTTATTGTCTGTACTGTTTTTTATTGCTCTATGTGCTGCAAAAACTAATGAAAAACAAACTTATCTTGCTGAAGTACTTTTTGTTCATGATTTCTTATAGACTATTTCTCTAGCGTGCAAGAAGTCATGAAAATGTAACCAATATGGTTCCCTTCGATGAAGATGTTAATGTTTTCCTTATTCCTCATACTCATGATGACCCAGGTTGGCTTGTTACTAGCGATCAATATTATGTTAAAGTATATATTTTTTTGATATATTTTTCTTGTTTTATTTACGAATCATTAATATATATTTCTGTAGCAAGTCCGATACATTCTTGATTCTGTCGTTGCTGCTTTACAAGCTAACAAAAAGAGAAAGTTTACGTATTTGAGAACATTATTTAACATTGTTTTATCAATATAGATATGTTGAACAATCATTCTTCCAAAGATGGTGGAATGAACAAAATGACAAGCAAAAAGAAATTGTTCGTCAACTTGTTCATGAAGGCCGTGTATATAATTATTTTATTATTATTTTATTTATTATTATTTTATTTAATTTATATATATAACAAAAACTTGTTTATTCTTAATGAATCAATAAAATGTAAATAATATATAATATATATATAGTTAGAAATGAATTTAGGTGGTTGGTGTATGACTGATGAAGCAGGTGCTCATTATGAAGATATTATTAATGAAATGACATTAGGTCATAAATTTATTTTTGATCAATTAGGTATACGTCCTACAGTAGCTTGGCATATTGATCCTTTTGGTCATTCTAGTCAAGTAATGTCTTTATATGCTTCAATGGGATTTGATACATTTACATTAGATAGAATCCATTATGATGATATGGCTTATAGAAAAAATAACCAAAAAATGGAATTTGTGGAAAGAGGTTCAAAATCATTAGGTGAAGAAAGTGATATATTTGTTCATGTTTTAGATAATGGTTATGCTGCTCCTGCTGAATGTAATTTCTTTGCTACTGATGCTGGTCAATGTTATTATTGGACAAAAGATGAAGATTGGGCTCAGTGGAATAGTGAATTACCTACGTATGTTTATATAGGTTTATTTATATATTTATTATATTAATTATTCTTGTTTAGTGATTATTATTTATTATTGATTATATTAATTATTTTATTATTATTTTACTATTATTTTATTATGCTTAAACTAACCAATATTTCAACCCATATATACATTTATATATAATATTAACAAAATATATATATAACATATATATATATATAGTTATGAGAATAATATGGAATATCATGCTAAGAGATTTGTAGAGATGGTCCGTAAGCGAGCTACTTGGTATGATAATGGTAATAATATATTAATGACCTATGGTGAAGATTTTACATTCCATAATGCTTTTATTCCTTTTGCTAATATGGATAAATTTATGGAATATATTAATGATAGATATGATCAATATCATATTAAATTTCAATATGCTGTTTTATCTGATTATGTGAAAGCTGTAAATACTCATAAGAAAGAATGGGATGTTAAGAAAGATGATTTCTTCCCTTATGCCAATAAACCTTCTGGTTTCTGGACTGGCTATTATACTTCTAGAGATAGACTGAAAGGACTTATTCGGTATATATATATTGTTTTATTATTATTTATAATATATTCTTATGATTTGTTTAGTTATTATTTATTATATATTCTTTATTTTTTCATTTATTTATTTATTATATATTATTATTTGCTTATATATCATTTTTCTATTAATAAAATATAAATTTAATATTATATAGTGAAAAGATGAATGAATTATCAAATGCTGAAATGTACTTAGCTCTTTCTAAAGCTGAAAAGAAATCACTTAATTTTGCTGAATTATATTCAGATATTATGACTTTAAGAAAAGCTCAAGGAGAAGCCCAACATCATGATGCTATTACTGGTATTTTATTTATTTATTTTTTTTTTTTTTTATTATTATTATTATTTATTATTTATTTATTTATCATTATTACTATTTAACTTTATCTACTTTATTATTAATATTTATTTATTTATTTCTCATTATTTTCTATACTATATATTATTATTATTATTATTATATAGGTACTGAAAAACAAGCTGTAGCTAATGATTATAATGTTCAATTAGTGAATGGTGCTTATTATGCAAATAAAGCTGCTTCTACAGTATTAGACATATATACTACATTAGAGAATATTAATAAGAATAGTACTGAAGTTTTCCCTTTATTAACTGAAGAGAATCGTATTGCTGTAGTATTATCAAATAGTATTGCTTGGAATAGAAAAGAAATAATTCAATTAATTTCTCCTCGTAGTGATGTAGGTATATATGATAAAGAAGGAAAACCATTTGAAGTTCAAATTAATGAAATTCCAGAATTCTCTTATGATCGTCGTAATGGTACTTATTATGTATATTTCCCCGTGGAAATACCTGCTATGGGATATACTATTGTATATATTAAAGTTAATAAAGATGCTATTGTGACTAAACCTATTGAAGATACTTTTATTGGTAATAATAAGATGAAGTTAAATACTGAAAATGGTATATATAGTATTATTAATTATATATGAATAAAATAATTTGTTTTATATTTTTAGTATTATATATACTATTTATATAGGTTATATAAAGGAAATCACTTTATCTACTGGTGAATCTCTTCCTCTTAATGCTAATTATTATGAATATTCTGGTAATAATGGTTCTCCTCAAAATTCTGGTGCTTATGCTTTTGTTCCTAGTTATAATCATAATATGAATATAGGTTCTACTAATGATAATAAAATAATAAAAACACTTTCTGTAAGTAGAAAAGAAGGACGTAATCTTGGTTATTTCTTACAAGTTATTTCTAGTGAGAATTATGATGATGTTCTTCAAAATACTATTAGTGAGGTTAATGAAGATAATATTAAATTTATGGCTCAACGATTTGATAAGAAAGAAGGATGGGGTCAACTTCCTAGTATTAATAGTATATCTATTGATTTAGATGAAAAAGTAGAAAATACTATTCGTCAACAAATTGTAATTAAGAAATCAGATTCTATTACTCAAACAGTTACTATTGAATTCCCTTATGCTTTACCTGAAAATACTAAAGTATATATGTTTACTTCTATTGTTAGTCATAATGAAGATGTATATACTTGTGTTATAAAAGAAATATGTAATAAATATGCTATTGTTATGATTAGTACTACTAGTGAAGAAGGTTGGAAAAATGATATTACTCTTAATTATCTTGCTTTTACTGAAGGTTCTCAACCATTTGATTCTCTTCATGTTGAATATGGTTCTATTGAAGGAAAGACTGGAGATAATGGTATAGCTGTTATTGATGCTAAGATTGATACCAATGATATTAATACATTTATTATTACTCAAATAACTAGTACTACTGAATTACTTGGTACAAGTATTCGTCATTTTTCAGATAAAAAGTATTCTATTAATGCTTGTACTCCTTCTTTAACTAAAGATGTTCCTCTTATTATGTCTTATATTGTTATTTCTACTAAAGTAATTGGTGAATATGTTATTCCTGAAACATCTTCTGTAAATATTAAAGTAATTAAAGGTAATCTTGTAGAAGAAATTCAACAAACTTATATTGATGGTTATTCTACTATTTATAGAGTTTATAAAGAAGGTATTCAAGAAGATGCTGTAGAAATTATTACTGAATTAAATGGATTACATGATGGTAAAGAACTAGTTCTTCAATTTAATACTAATCTTCATAATGAAAAGACTCTTTATGCTGATACTATTGGTATGGAACAACAAAAACGTGTTTATAATCCTGAATTTACTCAACCTATTTCTGGTAATTTCTATCCTGTTGTTTCTCGTGTTTATATTGAAGATGAAAAAGAAGATAGCCGTTTAACTGTATTAGTCGATAGAGCTCATGGTGTATCTTCTCAAGAAGAAGGAAGAATGGAAATTATGATAAAACGTAAGACTTTAGGTGATGATGGTTATGGTGTTGGTGAAGCTCTTAAAGAAAATGATCAAGTTAAAGGTAGAATGTGGATGATTTTTGGTAAAAAAGAAATATCTTCTTTAATATATAAACAATTAGATTTATATTTAGCTCATCCTATACTTCCTTTCTATTCTTCTATAAATAATGAACAAGTTGAATCTGTTAATAATCAATATTCTTTTGTTCAATCTGAATTACCTAAGAATATTCAATTATTAAATTTCCAATTAGCTGGATTAGATGATAAGACTTATATTTTAAGATTCCATCATATTTATGAAAAGAATGAATCTGAATTAGCTATTCCTGTAGAAATTGATTTATCTAAACTTTTTAAAGGTTTTGAAATTGTTGATTATGAAGAAATGATCTTAACTGGTATGTTTAATAAAGAACAAGTAGAAAAAGAACGTTTACATTGGGATACTAATGAACATGAAATAACTGATTCTTCTTCTATTTCTACTACTCAAAAATCTATTATTCGTGGTTGTAAATCGACTATAATCACTCTTAAACCTATGGAATTCAAGACTTTTACTGTTCATACTGCCTAAATATGATTCATATAAATAATGTAATTATAAGTATTCTTGATTACATTAATACATAAAGTTTTATTGTTTAACAATGTGTTTTGTTTTTAATATTATTATTTTACTAATATTTTTTTTTTAACTTTTACAAAGATAATTTTTTATAATTTTATTGTTAATCATAAACAACTAAACACAGCATATATATATATACTAATATATTATATACTGTAAAAAATAATAAATATTTTAAATCATCATAAATACAAATAATCCAGCAATAATAAAAGATACAAAAGTAATAGAAGAAGAAAGAGCTCCATCTCTTGATTCATTAGATTTCCAAATAAGATCAGCACATAATAATCTTCCCTTATCAGTCTCATCTCCAACACTATGAATGACTAAAGATCTATATATATATAATATATTATTATTAATATTATTATAAATATATAAAAAAATAAAAATAACTTAGATTTATATATTACCTCATAGTAGTTGAAGTAGGCCAATCTCTATTAATAACAAAAGAAATTCTACCTGTTTCATCTGTTTTTGCTTCACCCCAAATTTCATTTTCAGGTATATCACAATCTTGAGAAGGATCATTCTGATAATAGTAGCCTATTATATATATATATATATATTAATATTAATATGGTAAAAAAAATAAAAATCTATTGATGAAAAATGTATATATATATATATTAATACAGTAAAAAAAAATATTTATGAAAATGTATAATTATATATATATATACCTCCTTGATTCGGTATACATGTATCAATATGTCCTCTTAATAATAAAGAAGTATTTTCTAAAGGCTATATAAAATAAGAATGAAACTAATTTATAAAGTATATATACAACTAAATTAGGTAATGTTTCTGCTGTACCTGCATTAGCATCTTCAACAATAAAAAGATCTAAACCAAGATGGGTTGTCGATCTACATATATATTGTTATGAATCATTTATTAAGTAATTTATCTTTGAATATATACTGTGTCACATCAAGTGTGAAGTTTCCATAAGCAGTATTCACAGCAATCTCAGTAGTAAATGGAATCCAATATGCTTCTTTTATAGAAGCAGTACGAATAATTTCTACATAAATGATATTTTGAGATCATGTATATAATTTTAAAAATACTTGCGTCTTCAGAAATGGCAACGAGAACAAAAAGACAAAAAACAATCCACTTCATTGAAACAATATTTCTATAATCAAATATTTATTGATCAACAAACAATATATACTCAACAATTAAAACAGTTAAAATGAAAAATTATTTATTTTTGAATTGAATAACGAAAAGAAAACGAAGGAAATGATATGAAGAATTGTGTTTTTTCGGATTTTTATTGGATTATGATACTTAGGATCAAGTAGAAGTGATATAATAGAATTCATCACATAGAATTTTGAATATAGTATATTGTATGTATCCTTTGGATTGGATATAAATATACATACTCCAAAGGAATAAAATGAAACGAAGGAATCAAGTAGCAAAAAGTGAATATCTTATCCTCATTTTCATTAAATACATATTGTTATATTGATTGTTTGCATATTAGTAACATAAAAAAAAATAGCTACCGTTATGATCATCAAATCATCCTTATCTTTTCTTTATGTTCTTCATTTACTTGTTTATTTTACATACTTATGTTTCCCTTTTCAATCATATCATAATTATACCAAGAGAACAACAAAGTCAACGCCAATTTTCATAAGAAATCGTTTCCATATCAAATATATCATTTCACATATTTTCATTAAATAAGGAGATGTAAAAAAAAAGAAATGAAGATTATTTGAATACACATTATTGTTTGAAATCTTTTGTGTTGCTTTCGATGAGCCAAATACATGTGCTCAAAAAGAACTTTAGTATAATACTCAGTTCTATTTCATGATATTAAGTACTATTTGATTCATATATTGTTTTAAAGTACTGGCTTTCTAATCAAAAACTATTTTTCAGAGAGAAACAGAGATCTTTTCTTTTTTTTTAATTTTTGTATTAACATTTTTTAACAAAATGAGTAATGAAAAAGTATTAAAGTCTGGTTATTTTGAAAAGCAGGTATATCATGATTTGGAATAATATTCATATAAATTATAGGGTGAGTTTCGTAAGAATTGGCAAAAGAAATGGTGGGAATTAACAGATAGTGAGCTTCGTTACTACACGGAAGTGGGTGGTGCATTGAAGGGATCGATTCTGATTAGAGATATTCTATCAGTCAGTTTGAATGATTTTAGTAAAACAAAGCAGAATACTCTTTATGTTTTACTTGTACGTGTTTTATTATTCAGTTATATGATTTAAATTATATAGACAAATAAAAGGTCCTACTGGCTTGCATTTGAAAACAGAATGGATTGTTTAGAATGGCAGAATGCTATTGAAGAAACTAAGAAGCGTTATATTACGAATATGAATAATAGTTTATTGTTACCTCAGTCAAATGTCAAAATAGTAAGATCATTTTTTTATTTTTTTAATATATATTTCTTTATATAGAATGGTAATATTAATCCTCAACTTGCATTTTTACTTCAGAAGATGGATGTCGTCGAAAGTTCAAAAGATTTAAGAAGTCTTCTTCGTGAAGTTGAACGAATTGCTGTCGATCTCCCACCAAGTGAAGCTATTGCTCAACATCAATTGTATATATATATATATATATATATATATGTTTTCTATAATTATTTTTTATATGGTTTTATTTTTTTTATATATATCTTTTATATATTTATATTTATATATTGTATATGCATTTTTTATGTATTATGTGTTCATGTTTTATATTTATTATTTATATAATTATATATTATATATTATATATATATTATATATATATAATTATTATAGTGTTCAAGATATTATTGACCGTTTACGTCATAAATACCCGCAATTATTTGATAATAATTTAGACTCCTATGCAAATTCTGTCCTTGAAATATTTTATATGTCTGATTCTGAAGGTGATTGTATGTTTATCTATATATATTTTTGTTTCTTTATTTATTTTTATACATAGTTTTATTGATTGTTTTTATTATTATTATGTTTATTATGTTTATTATTATTATGTTTATTATTATTATATATATATATAGCAAATGAGACTCTTTCTGAGTTCGAGTCACCGCCCTATGTGGATATCAACTCGTTATATAAATTCAAAGAAACACTAGGAAAAGGTAACTATATATATATATATAGTTCTTATATACTATTATGTTTATTATTGTTTATCATTATATATTTTTTTTTATTCTATTTTTTTTATTATCATTATTATTATATATATTATAATATATAGGAACTTATAGTATTGTAAAGAAGGCTCGAAATCGTAACAGTAATGAGATTGTTGCTATTAAAGTTATTATTAAGAGAGGCATGAGTGAAGATGACCAAACGTCACTCTTTGTATATATATATATTTATTTATTTATTTATTTATTTATTTATTTTCATTTTTGCCTTTTTTGTTCAAGAATACATGAATATATTATTATATATTATTATATATTATTATATTTATTATATATTATTATATTTATTATATATTATTATTATATATTATTATATTTATTATTTATTATTATATTTATTATTATATATTATTATAGAGAGAGGTATCTATAATGAATCGTCTACGTAACCATCCAAATGTCATTCAATTAAAAGGATTCTATCAGGATAATGACTTCTTCTATATTGTCCAAGTATATATATATATATATATATATATATAACTTTATTTACTTATTGTTATCTTGAAAAGTATGTCATTCTATTTATTATATATATATATATATATATAGGAATTAGCAGAGGGTGGTGAATTATTTGATGCTATTATAAATAAGAATTATTATAGTGAAAGAGAAGCTCAACGAGTTGTTCGTAGTTTAGTATATACTATTGCTTATTGCCATGATAGAGGAATCGTTCACAGAGATCTGAAACCTGAAAATATATTATTAGTATCTAAACATGATGATTTATCGATTAAAATAGCAGATTTCGGATTTGCAAGAGAAGTATATATATTACAATTATCATAATTTATTTACTTATTATATTATTATAATATTAAGTGACTACATAGTTATAATATCTATATACATATTTTACTGTTTTTATTGAATATTACCTATACAGTCACGTGCTACGAACAGTTTAACTACATCTTGTGGTACACCTGGTTATTTGGCGCCTGAAATTCTGCGCGGGCTTGCCTATGGTACTCCTGTTGATATGTGGAGTATTGGAGTTATTACTTATATTCTGTATATATAGAGTTATATTTATTATTATTATTATTATTATATTTATTATTATTATATTTATTATTATTATTATTATTATTATTATTATTATTATTATATTTATTATTATTATTATTATTATTATTATTATTATTATTATTAACCAAACTATTATACACATTATACTTATTCTAGATTATGTGGTTATCCCCCCTTCCCAACGGATAATGACGCAACATTATATCGCCGTACAATGAGAGGTGAATATTCATTCTCTACGACAGAATGGGAGAATGTGTCCCAAGATGCTAAAGATTTTGTTAAAGCCCTACTTGTTGTTGACCCTGAACATAGAGCTACCGCTAAACAAGTATATAGAACTATACTTATAGGATAACAAGAAGACTATATATATATATATATATATATATATATATATATATATATATTATGAAATCCATTTCGAGTAATACTATTTCTTGTGAATCTATTTAAAAAAATTTAAATATATTATAATATATAATCAAATATATATATTATTTATTATATTTATGATTATGATTATTATTATTATTATTATATATATAGGCATGTGCAATGCGTTGGATGCGTTACGAATCTCAGAGTACTATGCACATGGATGGAGCTATGCGTATGTTAGAGAACTTCAATACAAAGAGAAGAAGAAATACTAGTAGTATATATATATATATAATATTATTATTTGTATATTATTATCTTTATATTCTTTGTTTATTATTATTATTATTGTTATTATTTAAATTATTCATGTATATACACATAATAATAGAGTATTTTATTGATATTTCTATATAATAATAAAACACACTATATATATATAAATATACCTATTCTAGTAATGTGACTGAAGAAGACTTACAATCAATTCAGCAAATAGCCGATCGCTCTCCAGCGAAACAAGAGCCTAAAGACCGATATTTAACACTATATCCTACAGGTATATATATATATATATATATATATTGATCTTATAATTATCATTAATATATATAAATATATCATATAATTATCATTAATAAATGTATATATATTTAACTGATATAATAGATATCTACTTGCATTCTTATATTACTATTCATATATTTCTATCTCCTCTTTATATATATATATAGAATTGCGATATGCTCCTTCCTTAAATATCGAAAGTACAGAAGTTTTACAACCTGGTATATATACTTATATAATCTATAATATATAATATATATAATTCTATCCTTTCTTTATATAAATATATACTATATTATAATATAGGTACAATCCTCGCAACAGAGCAAGTAGTATATACAATAGATGGTACGTGGCTACGTTTATCCAATGATTGTATTGTGTCTCTCTTTGTAAGCAAATCAAAATCACCTGATTATAAACCACCATTAAATTTAAAGTGGGTTTGTGCTGAAATGAGAAATGAAAACCCTCTTTGTGTTCCAATTAACTGTCTTCTTTATGAAAGCTTATGGGAAAAAGGTATCTTTATTTATTATTTAATTATATTATTGCCATCTATTTTAATTGTATATAAAGTAATTTGTGTTTTATATAGAGTTATTTCTATTTTTAATATATCTATTTTCTTTGAATTATTCCATATATATATATAACTGTTCAATATATACATAGATACTGCTCTTCATAATGTCAGAAATGCACCCTCCGTAGAAAGTGAACATGTCGGAAAACTACCCTCCGGGCAACGATATATTGCTACCGAAGAAATTGTTAATGACTCTGGAACGTATATATATATTATTATTATTATTATTATTATTATTATTATTATTATTATTATTATTATTATCTGAGATATTATTATTATTATTATTATTATTATTATTATTATTATTATTATTATATAATGTTTATTATTATTATTATTATTATAGTGTATTTATTATTATTATTATTATTATTATTATTATTATTATTATTATTATTATTATTATTATTATTATTATTATTATTATTATTATTATTATTATTATTATCATTATTATTATTTATGTACTCTATTATACGATACATACATAATTATTTATTCTATTATCATACTGCTATTCATTTATATATATATATACATATTTTATTCTATACCAGACACATGACTATAATTATTTCTTTAGTTGGATTCATTTACATCCTCAAACTATTCATACACATAAAATAACCACGGATGAATGCTGGTTATGCTGCTCTTTAAAGAATGAAGCACCGTTCTTACAACAAATACCTTTCAAAACATAATCATTTTTTTTATATCTACTCAATATTTATATTTTTTTTCTTTCATCATTCACTATTATACTTTATATATACTTTAAAATTAATATAGTATTTGTAAATAGAGTTCCTATTCATTATTTGATTCTATATTGGATGTCTTTTCTGTCAATTCAATCTTGTTTTTAATTTCTATAACTAATTATTGCTCTTACAATATATTCCACATGCTTATTTATATATGTTGCCATTATAAGCTAATTAAAACAGAAAAAAACTCTTTATTAATAAGTTCTTTTCAAGAATGAACAAATTTTTTGATTTATCGATTATAAGAAATTTTCTTATTTTCTCCTTAATATATCAAGAGACGTGTACATGAAACATTAACTTAAATATCACTAATTCGGACTTTTAATAAATACCAAAAAATATAGAGTCAACAACATAATGTTTTTTGTATATTATTATTCATTATCAACTAATGTACATCTAACTGTAGGCATCATTTATGAAAATATTAATGTAAAATGTTTATGGAAATACATAATTGTGTTATGATGACGAATATTTATTGGCATATGTGCGGTATATCTGTCTAAGATATAATATATGTTTTTTTTTCCGAAAATCAACATAAAGAATGAAATGATGACTAGCAAAAATGGAGCATAGTATAATTTTTTTTAATAAAACGTGATCTACAAATACTTGTAACTATAAAAAGAAAGTAATATATGCATTTCTAAATGATCAGTTCTTTTGACATAAAATGTCCACTTTTTTATTTATTTATATAGTATTTAAATAGAAGAATCAGGAAATACTAAAAAATTTTATAAAATTATTTATTGATGATTTTATCATTAGTAAATGGTATATACAACTCTTTTCCATTGAATAAGCAAGTATTTAGAGTAATTTGGGAAAATAAATTATTTCGATATAGTATTCAGTTGTTTATTTATTTTATACAAATTGAATCAAAAAGTAGTGTGGAAATAAAGAAATCAAAGTAACTTAATAAAATATATAAAATACTGATTTTAGAATTAATTGCAATTAAAATTCTTTTTTTTATACTTTGATAATAGTATACACCTAAACTTCATTAGCCTAACTAATAATGTGATATAAATATATAGTTTAAACCTACTCAAAAAGTGTCATTCGTTGATTAAAGCCTATAAAATCTTGAAAACGATGAATATATCATTCTTTTTGTGATGAAACTTGATTGTTAGACTAATATCTCTTTACTGAGTTATTTTAAACCATATAAATGAATATCTTTTATACATGACAATTCATTCTAAAGAACCGTTGAATATGTTAAGAACAATGGAAGTCACCATTCATTTTTGAGCGAATGATTGGCTTATTCCGTTGGATGTTTCCTCTTTTTTGGTGACAAGATCGCTGTGTTTTTTATGGAAATTTATGGCTTTTGGCTACAGAAACAATCTTGTTACCGAAAAAAGTGGAACCGACTCTTCTTTTAGAAGAACCAATGAAAATCGAGTTTAAGAAAAGATTGCTTACAGACTGGTTATTGTCAACAAAATCTCTTTTTGAAAAGACGAAGAGAAAAAGAATAGAATTCTCCATAAAAAATTATTTATTAAAAGTTATTACTTAAAGAAAAAAGAAATATTAAAATGGAACAAGAAATGAAAGTATATTAGTAATAATATCAGTGTTTTATGTGTGTAGCACGTCAATCGTATCAGACTTTTAGCTGCTGAGACTGTTCAACAAGCTAACAGTGGTCACCCAGGTGCTCCTATGGGAATGGCTCCAATGGCTTTTGTTCTTTTCTCACAAATTATGAATTATGATCCTAAGGATCCTAAGTGGTGGAATAGAGATCGTTTTGTATTATCCAATGGTCATAGTGTAGCTCTACAATATGTTTCTCTTCATTTATCTGGATATGAAATAACTATGGACGATATCAAGAAATTTAGACAATTTGAAAGTATAACTCCTGGTCATCCTGAATTACACGTAACTCCTGGTGTTGAGGTTTCTACAGGTCCTTTAGGTCAAGGTTTATCGAATGCTGTTGGTATGGCAATTGCTGAAAAGCATTTAGCTTCTCTATTTAATAAAGAGAATTTTGCTATTTTTGATAATCACATTTATGTTTTTGTTGGTGATGGTTGTTTACAAGAAGGGATTACTTCTGAAGCTTCTTCTCTTGCAGGAACTCTGGGATTAGATAACATCACTGTACTCTATGATGATAACAATGTTACCATTGATGGAAATACACAATTGAGTTTTACTGAAGATGTCTTAAAACGTTATGAAGCTTATGGTTGGTATACAGATCGTGTTGAAGATGGTGATCATGATATTCAAGGAATTCATGATGCTATCCTAAGAGCTAAACAAATTAAAAATAAGTATATATTTTAAACAAAAAAAAGATTATTAAGAATAATTAGTTATATATATTTCTATATATTATTTTTATGAAGAATACCTTCAGTTTCTTTTAAATAAACATTAATTCTTATATAAAAAATACTTTATATCTATATCATAAGCCTCAAATAATAGCAGTAAAAACTACAATTGGTTTTGGTAGTAAGAATGAAGGTACTTCTAAAGTTCATGGTACCCCTTTAGGTTGGGAACAAATAGAAGAAGTTCGTAAATCATTTGGTTTAGAGAATGATGGTATATATAATCCAAATGGAGGTAGATTCTTTATTGGTCAAGATACTTATGATTATTATAAACATCATTATGAACAAGGTATTCAGAAACATCAAGAGTGGATGAATATGGTTGAAAACTATAAACAACAATATCCTGAACTTGTATGTATTTTTTATTTTTTAATTTTATATATGTTTTTATTATATATATGTTTTTATTTTATTATATATATGTTTTTATTATATATATGTTTTTATTATATATATGTTTTTTTTTTATTATATATATGTTTTTTTTTTATTATATATATTTTTTTTTTTTATTATATATATGTTTTTATTTTATTATATATATGTTTTTATTATATGTATGTTTTTATTTTATTATATATATGTTTTTATTATATAATATATATAATACTCTATGTCTAATTATATATATATATATGTTCTCTAGTATTCTCAATTAAATCGAATGATGAATGGTGAATTAGTTGATAATATTGAAAATGGATTTCCTACTTATACATATGGAGATAAAGATATAGCTACCAGAGTAGCTAGTGGCAAAGCACTTAATGCTTATGCTGCTATGTTCCCTGAAGTATATATATATATATATATATATTATTATTATTATTATTATTATTATTATTATTATTATTATTATTATTATTATTATTATTATTATTATTATTATTATTATTATTATTATTATTATTATTATTATATATATATATATATATATATAAGTAATTGGAGGAAGTGCTGATTTGACTCCTTCAAATAATACACAATTATTTAACGATACTTCATTCTCTTCTACTAATCCTGAGGGTCGTTACCTTCATTTTGGTATCCGTGAACATGCTATGGCTGCTATATCCAATGGTATAGCTGCTTATGGAGGTCTTCTTCCTTTCTGTTCAACATTCTTTGTATTCACTAATTATTTAGCAGGAGCACTACGTATGTCAGCTATTCAAAAACTGAAAGTTCTTTATATACTTACTCATGATTCTATTGGTATATATTAAGATTTATATATAAAAAGAATATAAATATATATAAATCTATTAATATAAATATATTTAAATCCATTAATATATAAATCTATTAATATATAAATAAATTAATATAAATAAATTAATATGAATTAATATATATATATATATATATATATATATATATATATATATATATAGGTGTGGGTGAAGATGGTCCTACTCATCAGCCTATAGAGCAATTGAATTATATACGATCAACGCCTCAAATACATGTTTTTAGACCTGCGGATGCTGTTGAAACGAATGGAGCTTATGTCCAGTATATTCGCGGGAAAACACCTGTTGTTATTGCTTTATCTCGACAGAATCTTCCTATTCTTAAACATTCCTCTATTGAAGATACACTGAAAGGTGCTTATATTGTAGATGATTCCAAAGAGAAACCAAATCTTGTATATATATAATTAATTTTATACATTTATATATGTAAATTAAATGTTTATTATTCTTTTAAATATCAATATATTTAACATTTTTTATAGATCTTTGTTGCTACTGGTTCTGAAGTCTCTTTGTGTATTCAAGCTAAACAATTATTACCTAATCTTAATAGTATATATTATATATAATAAAACTATTATATATGCATAATAATTATATTATATATAAATAAATATCTTGTTTATACATAAATATTCATATATTATATATATATTATCTTATTTATACATATCTATTCATATAATATATATATATAGTTCGTGTTGTTTCTATGCCTTGTCAAACATTATATGATGAACAACCTATTACTTATAAACAATCTCTTTTCCCCGCGGGAATCCCAGTGATTTCTGTTGAAGCAGGTAGTACTTTTGGTATGTTATTTTATTAATTATATATATAAAACTTTTATAGAATTTTTATTTTTTTTTTAAATTTTTCTCTAGTTCCTACAATTATTATATATATATATATGTATATATAGGTTGGTCTAAATATGCTCATGTTAATCTTGGTATAGATTCTTTTGGTGCTTCTGCTCCTGCTAAATATATATTTGATTTCTTCCATCTTACTCCTAAATATGTTTCTGAAACAGCTCAACAAGTTTGTGAATTTTATAAAGATAAAACACCTTCAGATTTAGTTGTATATATATATATAATTTAAAAAATAGTTTCATTTAAAAAAAAATGAATATATTTATATTATTCTATATTTAAAATATATATATATTTAGAATACATTCCATGTGCCACATCTTGTATTTGACAATGAAAATTCTGAATTATAATCAAATATATATATATGTTGCTCTATATTACTGAGGAGCATAATCTATTCATATTTATTTTTATTAGCTTGCTAATATTCATATATTTAATATATTTTTTTACTTAATCCTTTTTCTTTTTTCTGTCGAATATGATAGTTTTTTTTTGCTAATTATTCATATTCTTTTTATGTCTCATTGACAGAAAATGTCAAGTCTTTGCTCTGTCATTTGCTCATATTCTGTTGTTACATTCTGGTCTCTCTATACTATTTATTTCTGTTCATATATTTGTTTCTATTCTCGCTGATTAGAAAGTTATTTGTCATATATATGTTTTGTTGTATGTCTATGACTGGTATTGAATTCATCAATAATAGAGAATCAAAATTATATTTAAAATAATAAGAATAAATCAAAGAGAGCACACTATGGGAAATGTTCTCGTTTTATTTTGTCATATTTTATAGCATTAAATATTCTCCATGTACTGGAAAACATAATTATAATAAATAATATGTAAAGAGATTATCACAAAGTAAATAAATACTAGTAATGAATATTGTTTATTGTTAAAGTTTTTAAGCATATATAAATTTTTATTTCTAATAGAAGCGTTTTTAATTATATATAAATCAAATATAACAAAAAGGCTAAAAAATGAATCGAAATAAAACAACTAAAAAGTACATTACAGATTACATTGGTCTTCTTATATTTTTAGAAAGTCACTAAACATCTCAAAGACTCTGTCTCCTACTGAAGAGAATGATATTAATCCAAATTTATTACATCAATATGAATGCACTGTATTATTTGTTTTTCTAAATATAATTTATTTAGTTGGCTCGACTTCTTTGTTCTTCAAAAAAAATCGTTGTAATCCTAGGAGCTGGCATCAGTGTTGGTGCAGGAATTCCTGATTTTCGAAGCAAAGTATATATGATATAATATGAGTTGACATAACAAGTTAATAAACATTCGTATTATAGAATGGAATATATAAGAAAGTTCCAGATTTCTTTCCAAAGTATGTTTCACCCGAAGAAGTATTTTCTCGTGATTATTTTAAAGAGGATCCTCATTTACTATTTAAATCATTACAATATATATTCAAAAGTATGTTTTTATATATTATATATTATTATATATTATATATTATATATTATATTATATATTATATATTATTATATATTAATATTATATTATATATTATATATTATATATTATATATTATAAATAAATATATATATAGATTGTATATTAAAACCGACATCAATGCATCAATATATTCAGGATATATACAAAGAAGGACGTTTATTGAGATTATATACACAAAATATAGATACTATTGAAGGAAAAGATTATGGTGAGAAATGTGTTCATATTCATGGAAATATATACAGTGGCTATTGTACTAAATGCAAGTATATATATGTATTTTAAAGTTTTTAATTTCTTTTTCTAATTTTTTTTGCAAAAAAAAAGTAAGTACTATAATATTATGATGTTTAAAGTATTATTATTAATTATTATAATTATTATATAGGAGGAAAGTCAATGAAGGAGAAATTATGACATCAATAAAAGAAGGAAAAGCTGGAATTTGTCGTGATAATAATTGTGATGGATATATAATAGTAATATATATATTTCTCAATATTATTATTATATATATACAAAGATAAAAATATTATTCCAGAATTATTCATATTATATATTATAATAAAAAAATGATATACTATTATTCTAGAATTATTCATTATATATATATAATGATATACTAATATTCTAGAATTATTCTTATCCTATATATATAAATAGGGATATATATGTCCAGATGTTACTTTATATGGAGATCCAATAAATAAAAAAGTGTATTCTTATATGTATGAAGATCAACAATGTGTATTTATATATAATTATAAATAAAACTTTATATTTCTTATTATTCCTATTATACCCTATTATTATTCATTTTAGTATATCTAAATGTCTTTCTATACATATATATATATAGTGTGATTTAGTCTTGATTATTGGTACGTCATTAGCCGTTGAACCTCTATCTTCTCTTGTTTCTCTCTATTCTACTATACCTACTGTATATATATAGAGTCATCTATAACACATATTATGTAATAATTAATTAATTATTTTGTATATATATACTTTATTGTTCTCTTTATAAAGATTATAATAAATAAAACATGTATTAAACCTATTCAAATACAAGTACCTTTAGACACTAAAGTATTTCCCTATAAGTTTCAATTATTAGGAGATTGCCAACAAATACCTAACTATTTTCATCATATTATTCAACAATATCTATCGAAACATTCAAGTGACTGTTCTTTATCTTCTTCTTCATCTTCTTCTTCATCATCATCATCATCTTCTTCTTCATCATCATCACCATCATCTTTTTCTTCATCTTCTTCCTCTAGTCTTCTTTCACTTTCTCTTATCCCAAAACCATCAAATCTTTCACAATTTATTTTCTTTCTTTTTCCAGTATATATACATAATTTCTTTTGTACACTTGACGAATTCATTATTATTATTTTCTAAATTGTTTTTAAATATTATTTATAATATAAAATATAGGATGGAGTGAAATCGTCAATAAAAAAATATAAAAATATATGTTCACATCTATTTTCTGTAAATTATTCGTAAATGTTCAAAATGAATATAAAGTTGGCTTTATAAATAATTAATCAAAGTTAATGTTATTCAATATATACGAATCATATTAAAATACACATAAATTTTATTTCAAAACAATTTTACTCTGGGACCACTATATTTGCATCACAATTATTCAACATTAATCTTATCAAGAAAGAGAGTATTATTTACAATTATCAGACATAACAGTAGAAATACTAGTATTTATTCTATAACAAATTTATGTGCATATAAAAATCCATATAATATAAACTGCAATTATTAAATAAAAAGAGATAGACAAACCGCTATAATCAACGTATTATATTAAAATAATACAGTTGTAATGAGTATAAAAAGTAAAGGAGATGAATTACTAGAAATTGAAGTTATTCGTCATAAAAATTTTTGTTCAATTAACCTTGATACAAGACTACAGAACATATAAAGGTCGAATTTTGTAAATTAAAGAAATATATGTTGAGGGTAAAAACAAATTATGATATTTCAGTTCAAAATCTTTATTTTTTTAAACTAAAAAGTTATTTACACATAATAGAACATTTCATGATGTATTTAACACATAACCAGGATACTATAAAAGCGTAGGTACGAATAATCAAGAGACGAGCACTTACGTGTTGATCCTTGGTTAGAATATTGTTATTATAATTAAATGATCTATTCTTAATGATAAACACGTCACTGGCGTCTATTAATGAAAACTTTATGAAAGACCACAGCACACAAATAAGTTGCGTGTTGTGTTTTATTGTAGATATCTTTTGTTTCTCTTTTTATTATTTTTTCTTCTCTATTTCTCTAATATAGAATAGTAATTATATTTATAATAGAATAATTTTCTCCTTTTATTTAAAACAAAAGATTTCATTCATAAACTTGATAAAAAAAGAAATGACGACGATTACCCAAATTATTCGATAATTTTTTTCGGAATTCTTTTCAGGTTTTTATTTTTAAAAACCAATCATTTTCCGATATAAAGTGAATTTTCCATGAAAATTTCGAAAAGATTTTTGTTAGTTTTGAAGGGATTGACACTCAACTCTTATTTTTAATTGTTTGAATCAGGTTATATTCTTTAGATATATGTAATAATTTAAAATATATTCATAAAGAAATGATGACGATAAAGAATAAATAATTTGTTTTATATTAGTAATATAATTGGATAAACAATCATATTTACAGGCAGTTCGTCATAGTGGAACCGATGAAAAAGGGAGAAACGTTAGGCTCCTTCATCGTGATGATTGATTGGATGAGTTAAAGATATCGCCGATTTAATTGGTTGAAAAAAATTGTAAACGAAATTTCCAATCAGGGGTCATCAGGCATGACCTCTTTCAGCGGGAAATGGGGAAAAAAAGCGCAAAAAGAGCCAGTTTTTACAAAAAAACACTGAAGAATCAGTCAAAAAATAATTAAAAAATCACTAAAAAAATAAAAAAACAAGTATAATTTTCTTAAAAACCGTCGGTATTTTTTCAAAGACATTGTTTTTGAGCTTATCTTGACGTGCTACACAAAACCGAACTATTTTCAAGTGAAAAAAATAAATAATCAGAGAGAAAATGTAAAATAATCGTTTAAGCGCAAAAAAAGCATCAATAAGCGCACTTTGCGCTAAAAGCGCAGTTTTGGCACACCCTGTTTCCAATACATTTGCGACAGACAAAAAAGCGTGTCATCTCCTGTATAGAGCCGTCATTCCGGGGGAGAAAGAGAAATGGTTGTTTATATCGTCATTTCTATGTGATATCTTGTTGAGATGTATAATCCGTCACTTCCACATTTGACACATTCTCTTTTCCTTTTTCTATTCTTTATTACTCACATTTTATTTTTATTCTTATTTTGGTTGATATGAATAGAATATATCTTTTATTTATTCTTTGCGTTGTATTCACTCAAGGTATGCATGATAATACTGATTATTGTTGTTTCTTATTCATATTTTTCTATATTTAGGCCTTGATTGTCTTGCTGGTCAATTTGAATTTACTGTTAATAGAAAATATGGTAATTATGCTGATGAAGAATCTTTTGCTATTTATCGAGGTACTGTTACTGGTGTTCAAGTTTTCACCATGGCTGGACAAAATGGACAAGCTTTTACTGAACAAAGTGGATCTTTCTGTTCTGAAATGACTACACATACTATATCAATGGCTGATTCCTATGGTGATGGTTGGGGTGATGCTACATCTACTTCTACTCTCAGTATTTCTATTAGTGGACTTGAAATATTTAAAGGAGGTATGGCTTACGTTGGTGGTAGTGATTATAAAACTGATGTGAAGACATTTAACAGTATGTAATTATTTTTATAAAATCTATCTGTATAAATCATTTATTGTTTTCTTTCTTCGAAACTTTCATTTAATTTATATATATATAATATAATATACTTATTTCATATAGCTAATTTAATGATTTCTTTTGGTTCTGAATGGAAATATTCTGATGCTGCTCAATCTGGTGCTGGTTGGGCTGCTACTTCTTTTTCAGATAATTCTTGGTCTGCTGCTGGTAGTGGTTCTATGCCTGCTTTTACTGCTACAACTCGTTATTATCGTAAAACTGTTTCTTTTACAAATCGTAATGAATTTGCTACTGTTTTATTAGCTCTTAAAACTGGTGAAGGTGTTGCCGTTTATGTTGAAGGTACTGAAATCTATAGACATAAATTACCTTCTGGTACTTTAACTGGCCAGACTACTGCTATTTCTGCTTCTGATGCTCTTATTGCTTCTAAGAGAATTAGCTTTAATAAATTCTTATTACCTCAAAGTGGTAGTTTTGTTATTGCTATTGAAATTCATCAAGCTCAAGGTGTTACTAATGGTCCTGATGTTTTTAATATTGGTGGTGCTCTTTTTGGTTCTGCTGTAGCTAATGAATGTTCTACTTCTAGATTTGCTTCAGGTATTGCTTCTAGTACTCCTTCTTCTGGTGTTACAGGTACTAGTGTCAATGATCTTTTTGATGGTAAGACAAGTAGTCAATTTGCTATTAATGGTTTTACTACTGCTAATATTATTTATACATTTAATGATGCTGCTTCTGAATGGATTAATTCTTATTCAATTACTTCTAGTTCTGATAGTAGTTATGGTGTTCCTAAAGCTTGGAAATTCTATGGTTCTACTGATAATAATATATGGGATGTATTAGATCAAAGAGATAATGAAGTTTTTGCTTCTACATCTACTAAAAAGACTTATCCTGTTCGTAGTAATGAAAAATCATATAAAATGTTTAAATTAGAAGTTACTCAAACAACAGTTACTAATACTTTTGCTATGTCTCTTTTTGAAGTTTATGTTTGTAACTTTGCTTATCTTCCTGCTGGTTTACAATATGAGGTTACTACTCTTAGTGGTTATGCTGGTATTGATCAATTTAATATTGCTCCTGCTTCTAATGGTTATACTAGTTATACTTCTGTTCCTCCATTCCCTGCTGGTTTAACTTTATCTTCATCAACTGGTATTATTTCTGGTTCTCCTTCTGAAGGTGCTACTGGTGCTTATGTTATTACTGCTACTAAGATGGGTACTACTCAAACATCTTCATTTACTATGAATTTAGGTATTCAATCTTGTGCTCCTCCTACTAAATTACATATTCGTTTTAGAAAAACAAATCAATCTTTTGCTTCTGAAGAAGGTTGGGCATTAAAGAATGCTGCTGGTACTACTATTTATACTTCTCCATCTTTAACTCAATATCAAGAATTCGCTGCTACTCTTTGTGTTGATGCTCAAGTTCATACAGTTTCTTTACTTGATAGTCATTCTGATGGTTGGGATGCTGGTTCTTATTTATATCTTGATGTATCTAATTATGAAGGTGGCTATTTCACTGCTGCTAAACTTTTTGATCGTAGAAATGCTGTAAAAGATTTCCAATTTGATTTCAATTATCTTATTCCTCTTAAATCTACTACTTGGCAATATACTCAAGGTAATGTTCCTGCTAATTGGAATACTGTTGGTTCTCCTGCTGGTTTTACTGCTTTCCCTATAGCTACTCCTCCTACTGCTTCTAGTCATATCTGGTTATTTAGAAATACTTTTACTGTTACTTCTAAAACTGGATATGTTGGTTTTGAATTAAAATTCAAATATAGAGCTGGTGTACTTGTTTATATTAATGGTCAAGAAGTTTATAGAAAATATATTACTGAAGGTGCTGCTCTTACTACTTCTACTTCTGCTACTAGTGGTAATCCTACTACTAATTTCATTAGTATTACTGGAAGAAATGCTGCTATTCAAGTAGGTAGTAATACTCTTGCTATTGCTATTGTTAATTTACAAGGTAATAATCCTACTACTTTATTATTTGATGGTTCTATTCAAATGATTAAAGCTGCTCCTTTAGGTAGAAATTGGGATCTTAGTGCTACTACTGAACCTTATGCTTCTAATCCTGAATATGCTTTTGATCTTCAAGATTGGTCTACCGTTACTCTTACTACTCCTCATAAGAGTACTGCTTCTATTACTGCTGATTATGGTACTCATAGAGCTGAATTTGTTAATAAATATTGCTTTAAATCTTCTTATCAAAGTGATGCTGAAGACCCTTCTGATTGGGCTGTTTATGGTAGTAATGATGTAGGTGCTAGTTGGACATTATTAGGTAATGTTACTAATGCTTATTTCTCTGGTAGAAATGTTGAAAGATGTTTCTATTTACCTCAAAATACTAAAGCTTGGAGTCAATATAAATTCTTACTTACTGAACCTGCTATGGCTAATGCTGATCCTTATGTATTTACAATCAGTGAAATTACTCCTTCATTTGATGATTTAGATCAATTAACTATTCCTGCTTTATCTTTTTCTTCTAATACTGTTAGTGGTTATATTGGTGTACCTTTCCCTGAAGTTACTCCTAATAGTAATCTTTATGGTAATTTCCGTATTAATCCTCCTCTTGCACTTCCTTTAGAAATAGATACTTCTACTGGTTCTATTCGTGGTATTCCTCCTGCTGCTATGCCTACTCAAACTTATACTGTAACTGCTACAGATCCTAAAGGAAATGATTCTACTGCTTCTATTACTTTATCTGTTGTTCCTTGTTCTAGTCCTAATATTATGTTTAGTGTCTTTATTCATTCTGGTGCTAATGGTAGTCAAATGGGTTTCTATCTTAAAGATAAGCATAGTCAAACTATTCAATCAGTTTCTGGATTTACTAATAATCAAGATAATTATTATCCTTATTGTAAACCTGCTGATGTTTATACTTTAGTTATTACTGATTCTGGTTTTGATGGTTGGGATAGTGGCTATTTTAGAATTATTTTAGAAGATAAATCTGTTGTTCTTCAAGGTTCTTTAGGTGATCAAGAACATGAAAAGTCTTTCCCTATTACTGTTGGTTATGTTGCTTCTCCTCTTCATACTACTTGGAAATATTCTAATACTGGTTCTGCTGCTGCTTCTAATTGGAATACTGTTACTTTTAATGAAGCTGGTTGGAAAGAAGGTCAACCTAATGCTTTTGATGCTCCTAATGGTAATACTCAATATTTCAGATTCTCTTTTGATATTAATAGTATTAATAGTTATGGTTCTATTGTATATAATGTAAAGACTAGATATGGTCTTGTTGTTTATGTTAATGGTGTTGAAAGTTATAGATATAATCTTCCTAATGGAGTTATTGATTTTTCTACTCCTTGTAAGAATTTATTATCTGAATCTATTTATGTTGGTTCTGCTGAATCTATTTCTTTTGGTAATATTGTTAGTGGAAAGAATGTTGTTGCTATTGAAGTACATAGAATAGCTGGTGCTGCTAATGTTATTGATTTTGATTGTAGTATTTTATTAGCTGCTGATGGTAGTTATAGAGTATTAGATGGTGAAGCTTCTAGTGAACTTGCTACTGATCCTGATGTATATAAAGCTTTTGATAATATTCAAGGTAGTGTTTATATTTCTTCTACTCGTTGTGCTGGTGCTAGCCCTACTTGGACTTACAAAAATGGTAGAAAAGAATATATTTCTTCTTATACTATTATAACTGGTCCTAAATGTAATGCTAGACATCCTTCTACTTGGGAATTACAAGGTTCTAATAATGGTGTTCGTTGGACTACTCTTCATTATGTTGAAAATCATATGTTTACTTATTATTCTGATAGTTATTCTGCTCTTTTCTATAATGATAAAGTCTATAATATGTATAGATTTAAGACTATTCAATGTGGTAATATTGCTATTGATCCTGAAGGTTATTGGGCTGAAAGTGAATGTGGTCTTACAGGTCAACAAGGATTCCAATTAGCTGAAATTGGTCTTTATTCTAAGAAAGTTAGTGGTGCTTGTAAACCTACTACTGATGGTTTCTCTGGTTCTGTTGAAGGTGGTCATGCTTATAAAGAATGTCCTCTTTATAAAGAAGGTAGAATTGAAGCTTTATGTACAAGTGGTGTTTTAGGTACTCCTATTGATTATTGTGTTAATAGTAAACCTGCTTCTATTACTTATAATCCTGATGTTTTAACTGTATATAAGGGTTATGATTTCTCTATTACTCCTATTGTTGCTGCTCTTGATTATGTTTGTTCTGCTAATGTAACTGCTATTCCTACTGGTGTTAATTTCAATACTGCTACTGGTGCTTTCTCTGGTAAGACCTCTACTCTTTTTGAATCTCAAAAGATTACTGTAACTTGTACTAATAAAGCTGGTTTCATTACTCAAGATTTCTTTATTGTTTCTATTGAAAAACCTGGTATTCCTATTTGGGCTTGGATTGTTATTGTTGTTTTAGCTCTTATTATTATTGGTACAATTTCTTTCTGTATCTTTATTAGAACAAAGTCAAGAAAGAATAAGGGACATAATAATCTTGATAACAAGAAATCTACTTCTTCTAAGATTAAGAGTTCTTCTAAGAAAACTCCTGGTGATGCCAACAAACCTGTCAAGATTTAAATAATATATATTAATAGTTACAGATAGTCTTTTTATTTTATATTTTATAATATATTATATATATATAATTGTCTATTACTATTTAACTTATAATCATTCTAGATAATTCCTTTATAAGTTTTATTTATAATAATGCCTTTATATTTGTAATCTTATTCTCTCAAAACTATATCATTTTAATGTTTATTTTAAATTAGTATTCAAATTTCGTTTTGTTTTGTTAATTTATAAGGTTGACATAATAATTAAGATTAATTAATAGAAATTTTGTAAATAAACATTTTACGATAATATATACATGCCAACATTTTATTATTAACAGTTATAAACATAAAACTCTAATTATATATATATGCTTTTCAATTCTTTTTATATATAAATGTTATAAATATATCTTATTGATTTCAAAGAATAATCTTATGATTTTAATAACAGTTTTCAATAAATAAATAAAAAAATGATGTAGAGAATAATTTCTTTTAACGTAAACCTGATTATTATACATTAAAAAATTTGAAGATATTATCATGTATATATATCATTACAATTCTGATAAATTTATACAGTTCCTTAAAGAAATAATCAACATGTGTTGAATTATGTTTGTTTGAAAAAGATACTACAATAAAAATAAAAACAGTTGTAAAAAGCCCACTAAATAGAAGTTCAACTGATAAGATTGTTAGATAATACAAAGATAATCTAGAATCAAAGGAACCAAAGAATATCTTTTGCTTTTGTTTCTATGACAATGTGTTTTCCAGAAGAGTTTTTTGATTTGTGTTAGAAAAACATATGAGAAGAAAAACCATGGAAAAACATATATAAATAGATTTCATTACCAATATAACCGCGATTGTCGCGTACTATTTAAATTTTTATAACAATTGATTTTTCTTTGCAGTCATTTCTGTTCTATCGTTTATCGATTAAAGAAACTTAAGTTTTAATCAAACAAAAGGTTTGTATATATGACGTCATGTCGACAAAACTAGCATTGTATTAAATAAACGTATCCAAAATAGCAACGTATGTGAACAATAATAGTGACACATAATAAAAAATATGATTGTATTTAATAAAAAACATATTGACAACCATTCATAATATATACAGTTGGCTTAATGCTTATTTAAAGAATTTGACAAAAAAAAAGGAAGCAAATGCCATATTATTTGAAAGGATCTGACGCACTTAGCTTGATTCTCTTCAAAAACGGATTATTTGCTACTGTTAGATATTTGGATTAGCCAATCATTATACAGGAAACTATGATTTTAGAATAATTTATTGGTTGAACGAATTATTTTTATTAGATTAAGCCAATAATTATAATGGTTTTGACTTTTGGCTTTTCATCATTTGCAAATGACTTGGAAACCAATAACGATTTCTAAAGTTTATGACGCACTCTTTATGTGAACTCTTTTATTGGATAATTAATATTGTCTTATTTGAGTTGTCAACGTTTTTTTCCAGTTACCGAGAAAACACACTCGACAATACAGTTGGTTTTAAAAGTGAATAACAATTCATTTTTTATTTAATATTCGAATCTGAAGTAGTCTGCCTCATTGAAACAAAAATGGCTTTTAAAAACACCCTTTCTGCTGTACTGGTCAATATATTTGCTGGATGTATCACCGGTTATAATACCGCTGTTGTCAGTGGTCTCGCTTATCCTTTGATTAAGTGTACTATTTTTGAAACTGAAATGTCTGAAGATGAAGTTTCTGTTTATCAAGGACTCTTCAATGCTTTGATTCTCGTATTTGCTATGTTTGGTTCTATGATGTCTCCTGCCATCGTAAGAGCATTTGGAATTAGAGGAGCTGCTCTCACCATGAGTATTATTGCTACTATTTGCCCTATTGTCATGGTTCTCTATAAGAATTTCTGGTATATGGCTATTATTCGTGGTTTATGTGGTATGTATTTACTTTTTAAACTATACATTAATTATTATACGATTTATAATAAATAAAATATATTTCTATCTATATATACTTTTATAATTTAATGTATATATTTTTTAGGTCTTGCTGTTGGTATGGTGGGTAACTTTGGACCTATCTACAGTGATACTTATCTTGATCCTGCTACTAGAACCAGAACTAAATCTGTTATTCAATTTGCTATCACCTTATCAATTATTGTTGCTGTATGTGTTTAATAAATCATGATAATTTTTATTTTTTCCTCTTTGGTTTTCCTTTTTTCTGTGTTTTTTTTTCTTGTGTTTTCTCTATATTTTATGTTTATTCTATTGATTTGATATAGTATATCTTTAATTATTTCTTCACACCTTCTTATACTACCACATCATGTACTCCTTTAACTACTTTCCAATATACTCTTCAATTTGCAATTGGTGCCGTTTTCCCTATATTATTAATGATCACTCTTCTTATTCCCGTTAAGCCTTGTATTTAATTATTTAATATTTTTATAAATACATATTATATATATTTATATATATATTTTTTATAGATGTTCCTGTTTCAACTGTTGATACCACTAAGTCTTCGTATATATAAATTTTATATCTAAAACATTATTAATTATAATATATTATATATATAGAGTAACTGTTCCTGAATCAAAACCTGTTGAAACTACTCAATCTTCTGAATCTACAACTGCTCCTAGTGCTTCTATTGCTGAAGCTGTTGAAGATGCTTCTCCTAATTCTGTTGGTAATCTTGATAATCACTCTGGTATGACTCCTTTAAGAACTCCTAAAACACCTGGCTCTATTCTTCATCAAAAGAAAGAATCTATATATTCTTGTAAAGTATGTTATATATATATTCTTTTTTGTTTTGATTTTTTTTTGTTTTATATCACTTTTTGTTTTTGTTTGTTTTATATCACTTTTTGCTTTTGTTTGTTTTAAATATTGTTAATCAATTTTAAAATAAAAATTTCTATATATAATATTTTATAGAATATTAAATATATTTTCTTTATTATTATGCTTGCTGCTGTTAATCAATTAACTGGTGTAAATGGAGTCATTTTCTATGCTCAACAAATCTTATCTGGTGCTGGTATTGAAGATGTATATATATATATTTATTATTATTATTATTATTATTATTAATAATAATAATAATATTATTATTATTATTATTTAAAAGGATTCTAATATATATTCTATAGGCTTTATTAGCTTCTATTTATGTTGTTGCTTTATGGAATTGTCTTACTGTTTTTGTCTACATCTTTATTTGTGATCGTCTTACTTCTACTACTATTCTTAATATCTCTTTAAGTATTATGATTGTTGGATCTGCCTTCCTAGTCGTGTCGTATGTTATCTATTTATATAGTATTATTTTATCATCATTTTTATTTATATTTATTTATAATTTATATTTGTATATTATATTGTAATACACATGATTTTATTTAATATTATTATATTTTAAACAAAAAAAAAAAATATATATATATATATATTATTTATTTATAGATTCTTTGGAAGTGATATTATTTTCTTTGCCTTTGCTGGTATGATGTTATATCTCTTAGGTTATGAAAGTGGTACTGGTCCCATCTTCTATGTAGTATCAAGTGAAGGATTACCTCCTGAATTATTAGGTATATATAAACTATAATATATATAATAATACATATCATATTCTTTATATATACTATATTTTATATACTATTTTTATAAATGATATATATATATAGAACAAGGTTTATCATTAGCTAATACTTTACTTTATGTATTTAATATTGTTATCTCCTTCACATTCCCTATTTTACGTGTTAATATTGGTGCTAATTATACATTTATTATTCTTATTCTCATTCAAGTCTTATGTATGATCTATTTCAACGTCTATGCTTGGTATATATTCTATATTCATTATTATTTTATTTATTATATTATTTATTTTTTTATATTATTTATTTATTATATTATTTATTTATTATATTATTTATTTATTAGTATTTTATTTATTATTTTATTATATTATTTATTTATTTATTATTTATTAATTATTTATTTATTATTTATTAATATTTAATATATATAGTAGTAATAAGTCTAAGAAATCTACTAGTGCCCAAACTCCTAAGATCTAAAAAAATGAGTATCACAAAAACATAATTTTATTTTTCATAAATAAAACGTATAACTATATTGTGTTTGTGTTTTCATTTTTTGTATATTATCATATTATCTGCTTTATATATTATCTTTTTGAATCTTTAACTTTTATATATATACAAAGAGTATCTTGTTTCACTATAAATTTTTTCTTATTTACTTTATTTTACTCTTGTATTCAATTTCTTTTATAAAAAATCATTTGAAATTATACATTTTAATGTATATTATTTTCTTTTATGCTTTATTGTTGTTGCATTAAATTAATAATAATTATCTTTTATTTTTCTTTGTGTTTTGTTACATATTGCGATAACTGTTAAATTATAAATGAAATGAGAAAAATCACAAAAAAATAGATATATTTATATAAGATAGAATTTATAAATAAAAACAAATGTTTATAATGAAAACAAAAAGAATATGTATTAATAGAGTTATATAAGAAATATATTTATTCCTCTTCTTTCTTTGGAGTATAAACTTTTGGGAAGAATTTACCATAGTAATAAATACGATTTGCAAATCCATAACACTGCATAGGGTTTTCTTTCATATTATATACCATACATAAATGATATCTCATACGACCATAACGACTATAAGAATGAATAAGAAAAATAGTATCATATATATAAATAGATATATAGTACTACTTTTCAGTTAATAATATGAATTTATATATAAATATATAGTACTTATGGTTATATATATACAGTTTTGGATATTTATGTCTAATTCGTAACATAGTTTGAAAGAAAGCATTTCTTTCTGATATGGTAAATTTAGGCTCTATATATATATTATATATAATAGTTATAATAACATATATAAAATTAAAAATATATATAACACAAATATTATATATATACCAGGAATATTTTCTTCTTCTTCTTCATCTTCATCTTCATCTTCATCTTCATCTTCATCTTCTTCTTCAGAACTGTCTTCTCCAAGTATATTATCGTCTAATTGGAAATCATCATCATCATCATCATCTTCATCTTCTTCTTCTTTAATTAATTCATTCGTATTATTATTTTGATTTTTCTTTTCCATTTCTTTCTGACGCTCTTCATCTCGTTTCTTTTTCCATTCTTTTGTTTCTTCAGGAAGTTTATCTTCTATTTCTTTAGATATCTTTGCAAATATTGGCATAGGATTATTCACATTATATGAAGTAGATTGATCTTTACTATTATTATTATTTTGATCTTTTGTAAATACAATATTATCTTTAGTAGAATGAGAATTAAGAGCAATACAAGGTAATTTACCGTCTCTTGTACGTACACTGTTATAATGACAACTACCTAAATATATAATATGTAATACTTTATTCGATCCAGGGAAATTCTGCATTTCTAAATTAACATGATAATCCTATATATAATAATAATAAACATAATAAACATAATAAACATAATAAACATAATAAACATAATAATAATAAACATAATAAACATAATAAACATAACATAAAATTACATAACATAAAATTAAACATAAACATAACATAATAATAAACATAAACATAACATAATAAATAAATATACTTGATACACAACTATATTATATTCATAAGCTTTAGAAATAGCTTGTAATTCTAAATTCCCTCCCCAAATACCCGATTTACTCATATGATTCAAATACTATACATATTTATAATATAACAATATTAATAAATACATATACATAAACAATAATAAATATATATATATTATACTCTATAAAATGGTATTTTATCGGTGTCCATAAAGGGCTCAAAATCATCTTTATGATTGTACATATAAATAATAGCATTCTATAGAAATAAAACAAAAATAATAACTAATACTTATATAATATATTATAATCTACTTGCATACCTTTCTAACAATATCAAAACGTTCTTCATCACCATACAACTGGTCTGCACATGATCTAAAAAAAAAGATATAATTAAAAAAAAATAAAACTAGAAGCGTCATTCAAACATAAAATTTAAAATGAAAAAAAAAAAGAAATAGAACAAAAACAAATAGATATACCTGAAAAGACAATTACCATCACCACCAACATGGACGATTGAAAGTCCTTTTTCATGTAATTGATTGAAAACACTCTTAGGCATGTTCATTCCAAACATTCTTTCACAATTATTCTGAGAAGAATGCTGATTTTTTTTCTCAAAATACTTCCTACGATCATTCTTATCATTAAATCGTTTTTTGAATTTGTTAAAATGAGAACCCATTATGTATATGAAGTCAAAAGAATTATTTCTCAATAACCAAGAAAATGTTTGACAATTAACCAAGAGAATCATACTATTTTATGATTTTTATTTTTTCTATTTACCATGTTTATAAAATAATAAATGATCTTCAACTCTGCACGATGCTATTCAACATAATATGGACGCATGAATCCAATGAAAAATAATGAGAATTCTTTAATCTAGTTTTTTTATTACTATAAATTATTCTTCAATATTCTTTTATTTTGCACTCAGTATGATTGAGAGACTTTATACAAGATATTGAGCTATATTTTATGAGTATGATGATTTCATTTTATCACCTTAACTATATACTATCCATATATATATATTTTGTTAAAATCAAGTTTTTTGTTATGCTGAAAGATTACACATAATATATGTAACATGGTTGAAGAAATAGAGACTTTTTAAAGAAAAAGACCAACAACATGAATGAGTTTCTCAATTTAAAACAATATGACTTTTCTCTTCTTTGATTAACCAATAAAAGAAAGTGGTTATGATAGTTTTTCTTTTGATTGGTTAGGTTGTTTCAATTTTGACAAAACAGTCACTTATTGTTCTATTGGATGATTCTTCAAAGTTCATCCAATAAAAAGAGGAAAAACCACTAACGAAGCCATTCATTAAGAGTTCTGATTCGCTTATTTTCTTGGTGACTAATCAAAATTCAGTTTTCTCATCAATTCAACATTTCATTTCTTCTTATCCTTGCCATTCAAAATTTTTTATGGGAATTATTCATTTTTCAAAAAAGAAAAACCATTATTATTTATAATTTTGTGTGTGTGACAAAAGAAATAACCGTGTTTATTTCCATGAAAAACATCTTTCAACAAATGAACAATAACAAGTAAATCTAAATATAGTGGCTTATACTGATCATTTTCCTTTTAAAAATAAAATAGTTATTGATAATTTATTAATTACTGATATTGTTGTCAAGGTTGAATATCAGACGAAAAGATGGCTCAACGGCTACAAAGGATGTCATTGACTCAAATTGATAAGCTTCCTGGCTTCCCAGATCAGTTAGCAGCGAAGAGATCACAATGTAAATAAACGATTATTATAAGAATTAATATTACCTTTACTCTTTATTGTTGTATAGTGAGTGACACTCGTTCAACATCTCCTGCTGTTAGCATTTCAAGTGACAAATCAGATACGAAGGCACAGGTAATGATTATCATTATTTTTTCATTTCTTTGTTTAAGATTGATATATATATATTTTTGATTTTAAAATTACAATTTTCTAAATATATATAGCTGACATTTAAAAGATTGGAAGTATTAAGTCAAGAAAGAAAGGATACAAAAATCAAAGCTGATGTAGATGTTCGAAAGATTGTAGAAAAAATTGATCAAAATATGGATACATATTTTGAAGAAATGAATTTTAATCAATTAGCAGTTCTTAATAATTTTATTGAATCATGTAAATATATATTTTTATCTTCATTTTTTAAAATATTTGTTTTAGAACATGTTTATAAATGATATTATTTCTATAGGTCAAGCTTTCATTTCATTACCTTATGCAGGTACTTCACAAGAAGTTTTAAGGTCTATTATTGATAAGATGACAGTATTTATTTTTATTAAAATTATTTTTATTATTATTATTATATAGGAATATAGTAATTATTTTGATAGAGAGACGTCACCTTTTAATCCTGCTACTAAAGTGTTATTTATAATCTCTCCTTTATTACGTATATTATTATACTTATTATTAAATTATATTATTGTTATAATTATTAAAATAGTTATTATTATTATTATTATTGTTATTATTTTTATTTTTATTTTTATTATTATATATATTATTTTGTATACATATCTGTCTATATACTTCTATATATAGGTTTTAATATTGAAGAGGATGATGTGTTGATCGATAGACGTGAGACCGAGACCCCTGATGTTAATCAGCATGATATAGCAGAAGTAATGAAGAAGAGTATGCAATGGAAAGATTGGGGTGATGAATGGATTAAAGATCAGAAGGAATCACATCAGGAAGAAGAACAAAAACAACCAGAAAAGAATTTATTATTATGTAGAATATGTGAACAGAAAATAGAAGCAAGTAAAATGAAAGAACATAATATTACATGTTCAAGGTAATTATTATTATATGTTTATTATTATTATATATTTATTATTATTATTATTATTATCATCATCATTATCATCATCATTACTATTATATATAGAAATATGTTGGTATATTCCTCTAATTATACTATAAGAAAGTTGTTAAAACAATTATCATCGACTGTATATCGAATTGACAATTGTATAACAACCCAAAGTCAACTGTCCTCTTCAATTAAACATGAAGATCTTGTACAAGGCAAAAGTATATATATATATATATAATTATTATTATCATAAAAGTATTTTTATATTTTATTTAAGAATAAAATTGTTATTTATATAATTATTTTTCTTGTTGGGAAATTGATTCCATTTTAATAATAATATATATATATATTATAATATATTATTCCTATTTCCCTATATTAATTAAATATATAAGAAAAATGAAAAGGCATTGTGAATTATAGATAAATTAATAATGTCAGATATTTTTTCTATATTATTTATATATATATATTATTTTATTTGAATAAGAATATACTATCAATATATATATATAGAGGTATTATCGTTGATATTATCATATATGTCAATGTTAGTAAATCAAGATGAGAGTTTAGTTGATGTTACAAGTCAAAGAGATACCATGTTACAACTACAAACTATTTGTAAAGAACAATTCGAATTCCCTATTATTGAAGTGGCTTCGCTTTGTGAAAATTGTTATGATGTATATATACATGTGATATTATATAATATTATGAATAATATTTTATTTATTGTATAATAATTTATATATATATAATAGATTATAATTGAATTATTATTATTATATAATAAACATACTCATAATATACTATATAGGCTTTAACTCAAAGATTAAAGATATTAGAGACTACTACTCCTGATGTATTTCAAACACATAATATGCCTTCTAGAACTATAGGTAAACCAAGTATACGTGATTTCCAACTACTAAAACCTATTTCAAGAGGTGCTTATGGTAAAGTATTTTTAGCAAGAAAGATTACAACTGGTGATTTATATGCTATTAAAACTATGAATAAACGTGAATTAATACGTAAGAATCAAACTGCTCATATTCAAGCAGAACAACGTATTATGTCACAAGCAAATAATCCTTTTGTTGTTAAATTATATTATAGTTTTCAAAGTCGTAATCATTTATATTTAGTTATGGAATTTATTAATGGTGGTGATTTATTTTCTATGTTACAAAATTTACAAGTATTACCTGAAGAAATGGTAATACAATATGGTGCAGAAATTGTATTAGCTTTAGAATATTTACATGATACTTTACATGTAGTTCATAGAGATTTAAAACCTGATAATATATTAATATCCAATACGGGTCATCTGAAATTGACTGATTTCGGATTAAGTCAGATTGGTGTTGCTGAACGTCATGCTGAGCGTCATGATGACGATACTATTGGTGGTACACGTAATCGATATGATAGTAGTCGTAGTTTCTTTTATAGTAGTAGTGGTAGTAATAGTGGTAGTAATAATAATTTAGTTGGTTTTAATTCTTCTGTAAATGGTAGTCCTAATAATAATGATTCATTTGGATTATCTTTAAATAAACGTGGTCTTCATACTATTACTGCTACTAATGAGAATGATGAAGATGAAATTGATCTTTCAGAAGATGATTTGAAATTAATTAAAAATTCAAATGATACGAATAATTCGGATACAAAGAATGTTATATTATCAAGTAAAGATATTAATACAATTCATTCTCCAAAAGATACATCTACTAATAATAAATCAAAAGTTGAGAATACATCTTCAAATTCCCGTGGGAATCGGTCTCCAGAACCAATGTCTTATTATGGTCGTGAACGGTTTACAACTCATAGCGGTGGTTTTGATTTAGGAAATCCTTATAAGAATAGTAATGATAATAATTTCTTAGAAGATTTAGATGAAGTATTAGAAATAGTAAAAACAGAAGAAAATACAGATAAACAGAATAAGAATAAGAATATAAATGATGAATCACAAGATGAACAAACAAAACATTTATTAGAGAATGAAGAATTAAATAAAAAAAGAAAAGAACGATTTTTTCATACTCGTAAAGATCATGTTAGTCAAGTAGGTACACCTGATTATATGGCACCAGAATTATTATTAGGTATACAAGGGGGTCCTTGTACAGATTGGTGGTCCTTTGGAGTTATTTTATATGAGTTATTAATTGGTTTCCCGCCATTTAATGATAGTACACCTGAAAAAATATTTGATAAAATTATACATAAACGAATGGCATGGCCTAATGTATATATATATTATTATTATTATTATTATTTATATTAAGTATTATTTATTTATATTTTTTTAAAGTATATACTATATTATTGACTATTAAATATTATTTGTTTATTTATAATATTTTTTTGTATTTATATCTATATTATTACCTATTATATATATATAAATAGGTTCCAGAGGAGATGTCCCCAGAAGCATATAATTTAATAGATGGTTTATTAGATTTAAATCCAGATACTAGATTAGGTAGTAAGGGCACATACGAAATAAAAGAACATCCTTTCTTCTTAGGAGTTGACTGGGATGCACTTAGTAATGAAGTATATATATATATAGTTGTATTATTATTATTATTATTATTATTATATTTATTATTATTATTATTATTATTATTATTATTATTATTATTATTATCTTTATTATTATTCTTATTATTCTTAATTAAATGAAACTATTATATATATAGTTAACAGATGCATGTTTTGTTCCTGAAGTAACAGATAAAACGGATACTTCATATTTTATTAGTCGTCATCAAGATGGAAATGACGCATCCGCGTCATTCCAATTATCTTTAGATCGAACTGTACCCCCTACATCATCCAATGGAGTCTCTTCTATTCATGTTAATACTAATATTAATAATAATACTACTACTAATAATAATAAGATTAATAGTAATATTGGTGATCCTCAATATAATGAGTCTATGATGAATCGTATGAATAGTATTAGTAGTAATAGTAGTAATGATAGTATAAATAGTGAAGATGATGAATTCTTTACTAACTTTGATTATAGTAATGTATTTAGTTTACAAGGTATTAATAATGATGCTATTACATGTAATACACCTGTTACTTCTCCCGCGGGAAATCAATTCAGTACACAATCATCGCCTCAAGGATCTTCTACTAGTAATTCTCAGAATAATAATATGAACATAAATACATCTATCGATAATAATAATAAAGAAAATATCATATATGATACATCAAATAAAAATACTACTACTACTACTACTACTTCCACTACTACTACTACTACTCCTGTAGTAACAACTACTCCTTTATATAATGATTATAATATAGATGATGCTGAAATTGATGCTTTAATTGATGATGAAGAATTAAATAATTTGCCTCGTCGACGACAGAAACAACGAGCTATGGCACAAGATAATATCGATTTATCTTCTATTTCAGATGATCCCTTTGAAGATTTAACATATTAAAGAGGATTGTTCAATATATATAATATATATTAACATATATATACTATATATATACTATATATATTCATAGTACTATAGAAATATATATTTTAAAGATTAATATCGATTTTTCTTTATTTTTTGATTCAATTACAATCAACTATATATAAATGTATTATATAAATGTATTATATATTTTCTATATGTTTATCATTTTTTGTTTGTTTTTCTAGTATTACGTTCTGTTATATTATATTTTTAAATAATATATAAAATATATATCACTTGAAATAACTTTCTTGTATTTTTCAATATATATTTTTATATATTCTCTATAAATTCTATGATTATATAATAAATTTTGTATATATTAATATCAATTTGTTTATTCATGTTTTATTCCCTTTTTTTCTATATATTTATATATACTTTTTTTTCCTCTTCATTTTTATTTTCTTATTTAATATATAGCCTTTTTTTTTCAATTATATATATATATAAGATGAAAATTTTGACTTTCTTTTTGTTATTATTTTTTTCTCTTAATTTTATATATTTATTCTTCTTTTCATCCTCTTATTATTTTTCTTGTCTTCATTATTATTTAATTTTATAAATCCTTTTTTTTTTTAATTTATTTATATCATTCTTCAATATATTTTCTTTTTAATAAATTAATGATTGCTTTTTATTAAAACTATAAATTACATTCTTTTCTAGTTTTTTCTTTTCTCTTTTTTTTTCTGATTGTGCTTTTTTATATATATTTTCGTTTTTCCTTTTTTTTTCTTATTTTTATCTACTATACAGATTACATATATATAAACAACAATGTTAAAAATATTTATTGCTTTCAAACGCCTTCGTCTTTGTTTTCGAAGCTTTTTATTATGAAATGAATATATGTATATTTTTTTCTTTATTTTTGTTGTAATTATTGTATCTTCTACTTCTACCCTTTAGATGATGATTATATATTTTTTTTCTCTTTTTATTTGTTGCTACTTTGTTAAATATATAATATATATATATATATATATATATATATATATTATTTTCTCTCTGGATATAATTAGTTCTAGTATATATCTTTCTAACATTTTCATTAGTTTTCTCATTTTATATCAAATTTTAATGCTTTCTTCAATTGTTTTGTTTTTGATGTCTGTTATATTCAAATAATATATATTGTTATTCTTTTATTTTCAATTAAATAACAGACTATATTGATTTAAAAAAATATTAAATTTTTAAAAAACTAAACTTTGAATGAGAAACTATATTATCTTCAAACCATATTTTCATTTAAAAAAATAAATAAAAAATGATAAAGATAAAATATCAAAACAAGAAAAAAAAATTGAAATAAAAACAATAAAGAATAAACCTTTTAATATCTATAATAAGCAGGTTTATAAGGTCCTTCAACAGAGACACCAATATAATCAGCTTGAGCTTGAGATAAAGTAGTTAACTCAGCACCTAATTTATCTAAATGTAAACGAGCAACCATTTCATCAAGTTCCTATATAATAATAATAATAATAATAATAATAATAATAATAATAATAATAATAATAATAATAATAATAATAATAATAATAATAATAATAATAAATACACTATAATAAATACATTAAATAAATAAACATATATATATATACTTTAGGAAGAATATAGACTTTACCACGTTCATATTGTTTAGTAGTTTGATTTTCCCAGAGAGCAATTTGAGCTAAAGTTTGATTAGCAAAAGAGTTAGACATAACAAAAGAAGGATGTCCAGTAGCACAACCTAAATTTAATAATCTACCTTCAGCTAAAATAATAACACCATGTCCATCAGGGAATTCAAAACGATCTACTTGAGGTTTAATATTTTGTCTCTTTATACCAGGCCATTTATATAATCCAGCCATATCAATTTCATTATCAAAATGACCAATATTACCTACTATAGCATTGTTCTTCATCTTAGCAAGATCTTTAGCCATAATAATATCAATATTACCAGTAGCAGTAACAAAAATATCAGTCTATATAAAGTATTTTATTAGTATACATATATATAAATATTATTATATATATTATAATTATTATATATAAGGTTTAAAAAAAATAAAATAAAAAAAATAAAATAATAATAATTTTAATAATATTTCTAATATACTTGAGCAATAACAGTATCTAATCTGACAACAGGATAACCAGACATATAAGCTTGAAGAGCACAAATAGGATCAGCTTCAGTAACATTAACAATAGCACCAGCAGCTTTCATAGCTTCAGCACAACCTTTACCAACATCACCAAATCCACAAATAGTAACATGTTTACCAGCAATCATAACATCAGTAGCTCTCATTATACCATCAGGAAGAGAATGTCTACAACCATAAATATTATCAAATTTAGATTTAGTAACAGAATCATTGACATTAATAGCAGGGAATAAGAGAGTATTATCCTTTTGCATTTGATATAAACGATGAACACCAGTAGTAGTTTCTTCAGAACAACCTAAACAATGTTCAGCAATAGGTCTCCAATAATTCTTATTAACTTCAAGTTGTCTCTTAATAATAGTTAAAAGACATTTGAATTCTTCATTATCACATTTCTCAGGTTCAGGAAGAGTACCATTTTCTTCAAATAATTTTTCATATTTAACTCCTTCATGAATAAGTAAAGTCATATCACCACCATCATCAACAATAAGATCAGGACCATAACCTTTACCTTCAGCAAAAGGCCATGAAACAGCTTTCATAGTACATTCCCAATATTCCATAAGGGTTTCACCTTTCCAAGCAAAAACATTAGCAGAATGATCACGAGCAATAGCAGCAGCAGCATGATCTTGAGTACTAAAGATGTTGCAAGAACACCATCTAAGAGTAGCACCACAAGCCTTAAGAGTTTCAATTAAAACACCAGTTTGAATGGTCATATGAAGAGAACCACTGATTCTAGCACCCTTTAAAGCGTTAGGATACTTTTCTCTACAAGCCATAAGACCAGGCATTTCATATTCAGCTAAGGTTAATTCCTTACGACCAAAATCAGCTAAGGAAATATCAGCAATCTATAGTTCATTATATTATAAATGTTAGCCTAATTTAGAAATACCTTATATTCTTCAGTAGTACTCATTGTTGTTGACGAATCTTAATTATTAATTAATAACAATATTGTCTGGTTTAGGAAATACGAGAGCTTCGTCTGATACCATGAAAAGAAGAAAATAACAAAAAATTCGCCAATTTTTCTATCATTATTCACGGGAATTCCGTTTCTCTTTTTAGAAACTGTTTGTTTCTTTGCTTTCGTTCTGTTTCTGTTTTATTTAATAAAAAAAAATATTCTTGTATATCCTTTTTATGAAAGTGCAGGAATTTATATTTCTGTGTATTTTAGTTTTATCAGTTGATACTGATCAGCGACTCTATTGTTATCAGCATATGTCTATAGGAGTTAAACAAACACTATCAAAATTGAAGAAATATATGGGAATGAGTTCGTTAAAAGAAATTATCAGTCACAAATGGAATCAATGTATTGAGAATAAGAATATATTTTTTATTTTATCTGAAAAGAGAGTTCAATATGATGCGAATATACCTGTATATCTTAATATTATTTATAATATATATGATAATTGCATTACTAATCTTTTATACTACTTAGTTTATTATACGATATTTAAATAATGATGATTTGAAGTTAAAGAAATCTAATTTGAAAAGAACTGGACAATTTGTGGATCCATTCTGTTTAGAATATAGAAGAAATGAAGGAAGTCATTTAGTTGTTGAAGAATTTGATAATTATGCATTGCTATTCAACAAATTCTCTGTAATTGATCATCATATGATTCTAGTTCCAGATACTCCTTATCCTCAAACAGATCCATTATCTAAAACCGATTTTCAACGAATGTTACATATATTAAAGGATATCCCTTCCTTAGTATTTTATAATTGTGGGATACAATCAGGAGCAAGTCAACCTCATAAACATATTCAAGTATATCTATAGATTATATAGTATTGAGTAACATATATGTTATATGTATTATATAGTTTATATAGTATATTATAGATAATATACTAATACTATAATATATATATAGATTGTCCCTATGTATTCTTTTGATAATTCTGAATTACCTATAGAAAAAGGATTAGAAGAATTTATAAAGAAAAGTGAATGTCATAATTGTATATATATTATAATTTTTTATATATAAATTTTTAAATATTTTTATTAAATATATTTTTTTTATTAAATTTTTAATTAGTATTATATTATAGATGATAAATGTATATTTGAATTACCATCATTTGATTTTCAACATGGTATAATGAAAGTAGATCTTTCTACTATTAATGATAATACTTCTGATATATTATATGCTCAGTATATATCTCTAATGAATTATCTTCATTTATCTACTCTTTCTTCTACTCAAACAATTACGGACCATCTAGTAGATACTCAACAATCCTATAACTTTTTATTAACACCTAAATATATGATCATTGTACCAAGATCTATTGTATATATTATGTTTATTATTATCTGAGATATTATTTTATTATTATTATTATTATTTTATTATTTGTTTATTATTATTTTTAACCAAATTATTATTATTATTATTATGATTATTATGATTATGCTTATTATATAGGATAGTTATGAAGGTGTAAATGTGAATTCACTTGGTTTTATCGGATCTTTAGTTGTCAATAATGAAAGTATATCAATTATATATTAATTTATTATTATCAATATTTTATTAATGTACTTCTTATAGAAAATAACCAAGTTTTAGAAGATGAAGGTCCTTTACATATTTTAAAGCATGTATCTATTCCTAAAGAAAAATATATATAATCTTCTATACAACTATTCTTTTTAAAAAAGAATCCAATTTTTTTATGTATATGAGTTATTATTCCTTTTTTTTAACATTTATATCCTTTTTCAGTTTTTATCTTTTTTTTTTACTTTTCTTAATTACGTTTAACTTCTTCTTCTTATCGTTCTAGTTTTTTATTTTTGTAATTTCAATGTTTCTATATAATACTATAATTTGTCTAACAAATTTCACATTTTTTTCATGGAGTTCACATATTAAGATAATAGAGTAGCTTAAACCATTCATGTTACGTATTTATTGATATTTATGATCTTTTCTTAATAACAGACACAGATAATTACACTTTAATTAAAAATTCCATTTTTTTTTTTTTTTTAATAAATTCCCGTGAAACAAAGATTACTTCATTTTTTAAATTTTCTCATTGTTTACGCTATCAGTTCTGTTTTGCGGTTCTTTTTTTTCTAAAAAGAAATTTTCCCTTTATTTACCATGAAGAATCATGGGGAAAATAGTTTTCTTTTTTTATTCAGTCGTCTCTGAGAACATATGGTGTAAATCAGATTATTTTTATTAGACTTTATCATTTTATTTAAAAGTATTATAATAAAAATGTCTGCTAGATTATTTGTTGGTAACTTACCTTCTGATATCCGTCAATCAGAGCTTGATGACTTATTCTATAAATATGGTCCCATCAGAGATATTGCTGTCAAGCATCCTAGTGAAGGTCGTGCTTATGCTTTTGTTGAGTTTAAGTATTATGAAGATGCTGAATATGCTGTCAGACGTCGTAATAATTGTGATTATGATGGATATAGACTTCGAGTTGAATTCTCTCGTTCTTCTAGAAATGATAGATACAGAAGTGGTCCTCCTCGTCATTCTGATTACAGAGTTACTATTACCCCTGTTCCTAAGGGTACTAGCTGGCAAGTATTTATTTATTTTATATTTATTTTATATTTATTTTATATTTATTTTATATTTATTATTATTATATTATTATAATATTTTTATTATGTGTATTATTATTATATTATTATGCTATTATTATTATATTATTATAATATTATTATTTAAATAAATAAATGATTCTATTTTGAATATAGAGTATAAAAGATGTCTTAAAACCAAAATATAAATGTGGTTTTACTGATGTTCGTGGTGATATTGGTTATTGTGAATTTAGTTGTCGTAGTGATATGGAAAAATGTATTGAAGATTTTGATAATAAGAATTTTGTTACTTCTGCTGGTGAAGGTATAGTACGTGTTGTTGAAGATAAACTTGAAGATGATCATCATAGTTCTTCTAGAAGAAGTTCTTCTAGACGTAGTTCTTCTCATCATCGTCGCCATCATCGTCATGATAGAAGTCGTACTCCTTCTAAGAGTTCTCATCATTCTCATTCTTCAAGCCGTTCTCATTCTCATTCTCCTTCTGGTAGTCATACTCCTTCTCATTCTGTTAGTCATTCTCCTTCAAATAGTCATTCTATTAGTCATTCAAAGAGTATGGATAAATCCAATAGTAGAAATGCTAGTCCTGCTCATGATAAATCTATTTCTAAATCACGTTCTAGATCTAATTCTGAACATAAATCAATATCGAAATCAAGAAGTAACAGTGTTTCCAGCCAAAAGAGTAATCTTTCTCATTAAACTTTATAAACTATATATATTCTATTCTTATATGTTTTTTTTTTTTTAAATTCTATTATTTGTGGTCGTTTTTATTTATTTCTACTTTTTTTTTTAACTCAATTTCTATATGCTAAATTTATTAACATTTAAAAAATGGAAATGAATTTCATTAACCTATTACATATAATGATAAATATATATATATATTATACTTTTTGCCTATCCTATTTTGTTTTATTTTTTTTTAATACTTTTATTCCGTTTTATGGCTAATCTATGTATATCATTTAAATTTGTTTGTTCTTCTAACTTTTTTATTTATTTTTAATAATATATAATTTGGTTATCTACATTATTTAGTACAGTTAGTGTTGTTGTTGTGTTTTTTAATCCAGTGATTCTCATTAATATTTTTTATTATATTGTTGAAGAAGGTAATAAAATAGTTGTCTCATCGAACTTGATTACAAAATAAATATTTTATACATTTTTCGATATCTCTTTATTGAAATAATTAAAGAATAAAAAAAATATTTTTTTGAATATTATTTTTTGAATTCATTAAAATGCTTTCACTTGTTAATTACGGGTATAGTTCTGAAGAAGATGATGATTCCGATACTAACAAGTATATATCTCACTTATTAATTAATAATTCACGTAGTGATCAACAACAAATTGTTGACAAAACGTCTTCTATTCATTCTTCAGAAGACAATAATGATTCTACATTAAAAAATAATAAGAAAACCACAGAAGATTCTGTGAAATCTGAATCTGTTTTAGATGATAAGAAGAATACAACTAAGAAATCAGATAAGAAACGTCTTATGAAGAAACTACTCAAATTATCAGATACTCAATTGGAAAGTTTATTTAATAACGAAGATGAACAAGAACTTTCAAAGGTGAAAGCTAAATTAAAACGTGATACAACTAAGAACAATGTTTCTGGATTATTTGGATTATTGCCTCAAGCCAAGGATGATGTACATGATCCTCTATCAGTCGTTCCTGTTCAAATTGATTCAAAACTAAACTCGAAAACTGAGAATCTAGTGAAAACTCCTTTATTAGATTCTACAAAAAATCCTATATTAAAATCATCAACTATAAATGATATATCTTCATCAAAATTAGATATAGTTCCTTCTTTATCAACTATTCAATCAATTTCAAATCAAATCTCTCCTGTTCCTAAACCAACTTGTCTTGCATCAAATCAATTGATGTCTACTAATTCAATGAATTCTAAAACTATAAATTCTATTCAAAATATAAATTCTATTCAAAATATAAATTCTATTCAAAATATAAATTCTATTCAAAATATAAATTCTATTCAAAAGCCTAATACAGGATATGGTTATGGATATAAACGATCTTATACACCTCAACAATATCAAGCATTTTTAAATCAAACGCAAACAAATCATGGAATTAGTATTTATTTATTGTTATTAAAAAATTATTTTATATTTTTAAATTTTTATATGTAATATTAACAATAAATATAATAATAATATATATATAGCTGAAGATGATTTACGTGCTAAATACGTATATATATATATTATTATTATTATTATGTATATTATAAATATATATAGGGTTCCTATTATGATACTATGGATAGATCTGCTAAGCAAGCTTTATTACAAGGCGATTTAGTAGAAGTAGACCAACTAGATATTCATGATCCCTCTAGTGAAGTTGAAATTAAACAGAAGAAAGTATATATAAAGATATAGTATTACAATTGTTATATTAATTATTATATTAATTATTATATTTATTATTATATTAATGATTATATTAATTATTATATTAATGATTATATTAATTATTATATCAATATTTAAGTAACATAACAATAACAATAGATATATTCTTATATATATATATATAGAAAACATTTAGTGGATTTGAACCTACACAATTTTCAAATCCTATGACTACAAAAGTCGCAAAACAACGTCATCAAATATCTTTCTTAGCACAAGATGCAGCAGAAAAAATGGGTGATATTGATTTTATAAGAAAACAAGCTCAAATTAAACGTAAGAATACGAATAATACTTATGGATGGTAATTTATAAATAGTTTTCTTTGTTTTTCCTCTGTTATAAATATATTCATCCATAATATTCTTCTCATTTATTATATATATATTGATAAAAAATTATTATCTGTCTTATAAATATGTGTTTTTTTTAATTCTTAATTATTGTTAATTTTGATCAAAACTTTAATTATGTTTGAATATTGTACAAAAACATATTAATTGAAAAATGACGTTATTTTCCATAGCATACATTTATCTCACACATTAATTTACTATCTTCATAATTCCATAAAAAATATACATTGATAAACCTTGTGCTATTCACCAATTCCATCAGAAATATTCATTTCATTACCTCATATGCCAATATAAAGTTATACATTCAGAAACAATACATTTTCTATTACAACCAAAACTATTTTCGCATCCAAAGAAACATTAGTCATAGACTTTTAGACATTTATTAAAAAAAACATAATTGTTTTAAAACCAAGAATAAATTATAAAACTGACGGATATTCGGTAAAATAATCATACCGAAAATTGCGGTTCAAAAAGAATGACGAATGTTCATGATTGAGGCTTTTTCTATATTAAATATATTTCTTGATATATTTTTGTTATACTCAATTATATAAAGAACTATGAGTGCTCCTCAAGAAGTAAGTATTCTTCTATTATATAGTTTCTATTTAATTATTGCAAATATCATTTTTTTTCATTGTTGTTCATCATTTTATTCATTTTTTATATCTATAGTCTGGTAAAGTAAGTATATATCGAAGTGAATGATCTAAACGTATTTTAGTCCACAAAGAAGGATTTCTTACTTTCTTATGAAGAATCTATTGAACAACGTTGGGAATCTGAAAAGACTAACGAGAGAAACGCACCTGAAGATCTCTCTGAACCTCAGTATGCTTTTTTTTTATTTCATATACTATTATATTCGTTGGTTTATATTTTTGAATATATATATATATATTTTTTCTTGCTATATATATATATATATACATATTTAATTTCATTTCTATATAGTTTTATGTGTACTTTCCCTTTCCCTTATATGAACGGTATGCTTCATCTTGGTCACGCTTATACTGTTACTAAGGCTGAATTTGCTGCTCGTTATAATACAATTAAAGGTAAAAACTCATTATTCCCTTTTGGTTTCCATTGTACTGGTATGCCTATTCAAGCTTCTGCTAATAAATTAAAGCATGAACTTGAACTCTATGGTTGTCCTCCTGTTTATCCTGGTATATATATATATATTGGCTATTATTATGCTGTTTTTATTGTTTTTATTGATTTTATTGTTTTTATTGATTTTATTGATTTTATTATTTATTATTGTTTATTATTATTTAATATTGTTTTTATTATTGTTTTTTATTCTGTATTATTAATTGATCACTTATATATATATAGAAGAAGAAGAAGAAGTGGAAGTCACTCCTGTTGCTGCACCTACTGAAACTACTACTGAATCTGTTCCTGGAGAATTCCACGGTAAGAAGACTAAGTTAGTTGCTAAAACTGGAGGTAATAAGGCTTCTGTTTATCATATTCTTAAGATGATGGATATTTCTGATGAAGATATACCTAAATTCACTGTATATATATATATTGTTGTGATAGTTCTTTTTTATTATTTTTTTTTCCATTATTTTTAAATTTATTTATATTTCTTTTTCTTATTCTTATATATATAGGATCCTATTCATTGGCTAGAATATTTCCCTCCTTATGGTGTAAAGGATTTAAAACGTTTTGGTGTAGCTGTCGATTGGAGACGTTCATTTATTACTACTGATTATAATAAGTATTTTGATAGCTTTGTTAGATGGCAATTTGGTCATCTTAAGGTATATAGATATATTATTATTATCTGAGATATTATTATTATTATTATTATTATTATTATTATTATTATTATTATTATTATTATTATTATCTTTATTATCTTTATTATTATTATTATTATTATTATTATTATTATTATTATATAGGCTAGTGATAAGGTTGCTTTTGGAAAGAGACCTGTTATTTTCAGTCCTCTTGATAATCAAGTATAGATATTATATATTATATACTATTATATATATATATAGGTATGTGCTGATCACGATAGAGCTCAAGGTGAAGGTATTCTTCCTCAACAATATACTTGTATTAAACTTCAAGTTCTTGAATTAAAAGGAAAACTTTCTGCTTTAGAAGGAAAGAAAGTATATCTTGTTGCTGCTACTCTTAGACCTGAAACTATGTATATATATACTATATAACTACAATTAAATAGAATTATATACTTTTATACTCTATTTATTATATATATATATATATTTTCTTATCTATATATATATATATATATATAGGTATGGTCAAACTAACTGTTATATTCTTCCTTCTGGTGAATATGGTTGCTATGAAATGAAGAATGGAGAAGTATATGTTTGTTCTGAACGTAGTGCTCGTAATATGGCCTTCCAAGATCTCACTGAAAACCGCGGGGAAACCAAGTGTTTACTTACTGTTTCTGGTATGGATCTTATGGGTCTTCCTCTTAAAGCTCCTAATGCTTTGTATATTATTATTATTATTATTATTATTATTATTATTATTATTATTATTATTATTATTATTATTATTATTATTATTATTATTATTATTATTATTATTATATTTATTATTATTATTATTATTATTATTATTATTATTATTATTATTATTATTATTATTATTATTATTATTATTATTATTATTATTATTATCATGTTTATTATTATTATTATTATTTATATAAATAATATTATATATTTAAAATTACCCCAATTAATAAAACTATATCTCTCTATATGTAGTTATGATAAAGTGTATACTCTTCCTTTATTAACTATTAGTATGACTAAGGGTACAGGAGTAGTTACTTCTGTTCCTTCCGATGCTCCTGCTGATTATGCCGCACTTCGTGATTTAAAAGAAAAACCGAAACTTAGAGAAAAATATAATATTACAGATGATATGGTTCTTCCTTATGAAGTATATTATTATATTTATATTATTTATTATATTTTATATGTGTATTATTGTATTATATTTATTATATAATTATATTTATTATATTATTTATATTATTTATATTATTTATATTATTATATTTATTATATTATTTATATGCTACTATTTATTATATATATATATATATAGGTTGTAGAGATTATAGAGGTACCTGGTTTAGGTCGTCAATGTGCTGTTACTACTTGTGATCAATTAAATATTAAGAGTCAAAATGATACTGAGAAATTAGAACAAGCTAAAGAAATTACTTATAAGAAGGGATTCTATGAAGGTATTATGTTAGTTGGATCTCAAAAGGGAAAGAAAGTATATATAATTATGTAATTAATAATAATAATAATAATAATAATAATAATATATATATATATATATATATATATATATATAGGTTGAAGAAGCTAAACCTTTAGTTCAAACTGAAATGATAGCCAATAATGACGCTTTTATGTACTATGAACCTAACGGTCTCGTTACCAGTCGTTCTGGTGATGAATGTGTCGTCACTTTCGCTGACCAATGGTATATAGTTATTATTATTATGTTTATTATGTTTATTATTATTTTTATGTTTTATTATATTTATTTTCTATATTATTATTATGATTATAGTTATGATTAATCTATATATATATATATCTATATATATATAGGTATATAAAATATGGTGAAGAGAAATGGCAACAAGAGGTTGTAAAGTATGTTAATGAGAGTTTGAATACCTATGGTGACTCTACGAAGACCTCTCTCCTAGGCGCTTTAGATTGGCTTAAAGAATGGGCCATTAGTAGACAATATGGACTTGGTACTAGAGTATATATATATATATTTATTATTATTATTATTATTATTATTATATATATATATATATATATATATATATATATATATATATATATATATATATAGATTCCTTGGGATCCTCAATTTGTTATTGAATCTCTCTCTGATAGTACTATATATATGGCTTATTATACTATCGCTCATTTCCTTCAAGGAGATGTCTTTGGTAAAAAGACTGGTTCTTTAGATATTACTGCTGATCAAATGACTCCTGGTTGTTATGATTATATATTCTTAGAAAAAGAATATGATGCTGCTACTATGCCTGTATCTGAAGATAAATTATCTATAATGAGAAGAGAGTTTAATTATTGGTATCCTTTTGATTTAAGAGTAAGTGGTAAAGATCTTATTCAGAATCATCTCTCCTTCTGTTTATATAATCATGCTGCTATATGGACAAAGCTTGACAAAATGCCTAAGGGATATTTCTGTAATGGACATCTTCTTGTATATTATTATTATTTATATTTCTTATTATTCTTTTTATTTTTTTAATTTTTTTTTTATTATTATATTATCATTATTATAAATATATGCTACTATTATTTCTCTTCATATGATATTGTTACATATATTATAATATTATAATTATATATATATATATATAGTTTGATAATGAAAAGATGTCTAAGTCTAAAGGTAATTTTAAGACTTTATCTGAAAGTGTTGAATTATTCTCTGCTGATGGTGCCCGTTATGGTTGCGCTTTAGCTGGTGATACGTATATAATTATATAATAATCATAATAATAAATATAATAATCATAATAATAATCATAATAATATTATTATTTTTATTATTATTTATATTATTAAACTGTATATATATATAGTCTTGATGATGCTAACTATGATACTAAGGCTGTTTCTAGTTATATTACTACTGCTTATAATAATCATCAATTATTCCAAGGTATTTTAGATGGATCTATTGCTACTGTTCACAGAGATGCTCAACATTATAATAAGACTGTATATATTAGTGATTATATATTATTGATTATATATTATTATTATTAGTTTATTATGTATTCTTATTATAATTATTATTCTTATTATATATTATTATTATTAGTTTATTATGTATTCTTATTATAATTATTATTCTCATTATATATTAATATAATTATTTTATTATGTATTCATATAATAATAATAATAATTATTATTATTATATATATAGGATGCTATATTCCTCAATGGTATGGCTAAATGTGCTATTAAAGTCGATAAGGCATTCGCTGAAATGAGATACAGAGATGCTGCTTCTGGAGCGTATATATATTATATATTATATATTATATATTATATATTATATATTATATATTATATAATATTATAAGAATAAAAATTGATTTAAAATATATTATATACTATTACTATACTATCCTTTGTATTTTATTCATAATACTATTACTCTATATCTATCTCTATATAGTTTTTATGATTTATTAGATGAGTTTAGTAGTTATCGTTTAGATTGTTCTGAAGGTTGTGGCCTTAGTTATGAAGTTATGATTAAGTTTATGGAAGTATATGCATTATTAATGTATCCTATTGCTCCTCATACTTCAGATTATATTTGGACTACTTATCTTAAACACGTATATATATTATATATTATTCAATACAACTTGTTTTTTTTTTAATTAATATTTATTTTAATAATACAATTTTTTTTTAATATTAATATTTATTTTAATAATAATAATATATATATATATATATATAGGAACACCTTATTACTAAGGGAGATTGGCCTTCTGATTTAGTCTTTAATCCTGTTCTTTCTCGTGAAAATGACTTTATTAAGAAGAACGTTAAAGTCTGTAGAGATCTTATTTCCAAGAAGATTAAAGGTGTCGAATTAGGATCTCCTAAAACTGCTTATATGTATATATATATACATATATATATATAGATATTTATTTTAGTTATTATAATTATTATATTTATATATTTATTTATTAATATTAATCTTAATATTAATTATACTTATATTATTGTAGCTAAAGAATATAAGCCTTGGCAACAAGTAGCACTTAATTTCTTACATGAACAATATAATAGTAATAATAAAACTATTCCTAAGGATGTTATTCCTAAGATGAAAGAAGCTATTTCTCAAATGCCTGGTAGATATATATATATTATTATTATTATGTAATTTTAAAAATTATAATAATCAACATATATATATATAGAATTTAAGTCTCAATTAAAGAATATCATGGCTTTTGCTTCATTTACAATTAAAACTGATTTCCCTCATTTAGGTGAAGATGCTTTTACTCTTGGTATATATATATATATATATATATATATATAATACTAATAATAATTAATAATCAATATATATATATATATATATATAGAAACTCCTTTTAATGAAAAAGATGCTATTGAAGAATTTATGCCTGCATTTAAGAAGGCTATAGGTTGTGATGATATTATTGTTGTTTATAATGATGATGAAACTATATCCTTTCTATTTATATTTATATATACATAATCTTATATATATATATTATATAATATCCTTAATTAATATACATGCCTGATCCTAAGAAGAAGAAGGATGATGCTAAACCCGGTAAACCTGGTTACAACTTCATTTATTAAATAAATTCATGAAATATTATTAATTTTTAATATTTATCTTTATATAAACCATTGTTTTATGTTTATCGAATGAATCTAATGTTAATACATTTATCATTTAAAAATTATATATTCGTGTTTAGTTTTGAATAAAATATATATGTATAAGAGATTTAGTTGATATTTGTTTCTTATTATGTACTAACCTATACTCATGTATACAAGATTTATAAAACTTTCAATAGCCCGTCTAGCTCAGTCGGTAGAGCGCCAGGCTCTTAACCTGGTGGTCGGGGGTTCGAGCCCCCCGGTGGGCGCTTCTTTTTTGTAATTTTTCATATAAATATTATTCTTCTTAAAGATGGCATGTTTTATTTTTATTAAGCTAAAACAAATAAAAATGATGTTCAAATAAATGTATGAATATATTAATTAGAAAAATGGGAGTCAATATTGTATTTCATTTGAAATGGAGGAGGAATTACCTCTGCATAGTCATCGTAAAGATGATCATCAAAATAAGAATCAAGATTTGGAATAAATGGTGCCTGAGTTGATTTCGTTTCTAATTTCTTCCAATCAATCTTTTTAAATATCTGTATAATAAATGTATATATATTGATTTAATTAACTAATATACCTTATCTTTTTTAATAGATGATTCCTTTTTGGTGAATCTTTTAGAAGGATTCGGATTCAAGCATTTTTTTATAAATAGTTTGAATGGTGTAGACATTCCTTCAGGTTCTGTATACTCTCCCAATAATATTCTTTGAAGTGTTTCCATTGTTGTCTTCCCCATGAATGGAGGATGACCTGTTGCCATCTCTAGAGATATTAGTGTATATATTATTATTATTATTAAAAAATGAAAATTAAAATGGATAGAAATGAATATATTATGAATAATTATAAATACCGTAAACTAAACAACCTAAACACCACCAATCCATAGAATATGTATAACCCTATATATTGTTATTAGATTATTATATATATATATATATATTTTTTTTTATTATTTTTTTATATATATTATTATATTGTGATTATTATATATATAGGATATAATAATAAGATAACATATATATATATATACTTCATTATGTATCATTTCAGGTGGCATATATTCAGGAACTCCACAAATATCATATGCATAATCTTCAGTAGCATGTAATTTTACAGATAAATCAAAACCTATATATATATAAATAGAATAAATAAAAAACAATAAAATATTTGAGATTTTAATTATATGCATTATACTTGCCAGTTTTATATATCCTTTTGAATCAATTAATATATTTTCAGGTCTTAAAGCTCGATAGATTATATTCTAGTAGTAAAAAATGTATATTAAATAAATAACAATAATAATAATAATTATTATTATACATTAGAATGTAGCCATAATAAAGCTGTTACTATTTGAGCTGTATAGAAAATAATCCAGTGTTCAGGAAGTTGATGATTCTCTCTAATTAATGTATATATTTCTCCACCTGGAACATATTCATTAAATAGATTGATACTATGTTTTACTATATAATGATATATAAGGAGCATAAAGGAATAATTATCAAGAATTTACAAACAAGAACTCCCTCAAGATAAGATATTGATGGAACTATCATTCGAACTAATGTATGTTTAATATTTTCTAATCTATCAACATATTGAACGGAATCAACTAATGATTTGTATATTTTTGTTATTGAATAGGCTCTATTTTGTTCCTATAATATGACACATGGTAGCAAGCAAATGCTTATTATATTACTTTGTCAACTGCAAGAATGAGTATACCATGATTTGTTTTTCCAATTATTTTGACTATACTCAGATTTGCTGAAAACTTGTCGTTTTCCTGCTGCTCATCAGTTCCAATATATCTAGAAAGAAAAACTGACATTCCTTGAAATGAAATAAAAACTATTTAAAAAAAGATTTGAAAAAAATATTTCTAAAAAACACGTGACTTTTTATATTAGGAGCTATTGGGCTTTTTTCTTTCTTATTATGGGTTGTATATATATGTTGCTATTATTTTTGACATATGATTGTGATTTACCATAAATCTATGGAAACACTTTGTGAAATAAACTAAAAAATTGTGGAAATCGTAAATTGATCTGGAAAAACTATTCAAAATAAGTATTTAAAAATGTATTTATCATACATAGAATACAGTATGTGCACTATGTATCGATGAAATAGTAAAAACTGTTTATTTATTGTTTGAAGTGGCTTTTAATGTTTCATATGTTTTTTAAGATTTGAAATAGGGTAATTGTATTTATATGCTGTATTAAAAGGTTTGCATTAATGGATATTACTAATATTTAACAAAACAAATATTAAAATGAAATATAGTTAATAAATATTTAAATGTATTAACATCTTTTTATAATAAAACTCTCTGTTTTCATGATCATAAATATATATAAATTAGAATACTATTCCGTTCTCCATTGTTTCTTCAATACCCACATTTTATTTTTAAATATACATATATCTCTCAATAATTGACGAAATATATACTTATCCGACGGTGATATAGAATTCTTAAAGTGTTTTAAGACATGATCAGTAGTAGCTGAAAAATTTGGTTGATTTTTAAAATAATATAATAAACTTGAAGCCATCTATATATATATATTTGTATTTGTGTTTGTACATATATATATATATATACTTGTGTTGACGCTGTGGATGCTGATGAGTTTTGTTCTATATATATATATAGTAATATATATATATATATATACTCTGTTGATTATTTCGAATTCGATCCAAAATAGATGAACTACTTGCATTCTCCTATATATAATATATATATATATATTATATAATAGTATATATAATAGTATATATATACTTCATGATTATACATTTCTTGCTTACCTGAAAAAATACTGGAATTTCCATTCTAATAAATATAATAATAATAAAAATAATACTATATATAGATATATATACACCAATAGTAATTCCATTAGACGTTGTCCTATATATAAAGAATACATAATGATATATATAATTATATATATATATATATATACATATATTTATTTTTGATATTACTATTTCTAATGGATTCCATCGCAGCTGTAGCTTCCATCTTTGCATTTATTAATAATGACGCAGCATCTTGTTCACTCAACGATTGAGTTAATACTGTATTATGAAGAAATACAGATTTCAAAGCACTCTTATCAAAAAGTGCTGATAATATTCGTTGATTTTCTTCTTCTTCTTCTCCTTCGACTGTTTGTTTATCGTTAATAACAGAAGATACTTCTCCTGATATAGAGGAAACACTATTATTATTCATTGGAGATACTAATGATGATGCATCCGTCGTCAATTCAGAATCTTCTTTTGGAGATAGAGGAATACTAATATTATTAGAATGAAGTGAATCTACTTCATCTGATAAATACTCTCCCCGCGGGAATAATGTTCCAGTTTCACTTCCTTCTACAGATTCATCTAAAATAAAAAGATCCGATAAACCTTTTGATGTAAATAACCGCGATTTTTCAGATCGGTCTTTTGAATCCCCGCGATTCTCCTCCAGAACTTGTTCAGAAAGTAATAATTTGAATATTTGTCGATGATATACTTTTTCTTCAATAGTTCCCGCGGTTATTAATCGATATATAGTAACAGGATTATGTTGTCCTATTCTCCAACTACGTTCACAGGCCTGTATATATATATATATATATATGCAGATATATGTAGATATATGTAAATAAATAAATAAGTATTTAAATATATATATATATATACCTGTATATCATTACTAGGGTTCCAATCAGGATCATATAATATCACGCGATCAGCCCCCTGTAGGCATATGCCAATCCCTCCCACCTTCGTCGTCAGCAGGAACACAAATAATGAGGAATCATTGTTGTAACGGTCAATGAGGGATTGGCGGGAATTCACGGCAGTACCACCATCCATTCGAATATATGAATAACCCTATATATATGTTTATATATATATATATATATATATATATATATATATATATATATATATATATATATATATATATATATATATATATATATATATATATATATATATATATATATATATATATATATATATATATATTTTTTATATATATATATATACCATTTCAATAATAAATTGTTCTAATACATTAAGCATTTGAACAGTTTGTGTATATACTAATACTTTATGCTTCTCTTCATGCCATAATCTTAACACTGAATTTAATACTAATAACTTACCTGATGTTTTCCAATCACCTGTTTGATATGTATATCTATCTTTTCCTTCAACTATATATATATATATATAATTTATAAATACATATATATATATATATATATAATTCATAAATACATATATATATATACAATCATTAAGATCTTTATAATATTTTCCTTCAACTTCTTTTTCTTTCTCTGAAGAAACAGTCAATAATCCTGGGAAATTGCAGATTTTACGAAGTAATGAAATTGCTGCAAATGGTTGAATTCGACCTTCAATTGTATCTTGTACCTATAGAGTTATATATAGTTATATAGTTATGTATAGTTATATATAGTATATATATTATTATATATTAATATATACTATATCCATTTGAAGTATATGTTTATATATATCTCGTTGTTGAGCAGTTAATGAACAAAATAAGACTTGTTCCGTTTTCCGCGGTAATTGACATTGAACATCCTTTAAATATAATATAATCATTATTGAATGGAATATATATATATATATATATTATTATTATTATTATTATTATTATTTCTTATTATTATTATTATTATTATTATTATTCTAATTATTATTATTATTATTATTATTATGTTTATTATTATTATTATTATTATTATTCTAATTATTATTATTATTATTATTATTATATTATATACCTTCTTTTTCCTTCGAATCATATAGGGACTGATCATATTTTGTAAGGCAGTACTACATTCATATCCCAAGCGACTCTGATATTGACTACTGTTCTTATATAACCCGGCATATATAGGCTTAACAAAAGAAGAGAGAAACGTGGGAAGATCCCCCAAACGACCGGGATATATGAAATCAAAGAGGGACCATAATTCAGATAAATTATTCTGTAAAGGGGTACCTGATATTATATATCGATTACACTATAAATATATATATTATTATTATTATTATTATTATATTTATAATATAAAAACTTAGAAAATAGAGAATAAGATACAAAGTTTACATATAAATAATTAATTTATATACATGAATTATAATATAAAAAATAAATATATACAGTATTAATTTGTTTACATAGTCTAGATATTTCTGTTTCATTATTTCGTATCTTAGCACCTTCATCTAAAAACAAATAATTCCATGATTCACATAATATTGACGTTTTATGCTGTTTAAATCCCTCATATGTACATATACATATATCAAAAACACCTTTATGAAGATTTGATATAATCTCCTTATAAGATAATCCTAAAGAATTATATATACATAATAATAATAATTATAGATATATAATGAACACATTCTTAATATATTCATAAATATAGATATAAAGAGATAATATTTATTATATATATATACAAGAAATAATAATAAAAGTAATAATAAATCATAATTATATATATATATACCTGATAAAAAGCTTTCTCCAGTTTGATGTAATACACAAACACGTAGAAGAGGCCCCCAGTGACGAATCTCTCGTACCCAATGAGTCATTAGTGTCGCGGGACACAATAATAGTATTTTATATGGAATAGAACTGACTTTTAACGAACGATGAATCAAAGAAGCCAGTTCTTTTGGATGCTTCCCTTGCATTTCATTGGATGAACCAGTTTCTGTGCTCTCCATAGATTCTGGATGATATTCTTTCTCTTGTTTTATAGAAATCTTGTGTTCATTTTTAATTTTCTTTAATTCATATTGTTTGTATATATTCTCAACATATTCCTTTTCATTTGTATATTTTAAAGCATATATAAAGCTTATTACTTGTAGTGTTTTCCCTAAACCCATTTCATCTGCCAATATACCTCCTACACCTTCAATATATAACTTAATAAACCATTCGACGCCATCTTTCTGATAAGGATATAACACAGTATATAAATAACGAGGCAGAAAAAGACCTGCCGAAATTTCTATTACTTCTTCATTCCTATAATAATCATATATATCTTCTTTTAGTAATTCTATTTCTAAAGGAGATATAGAAGTTCGAATAGAACGATTCACATCTTCATAAATATCACTTAGTTTAGAAATACGATCGTTAAACTGTGTCTCGTACTGTGTTTCAAGTGATTCTTCAGGAATTATATTATTATTATTATTATTATTATTATTATTATTATTATTATTATTATTATTATTATTATTATTATTATTATTATTATTATTATTATTATTATTATTATTATTATTATTATTATTATTATTATTATTATTATTATTATTATTATTATTATTATTATTATTATTATTATTATTATTATTATTATTATTATTATTATTATCCATATATATAATATCATTCTGTTGTGCATTCGCTACTATATCTTGCATCGATGGGTGAACTTCTCCATCTATATATATAGTATTTGAATTAATTAATGAATTTATGATAGGAACAGTATTATCAACTCGACTATCTCCAATTTCATTAATATCCTCTTCTTTGTCATTTGATTGGTCAGATACAGTTCTCAGTACGGATGACAGATCCTCATGACGAGCTATGGATCTCCATCTTAAGAAATACTTCAAATTCCCGTAAAAAACATCGTCATTTCCATCATCTGGAATAAAATTTCTATTCGAATGCATAAATAAATCATAACGACTTCGAACTATATATAATTAGTGAATATCAGAAAGGAAAGAAATAAGAACAAAATAATATATTTATATATACCTGGTTGTTTTTTCTTTTCTTTATTATTATTTTGTATTTTTGATATTTTCTTATTTATTTCTCCTTCTTCTCCTTCTTCTTCTATAGTATACAAATCAGGATCATATTCAGGAACTGGAGATTTTTCTTCTTGCGAAATATATATTTTCTTATCTTTCTTTTTATTTAAAGTAAGAGGAACCGCGGTAGTGAGAGATGGTGGGAAAGGAGAGGGTTCTATAGATAAACAACGATCAATATGTTTTGTTTTCATTCTTACTGACATTCCCATAGGGAATATGTGTCCACAAATAGGACATTTTGTTTCTTCATTATTATTATTATTATTATTATCATATTTATTATCATATTTACTATTATTATTATTATTATCATATTTATTATTATTATTATTATTTCTAGAAACAGACATATTTGAAGAAAATGAATTATTTTTTTGATTTGATAATAAATGATATTTTTCTATTTTCTTCGTTTTAGAGGGATCATTCTTTTTGATTGGATGATCGTCACCTGAAAAGACCCCCCAATTCTTCGGGCACGAAGAATCCTGTAGTTTTGGAAGAACAAATGATTTCTCTATATATAAGAATATATCTTTTAAATATAATTTTTATATAAAGAATATAAAAACAAAAAACAATAAATGTTAATAAATACGTTGTATTTTATTTGTGTTTTTCTTCTTTTCTTCTTGATTCCCAAATGCCGCCAAATATCGTTGGCGGTATGCTTCTGGAGTATCTTTTGGAGGTGGAGGGATACTATATAATAATAATAGTAGTATAAGGAGAAGTAGAACTATTAGCATAAGAATAATTATAAGTATAATAATAATTATTGCTAAAATAATCATGATACCAAACATAATAATAATAATAAATACATTTTTCTTTCAAATGTAGATGAGTTTATTTTCTTAATCATTGTTTTTGACTTTACTTGTGGTTCAATAAATAACTTAGAATTATAATTATATTTTGATTGCTTCTTCTCAGTATTTTGATTTTTATTTTCTATTGGTTTTGATAATAATTGTGAATTATTTACAAACTTATTATTTACAATTTCTTTTGACTCATTTTTATTATCTATTTGTTGTGAAAGTTCTTTGTTTTTATTATCTATTTCTTTTGTATCTATTTTGATTTCTATTTCTTCTTGAATAATTCTATAAACATAATATATATATATATAAACATAATATATAAAGATATACTTATTATTATTATTAATTTGTTGTTGAAACTTTTCTATATATATATATATTCGTACACCAAATTATATTTATATTCTTACTTTGTTTTTGCATACGTATAAATTGATTTAATAAATTAATTTTTAATCTCATAATCATTATATTTTCTATTTTTTAAATATACATAAATAATTAGAAAAAAAAAACATATAATTAGAATACCCTGAGAAGATGAAGATCCTTTTGAATATTGAAGATTCAAGTCCTTTGAGTATTTAGTAATAAAACGTTCCACAGTTCGCATTGAACCAAAAAACTGAATTGGCTTGCAAATTTCTTGTACTAGAGTATATAATAAAATACTCATGTGATACATATTCGCATACACTGTTCTTTGGGAGTTTTCGCTAATTCATTAGCTTGAGAAATAAGATTCTGTTCAACTTCTTCAGTATCATAAATTGTAACACCAAGAGCTGAAAGTCTATTGATACAAACAAATATTAGTGAATTCAAGATAATTTATTATTTCTGTTATATATATCTAGCGAACAAAAATAAAAACTCACTCATCTTGAACATTTCCAGAAAATTCTTTTGATAACTGATTTGTTCCTTTTGTTTTCAACAACTTGAAATCAAGTTTTGCTATGAATATTATAGTATGTTGTTACATCTGTAAGATACTCTTCTTTGGCTTCATCGAACCAAATTTCTTGTCGATAGATGTTTCGTTAACATTTTTCTTACTACCTAAGAAAAATAGAACTTTATCGATATCAGATATTATACTTTCCATATTGATAACTCTTCAAATATGAGAATATAAATGAGAAAAAAAGGAACTTTTGATTTTTTTAAAATTCTCATTAATAAATATCCGTTTTCACTGACTTTTTTGGAATAATTTCAAAACTCTTTCAAAACAAATTTGTTTTTAAAACAATCAATCTTCATTAATAAGAAATAATTCTCAATTAGGTTGGTGTTGTAAAGTTTTGTGTATGCCAAAAATATAAAAATATTTATGTTTACGCCACAATTCAAAATTCACATTCCTTATAACTATGATCTAACTTCAGAAATATAGGTAAAATGATAGTCACAATTAAATGTATAATGTTTTATCTTCAATTATGATGTAAATAATGTATACACTACAGTTGTGTAATTCCAGGTCAACATAACGTTGGATAGAATACAAAAAAAACAATGACAAGATGTACAACAAGAAAAAGTGAGCACAAAAACAAAAATAAAATGTGAAAATGAATAAAAAAAAATAAAATAGAAAATAGAACTAATAACAAATAAAGGATTGTTTCAGAAAGAAGCTCGTTGATTTAAATGCATCATAATTTCAACGTGATGATATTTTATATGAACAACAAAAAAAAAGGAAAAAATATATATGTATATGTATATATACAATAGTATAAGAACAAGTAATCAAAATTAAAATAATGATAAAGAATATAATAAAACAAAAACTTTGTTTTGAAAAATGATTTTTTTATACGATAATTATTATATTATAATAAATATATTATAAAATAATATAATCAAACAAAAAATATTTAAAAAAAAAGAATAAGAAGAAATATATTCTAATGTTAAATTTCTTTGTAATTTTAACAAATGTATTTTTTATATTATAGAGTTTTATTTAGAAATTTCTTTAATGGTTTTAAATGAGGCTTTTGTAGTGATAATTCTGTAGGAGTAGTAGATGTAGTAGGAGAAATAGGAGTAATAGGAGTAGTAGATGTACTAGGAGTAATATTATCATTATTATCATGATTATTATTATTATTATTTGTTTCAGAATTATTTGAATTCAGTTTATATACGTTTTTAGCACGTGATTGATCCGTTGTGTTTGATTCAATAATACGTTTTTCACTTTTGTGATTAGTATCAACAGTATCTTTATCATTCACATTTGTGTTTGTATTAGTAGTAATAATATTGTTATTAGTAACAGTAGTTAAATCATTGAGATTATTGATTGAAGAGGATGATAAAGAAGAATACTCAATATTTTCAGATTTATTATCTTTTTTAGAAGGTAATTCAAGAATATCTTTTTTAGAAGATATAGATTTATGAGATGTAGAATAATCATGGGAATTTGTATTATCATATTTATCATATTTATCATATTTATCATATTTATCATATTTATCATATTTATCATATTTATCATATTTATCATATTTATCATATTTATCATATTTATCATATTTATCATATTTATCATATTTATCATATTTATCATATTTATTATATTTATCATACTTATCATACTTATCATACTTATCATACTTATCATATTTTTCATGCTTATCATGCTTATCATACTTATCATATTTATCATAATATCTATCATATTTATCATATTTATCATATTTATCATTATATTTATTATTATATTTATCATTATATTTATCTTTAGAAGCATGTTCCTTATTATCTTTCTTATTATTAATATCTTCATCTATATTAGTCTTTATATCATTGACTTGTATAGTCTTCTTTTCTTCTTCTTCTTCTTTATATTGTTTATTCTTCTTCATTTCAGATGTACCGATAGAATTATCTGAATAAGAATTATGAATATTATTAGAAATATCATTAGTATTAGTATTTATAGTAGATATATCTTTATGAATATCATCAGTACTAGAATTAGTTATAGATATATGACTTAATAAATCACCAGAGGAATGATATTGTTTCGTTTCTTCTTTATATTTATCATTATACTTTAAATTATTAGACTTTGATTCATAATGACTATTTGTCGAATAACTCCTGGAATAACTCCTAAACTTATTTATGGAACGACTTCTAGAATGATGTCTTTTATAAGGTTTTGAAGAAGAATTCTTATTATATTTATCATTATATTTATCATTATATTTATCATTATATTTATCATTATATTTATCATTATATTTATCATTATATTTATCATTATATTTATCATTCTTATATGGCGAACTAGAACGTTTTGAATGATATTTTTGTATATCCGTTTTACTAGTATTTGTATATATATTTTTATCTTTATCTTCATTCAATAATGTACTATCCGCACGTGACACAGAGATATCTTGAGTATCCTTGATATCCACAGTATCTTTAGAATTATTATCATTATTTTTATCATTATCATTTTCATTACTTTGAACAGAATTCGTTGATTCTTTTAATATGTTTCCAGAATCTGATTTTGAATTACTAGGAGTATTCACAATTGTTGAAGAGATACTATTATGAGATTCTTCGTTTTCCTTTTTATCATCTTTTGAATGAGATAAAGATTTTGTTTTTGATATTGATATATTCATATCTTTTACTAACTCTGAAGTACTATGATATTTAACAGGAGTATTAATAGGAGTAGATATAGTAGAAGATGTATATGTAGATATCGAATGATTCATATTCATATTATTATTATTTATATTATTCATATACATATTCATATTAACTTGTGGATATAAAGAGGAATTTAAATTTGAACCTAGATTATTATTCATATATATAGTATTTTGCATAGAATATGCAGGAAATGGATATGTATTTGCATTTATAGGTACATTCATTAGTGTTTCTAAAGAGATATTAGTATTTATAGAATTATTTATACTAGATAAAGCAGAAAAATTTGAATTCATATTATTAATTGTATTAAAAGAATAAGAAGAAGATAAAGGAAAAGAAGAAGACATAGAAGTCTTTGTAGGTAGGGAAGAAGAGAAAGGAATAGATGGTGGAGGTGGGGGAGGAGGAGGAGGAATATTAGTATTTAAAATATTATTATTATTACTATTATTATTATTATTATTATATAGATTTGCATTTGAAATAAGTGAATTATATATATTTATATTTGGAATATTCATATTATTCTGTATTGTATTCATCGATAGACTATCAGTAGGTAAATTATGTTGAATAACTGTAGATTTTTCATTATGAATAGAGTGATTATCATGTATTATATTTATAGAAGAAGTAATAGTAGATGAATGTATATTAATATCTTCAGAATTCATGGGTTTTGATATATTTAATTTCTCTTTTTTATGTGAAATAGAAGCTGAATGACCTGAATCGGACTGAATCTTACTGGATTTCGTCAAAGAAGAATGACGTGTTTGTTGTGGTTTTTCAGATTTTTTCAGCTCTAGTTTAACTTTATATTCATGAGATTCAATTGCATTCGAAATAGCGGCAAAAGGCTCGGCGGGAGGTAATGAATATTTTGAAAAGAATGGATGTGATAATACCTATATATATAATAATAAATATAATAAGTATAATTATATATATATATATATATATACTTTAGTTGCTGAAGGTCTACGTTTGGGTATATAGTCCAAACATTGTTGAAGTAGATCCATGAGATCCTCAGGGAAACTAGATAATATAATAGTATATAATAGTATATAATAGTATATAATAGTATATAATAGTATATAATAGTATATAATAGTATATAATATACGTTTCATCTTTTCTCAGTTCTTTAAAGAGTGTCTGAATACAGTCTGAAAGTCGATTCTGATAGGATTTCTTAATTGATGAAATCATATTATATCTATAGATATATATATATAATTGTATTCTATTACTCTAATAGATTATATATATATACTTGGGTAAAGATAATAATGTCGATTCAGCCTGAATAGAAGGCGTTCCTAATATCTTATATATACTACGTAACTGTTCCTCCTTTATATATATAATAGAATAATTAAATATAAAATATCTAGTAATAATAATGTTCTTAAGTATTAATAATAATAATCATAATAATCATAATAATAATCATAATAATCATAATCATCATAATAATCATAATAATCATAATCATAATAACAAATATAAAACACAACATATTCATCATATATATATACTTCAGAGAATGTTTTGGCTCTAAATAAGGGTGTCCCTGTGATCATTTCAGCCAATATACATCCTGCACTCCATATATCAATAGAACTAGTATACTGAGTTGCTCCTAATAATATCTCAGGACTACGATACCATAAGGTACATACCTATATATATATATATATATATAGTATTGTTATTAAACAAATAAATATATATATTTTATTATTAAACAAATATATATATATATTTTATTATTAAACAAATATATATATATATATATTATTATTATTAAACAAATAAATATATATATTATTATTAAACAATTAAATATATATTTTTTATAATTCTATAAAAGTCTATATATATATACACCAGGAGTATATTTTTTATCTTTTGTTTGACTGATTAATTGAGCCCAGCCAAAATCAGCAATTTTCAGTATATGATCTTTGGTAATTAATAAATTTGCAGTTTTTAAATCACGATGCATATATCGATGTTCATGCATATATTCAATTCCTTTAAATAATTGATATCCATACCAACGTACTAAATCTACTGGAATCCTATATAGAATCATATAGAATCATATAGAATCATATAGAATCATATAGAATCATATAGAATCATATAGAATCATATAGAATCATATAGAATCATATAGAATCATATAGAATCATATAGAATCATATAGAATCATATAGAATCATATAGAATCAAGTATTTTTGAAAATTTTTGATTAAAATAATATTTACTTTTAAAATTAATATACACGAATCAATTTAATAAATATATATACGGTGGGATCTTTTTCTTACGCCCAAGTGTAATAATTCCAGATAAATCATGTTCAATATAATCCATTACAATATAAATTGGAGGTAATGCATTATAAGGAGTTTTAAGATCAACTATATTTATATTAATATACATTAATTAACTATTGAAACTTAAATATACAATTTGGAGATGTTACATCATATAATTCTACAATATTTTCATGATGAAGTTGAGATAAGACTTTAATTTCTCGTATAGTAGTTATAGAGACACCATTTTCCAACGAAGAATCACGAAATTTAATCTAAGATACGATAGTCAAATAGAATTATAAATGGCACTTACTAGTTTCAGAGCTACATATCGATCTTTCTTTTCTTCATAGGCTTTATATACTTGTCCAAATCCTCCATCACCAACTTGTTCAATAATTTTATACTCGTTGATATATTCTGGAGTCTTTTCCATATTTGTATCTGTTCAAATAATCTAGATTACATAAAATATTGAATATCAATTGTGTATACAAGTGATGTATATGTATTCAAGCAATCACTACAGGAAAAAGAATAGGCTTTTCGTCGAACAAAAAAGAATTTTTAAACTGTTATCATAGAGATTTCCATGGTTTTTCATTTTTTTCTAATTAGCTATTAAGTTATTCTATACATATTATTGAATGATGGCTCTTCGTAATGTTTGGAAAGTGATGGAGAAGTTAGCACCACTTCGATTTGCAGAAAAATGGGATAACGTTGGAGTTCTTATTGATTCATTCAGTGATCCTAGAGTATCTAAAGAAGGAAAATATCATTTGTTGTTATGTAATGATGTGAATGAACAAATTGTTGATGAGGCTATTGATTTTGAAGCTGCAGCAATTATATCGTATCATCCTATTATTTTCAGAGGAATTAAAAAGGTTACTCCTAATGATCGTATCAGTCGAATTGTTGTCAAGTATATTTGTCTAAATGATTCTAATAATATATATATATATATATATATATTTATTTATATATATATTTATTCTGAATAATAGAAAAAAATATATTAATTTTTCTTTTAGGTGTATACAGAATAATATTGCTATATATTCTCCTCATACTGCCTGTGACGCAGCTCCAGGAGGCGTTAATGATTGGATCGTTGAAGGATTAGGACCAATAGTATCCAGTGAACCAATTGATAAAAATGATGAAGATCCTCATTATGGTAATTATTATTTATTATTTATTATTTATTATTTATTATTTATTATTTATTATTTATTATTTATTATTTATTATTTATTATTTATTATTTATTATTTATTATATATTTTATACTATATATTTTATACTATATATTATATATTTTATATTATATATTTTATACTATATATTTTATATTATATATATTTATATATATATTTATATATATATTTTATATTATATAATATATATATATATATAGGTTGTGGAAGATTAGTAGTACTTCAGGAGCCCTATCCTTCATTAGATACAATGATTCAACAACTAAAAACACATTTTGGTATACCACATGTACAAGTAGCTGTATATATATATATATATTCTTTATATACTTTTATTATCTATCCTATTCCTCTATAATACTATATTCTTCTCATTTCTAAATATACATAATGTTAAATTATATTTATAGTCTGAACTTCCTTTCTCTACTCCTATTAAAACTGTTGCCGTTTGTGCAGGTTCTGGTAACTCAGTCATATGTGTATTTTATATATTATTATTTATATATATCTATTTACATCCTAAACATTTATAAAATAATATACATGTATTATATGAATTACTATATATATCCTATATATATATGTATATGTATATATAGGGAAAGAAAGCTGATTTATATGTATCTGGAGAATTAGAACATCATAATATATTAGATGCTATAGCTAATAATACCAGTGTTATTGTTTGTAATCATTCTAATTCTGAAAGAGGATATTTAAAAGAACTCAAAAATAAGTATATATATATTATTATTATTATTATTATGAATATTATTATAATGCTTTTAATGATGATTATTATTATATATAGATTAGAACAAGAATTAGGTGAACAATATGCATTTAAATTAAGTTTAATTGATAAAGACCCTCTCTCTGTATATTAATTATTCCTATTATCAGTTTGTTTTTATTCAAATAATTTAAAAAATTTGTTTTTTTTTATTATTCAAGAATTATTATTTACTTATATACTTTTTAAATTTCATCATCATTTTATCAAATATATATTTATTAAAAAAACAAACACAACCATAAATAAATCATTGAAAAACTTTAAAAGATTTAACAAACAAAATATAAGACTATGGCAAGGATGAACTATAAAGTAAAATAAAATAAATGAATATCAATAATAATAAATAATAATAATAAAACTTACACATAAAGGAGCACCGAAGATATAATAAAGAAGCAAAAGAACTCCAAAATACATCAAAGGAATCTTCTTTTCAGGTTTTGTAAAGGGAATTGAAATCAAGTAATTCTTTATACCTAGAAGACTACATAAAAATTGAGGAAATGAAGAAGTATCTTGTTGAATTTCCCATTGTTTCTTGGGTTGAGGTTGCTGTTGATTGTGCTGATTTTGGCCTTGATTTTGTCGTTCTCTTCGCATACTTTCTAAAGTAACAAAACGGTTTCTTACTTGTTGAACATCAGGACGAGAAGCACCAGTAGGTCTTCCATGTTGTTTATCATATTCAATCACACGAGGATCGTTGTCTTGAAGAACTTCACCATCAATAATACGAGTCATATTGTTATCCACACTAAAAAGTTATCGAAGAATCAAAATAAAACTTCTGTTCCTCTAAAACATTCTGAAATGAACTGAAAATCACCTTTCCCGCGAACTAGACAATTTTTCAATTATCATTATTCTCTCTTAAGAACGTTTATCGTTTATCTGATTATTTCCATTCGTTTAAGAAGATTAAATAGGAAAATAATCGAATAAACCATTCATTTATACGTCCATTGAAATGGAAAATCCTTCAGTATTTCCTTATTATTTCAGTATTTGTTTTTATTTGACTTTAGGAGAGTGTTCCTATATCTTATGTTTGGCAATTTTCTTTTCCTTTTGAAGAATATGATGAATTTGACTCTCGTGTAGCTATTATTAAGGCTTTTGTTGTTTTCTTTCATGGAGCTGGGGCATCTCTGTTATATAGCGTATTATATATATTTATTCTTAATTTAGAAATGTAGTACACTTATGATTTGAATCAAACGTCTATTGTATTTGAATGGCAAATCCTATCTCACCTCTGTCCTTTAGAAGATTTAAAGATGGTACTCGTCGATCATCCTGAAGATACACTGGGGTGTCTTTCTGCAGCAGTTCAAATCGTATATATATAAATATATATATAAATGAATATAATGAAAATATATGATATATATATATATATAGGTAACTGCTGTACATGGAGTTGTGAATAGTCACCTTAAAGTACGTATAGCGAATCTAGAACCTTATTACCCTATTCGTGATATCAAAGCACATTCAGTTGGAAAATTCATTTGTATTAAAGGTATATATATATATATATTTCATTTCTTCATTTTTTTAAACTATTTTGAGTATTGTTTATGACATCAAATTGTATTTATTAAATATATGTTTTCTTATTATTATTATTATTATTATTATTATTATTATTATTATTATTATTATTATTATTATTATTATTATTATTATTATTATTATTATTATTATTATTATTATTATTATTATTATTATTATTATTATTATTATTATTATTATTATTATTATTATTATTATTATTATTATTATTATTATTATTATTATTATTATTATTATTATTATTATTATTATCATTATTATTATTATTATTATTATTATGAATAGGAACAGTTATAAGAGTGAGTGGTATTCGTTCTTTAGTTAATAAAATGGCATTTAAATGTATGAAATGTGACTCTATAATGCAAGTTGTATATATATTCATATATATGATATTTCTATTTGTTATATTATATTATATATATATCATATTATATAGACATTTATAGAAGGTAAATTCAGCCCGCCAAATAAATGTGTCAATTCTAATTGTCGCGGGAAAATCTTTAATCCCATTCGTCAATCAGCTATCACCGAAGATCTTCAAACTATTCGGTATATATATATATCATTTATTTGTTTATTGTTATTGTTATTATATTTATTTTTATTGTGATTATATTTATTTATTTTTTTATTTATTTATTTTTTTTTTATTTATTTATTTATTTATTTATTTATTTTAAGATTGTAGTTAAAATCTTATAATACTAATGATGATGATGATTATTATTATTATTATTATTATATATATATATATATTATTGTATATAATTATTAGTGTTCAAGAGATGGATGACGTGTCATCAACGTCCCTCGCAGAAGCGGGAAGAATACCGCGCTCTATAGAAGTACAGTGTTTGGGGGATCTCGTGGATGTTTGTGTTCCTGGAGAAGTTGTCGTCATTACTGGAATTGTTAAGGTATATATATATATTAAATATATTCATTATTATTATTATTATTATTATTATTATTATTATTATTATTATTATTATTATTATTAATAATATTATATAGTCCGAGTGTATTGAAACCTCGTTTCCCGGTAAGAATAACCGCAATTCCCTTTTCTTATTATATGTACGGGCCAACTGTATATCGACTCAAAAAGTATATATATATATATATTATATATATTATATATAATAATAACAATAATAATAATAATAACTATATATATAGATAGGTAATGATAGTTCTCGTCAGACAGTTGTATTTAGTGAGAAAGATATGAAGGCTATCAACTTTATTGCACAACAAGTATATATATATACTTTATAGATAATAGTATAGTTCGTTCACTATATATATAATATATATATATAATATATATATATATATAGCCTAATTTATTTAATTTAATTCTGCATTCATTATGTCCTTCTATATATGGTCAAGATCTAGTTAAGGCGGGATTATGTTTAGCTTTGGCGGGAGGAGTGTCTGGAGAAGGAAAAAGAGGAGATATTCACGTGCTTATGGTGGGGGATCCAGGTTTAGGGAAAAGTCAGTTATTACGTGCTGTTTCCCGCCTAAATATTCGAAGTGTATATATATGCGGAAATGCAACTACAGGGAGCGGATTGACTGTAACTATGTCAAAAGATAAAGTATATATATCTATATATTATTATTATTTTTATTTTTATATATTATTATTATTATTATTATTATTATTATTATTATTATTATTATTATTATTATTATTATTATTATTATTATTATTATTATTATTATTATTATTATTATTATTATTATTATTATTATTATTATTATTATTATTATTATTATTATTATGTATGTTGTATATTATAGAAATGATCATTTTTTATTCAATAATTATGTATTAATACTGAGTTTAATATTATTATCACTAAAAACTAAATTAATATATATAATATTATATATATATATATTATTGACTATATATAGACAACAGGTGAGTCTGCGTTAGAAGCTGGTGCATTGATTCTCTCTGATGGTGGTATTTGCTGTATAGATGAATTTGATAAGATGGGGAGTGAACAGCAAGTTCTTCTAGAAGCCATGGAACATCAAGTATATAGTAGCATTATAAAGAATAATAATTTATGTTAAAAATAGTTATCATAATATTATATTTTAAATCATTGCTTTATAATTAATCCATAGTTATTATATTTATGATAATATTCATTATTATTATATTTATTAATATATTTATTATTCTTATTGTTATATTCATTATTATATATTTATATTATTATTATTATACGTATTACCATATTTAATATTATACTTATAATATATCTATTATTATTAATATAGACAATCTCTATTGCTAAGGCAGGTATTGTATGTACATTATCCTCACGGTCAGGGATTATTGCTGCAGCCAATCCTTCTGGAGGGCATTATAACCGCGGAAAAACGGTGGCTGAGAATATTAAGATGAGTCCTGGATTATTAAGTCGTTTTGATATTGTATATATATATATATTATTGTTATTATTATAGTTATAATGATAATAATAATAATAATAATAATATATAGATTTTTTTACTACTAGATAGTCCTGATGAATATAGAGATACATTACTCTCTGAACATATTATGAATAATTATGCCCGCGCACTTCGACAAATAGAGGGAAATGGAAACGAAGAAGAAGATCGTATGGAGAATAACTTGAATTCTCAAAGGTATATTTATTATCATATTTATTATCATATTTATTATCATATTTATTATCATATTTATTATCATATTTATTATCATATTTATTATCATATTTGTTATCATATTTATTATTTTATTTATTATCATTTTTATTATCATATTTATTATCATATTTATTATCATATTTATTATTTATATTTATTAATTTAATATTCATTATTATATAGCCAGTATTCTATGCCGTCGCAATATACCGATCGTCTCGCAGGAGATAAACTCTCTATTGCCGCCAAATATAGAGAAGGAGCCCGCCAAGTAACAGATCCTATCCCTCCTGTTCTTTTGAAAAAGTATTTTTATTTATTATTATTCTATACGAGTAGCATATATATGTATTCATTATAAATGTCATATGTCACTCATATAATTATTTTATATATATATAGATATTTTGCATATATACGTCAATATATTCATCCTAAATTAACGGCTCAATCGGCTGCAGTTCTAAAAGAATTCTATTTAAGTTTGCGTCAGACCTATTCTGATGACACATGCACTCCTATTACGACGCGTCAGATTGAATCATTAATACGATTGGCTCAAGTATATATATATAAATATATATAAATGTTGTTATGAATAGTATTATAAGTATAAATATTATTATATGCATGATATACTGTATATTAGTCTATTTCGATATATTTATAATATACTATTTATATATTATACATAATTTATATATATTACTATTTATATTTTTTCTATTTTATTACTATATATATATGTATTCCATTCCCTCCTTAGGCACGTGCTCGTATAGAGATGCGAGAAACAGTAACTGTAGAAGACGCTGAAGAAGTAGTATGTATAATGAAAGAGAGTTTATTCGATGTGGTCAGTGATGATATGGGATTCATGAACTTCGAGAAAACCACGGGAATGAGTAAGAGTAAAATAGTGAAGAGTTTTATAGCGATATTAACTCGAGAAGCACAAATGAAAGGATCGAATCTATTTACTATTCGAGTAAATATATATATAAAGTATTAATATGTATAGTCTCATTTTTATTCATCTTTTTTTGAGTCTTCATTTTCATATACTCTTCTATTATTGATACTATTTTTTTTTATGTATAAAAAATTATATAAGTATCTATATATATAGGATCTTATTGATATTGCTCATAAATCCAATTTAGCTATTGATGATATTCATGATTTTGTCGATTTACTAAATCAGCAAGCTTATTTATTAAAGAAAGGAGGACAAATGTATCAACTTCAAACCAGTTAAATCTAGTCTTTATATATCTTTTTTATTAATTAGTTTATATACTCTATCATTCTTGTATTATTATATGTGTATGTTGTTGTTTTTAATTGCTCCATATTTTTCTATTCCACTTTTTTTTAATTTTCTTTTTCTATTCTTTTTTTATCTTTTTCTGAATTTTTATTAGTTGTTCGTTTTTATGAGTTTTTTCTTTATGTTTAATAATACATATATATTATCATTTCAATTATAAAAGAATTATTTTAAATAGCAACAAAATTCATAAATTCATTAAAAGAGTTTCAATTATGTCCATATTATATTTATGGATACATATTTATATTCATAAATGGAATAAGAGCCATAATAAGAGCATGTTTATAATATTCAGTTCTATCAATAATATCATGAGTTAAAATACCTATCGTTCTATAAAGATATATGAAAAATAAGAAGATAATTATATATAAATACCCATTAGTATGACCAGTATTATGTTTCTATAAAAGTATATTATAAGAAGTATTATTATTTAGTATAGAATATAGATATAATTCTTTAATACAAATGATTAGTTTAATAAATATAAATAATTATATATATATATACTCCATAAAAAGTATCATCTGCTTTTCCTAATTCCATACCTCCTATAATAAGAATAAGAATAAAAAATCATATATAAAAAAATAAATGATTATTATAATAGATATACCCTTCACTAATTTGGATATTTCCGGAGGAATCATGAATTCACCTGTTTGTCCAAGTCCCCATTTATCTAATAAAGGAGAATAGACAGCCATCCAAGCAAATAAAATCATGCCCTCATGATAATAATTGATACCATAATCAAATGTTTCCTCCCTTAATCCACCCTATTTATTGCTTATAAGAATATGTTTATATAATTTATAGAACAGATTATAAAAATACTTCTAATCCAACAACAAAATCAGGTAAATGATCATGTGTTTTCTTCCAATCAGCCAAGGCATTCTTTGCACGGTTAATAGCACCAAGACGAGTCTCATCTCCAAAAGGTTGGTCAGGAACATCACTAGAACATGAAACACCGACAAATTCAAACTCAATATTAGGAAAACATTTTGTAAATGCTAAGTTACAAGCATTAATTTTAACTTTATTTGTTGATCCAACAAGTACAATTTGTTTATTAGTGGAACTCATTATGAAATAGAAAGAACAATATTTATTTAAAAAAAAAGAAATTTGTTATTTTTTTTTATAAACAATTTTTTATTTTCTATAATAGTTATATGGGTTTAGTAACTATTATACAAAGCTTTAAAATACATATACAAATAAAATAAAATGTATCAGAATTTCAGTTGAATTTTATTAAGAAAACAGGTCAAGAGGTATGTTGTACGAATGTAATAACATTATATGAGTCATTTACATAATTCTAAGATAATAAAAGAATTAAAGTCAGTTCATTTCGATTTTTGAAAAATATAAGTTTTATATAAGATTATTACTGTCGAGTTTTATTATATAAATAGCAATTCGAAAATTTACGAAAAATATTATTTTGTATTTATATATGGATGTATAACATAGTACAGATAATTTAATGAATAGTTTCAATATCCATTACGCAGAGTGGCATGGAAATGATGCATGAAAATCATTTTTTAGGATTAATTTTTATGTAAAATGCATGAGAACATTTTAGTGAAACTAATAATTTAGATGCTAATAAAAACAACACAATCTATAAATAAACGAAACAAAGAGAGAAACACACAAATTTTTTTTTTGTTCTTCGTTATTTTACGTGATATATCAGTAATAAGTAGGTAGGAAACGTGAATATATATACGAACGTATTATTTACACAAGTTTGAAAATGGGAAACTTTTCTTCTTGTATTTATAAAGGTTCAAGTCGATATTTGAGATTATCATCTAGCAAATCTTCAAAGCTTCATGATATAGTTACTTCTACAAACTTCAAATGGATTGACAAAGAGGATTATAAAATACCTACATATTTATTCACAAATGTCAAGTATATATGATTAGAATAGATTGATGGTTACAAATATACTATTATTATATAGTGCTAAAGTGTTTATAATCTATTGTCATGCAAATGGAGAAGTTTTGGATGATCAGTTGATAACACTATATAAGTATACTTGGGAAAGGTTTGGTATTCCAACAAATGCTATTTTATTTGAATATCCTGGTTATGGATTGATGAAAGGAGAAGCTACAACAAAAGGATGTTATACATGTCTTTGTGATGTAGTAGACTATATTATGTCTATAAATGACAAACATTTACCTATTATATTGTATATATTATAGATTATTTTATTAAATAATTTTTTTGTTTATTATTTTTATTATTGTTGTTGTTAATATATATAAATATGTATATATATATATATATATATAGGCATGGTCGCTCTATAGGTGCTGCATTTGCTAGTCGTTATGCATCAGAAAATGATATTATAGATGGTATTATATTAGAAACACCTTTTTCAAGTATTCATTCTATATTTTCGGGGTGTTGTATCAGTTTACGTTGTTGTTGTCCGGATATATTATGTAGTGAATATTTACATTTAATTAAAGTACCAAAATTAATGATTTATGGAACGAAAGATCCGTTAAATCCACAAAAATCTCAAGATGTATCCTGTTTTTTATTTTTATTTTTAATAATCGTATTATATGATTTTAAAAATAATAATAAATATAATATATAATATATAATATATAATATATAATATATAATATATAATATATAATATATATATATAATATATAATATATAATATATAATATATAATATATAATATATAATATATAATATATAATATATAATATATAATATATAATATATAATATATAATATATAATATATAATATATAATATATAATATATATATATAATATATAATATATAATATATAGGAATTATTAGAATATTTTGATACAGAAGATCATGTGCTTCGTCTAGCTAATTTTAGTCATAATAATATTCCATTTGGAAGTAAAAAATCTAAATTATTATGTTGTATTCCTCATACATGTTGTTGTATGGTAATTCCTCCAGTTTCTGGTCAACAGAAGAAATATTTTGAAATATTTAAAGAATATATCACTTCTATTATATCCATGACGTTAACAGATTATATAGATACAACTGTGAATACAGATATAGTTATTACATCTATAATAGTACCAGATTGTGGACAAAATAAAGTTTCAGAATCTCTAGTTAATCAAGAAATGATTCCTCAAGTTCAAAATGATGAGTATATTGAAGAATAAGAGGATTATTATATATTTTTCACTTTAACATTTTTCTTATATGTATAGAATATATTGTCTTTTAATTTTTCTAATTTTCAAGTATATACAATCATTTATTTTTCTTTGAAGTTTTTTTTATAAAAAAAAAAAAAAGAAAATGTTTAGTTCACATGTCTATATCTGAATATATATATAAACAAAACATAACAAGTAGAAATGAATTTATAAAATAACAAACAGATAAAAGCTTAAGTATTAAAAGATCTGAAAGCATCTATATTACAGAACAGCACTTTTAGACGATAGGAGCAGTAGCTTCAGTCTTAGTAAAGAATTTATCTTTAACATAAGTGAATAAATATAAGCAACCACAGAGAATTAAGAGAATAGTATCAATCCAAGGGAAAATACCACTAGCACCAAAACACATGAGAACGCCTAAAACAAGATAACAAGCACCTCTGAATAAAAAGTTTTCTAAGAACTTGAGTTTTTCTTGAATATTTCTGCAGAATTCAAAACATTTAAATAAGAAGGGAATTTCTAAAAGAAGAATGAAGGCAGCAGCAACAATGAAGAGAATGTTACACCACCAAGCACTAGTAAAACCAAGGAAGGCACCAATAAGGAGGACACCAACAAGGATAGATAAGTAATGAGCCCAAACATGAGCCTTGAATGTCTTTAAGTCAGATCCGACTTTATCAAAAGTATTTTTCACGTAACTGGTAGCAACTTGTTCCATAGTGAAGACAATTAATAAGAAAGATAAATATGAATCAAAAGTAAATCATAGACGACACTCACTACAGAACTGAGAAACACGATTCAGTTCTTATGGTATCATTCTTTTCTTTTTCCCACGATTATTCTGCAGTTCACCACGGATCCTTTTATTATCTATTTGGGATCTATTCTAGGAGATTCTGACGTGTTTCTAAGAAAGACTGTTTTTTTACTATTCAGTAATATATTTGTTTTTCTTCTATTTTTTGTTCTTTTTCCATTATTATTAGATGTAATTCTAATAGAATATCTTTTTTATCTGCCTTTCTTTTATTGGTTCTTTCAGTATTTTTCTCTATTAAAAAACTCTTTTTCTTTTATTTAATGATTTTTCTATACGTTTTTTAATTCACTTTCAGTTTTTAGATGTTATTTTCTTACTGACTTTAAAATAGTTGAAAGAAAATTCATGAACTGTAAGTAATAGAATAAAAAGAAAAAACTTTGTGTTAATTTGTTTTTATGAAAAAATACTTATTATATTGTGATTATTACAATATATGAATGAACAAAACAATTATTATTAGATATATACAAATTACTAATATATAATATAGAGTCTAGTAAGATAATTTATTGAGAAAAAGCTTACAAGAAAAAGAAAGCCATAAGCGATAATTAAAAACATGTGTATGTAGGAAATATCACAGGATTATAAATATATAGGTATTATGAAATAATAAATAGTACAATAGTTTAAACTTAAACAGCACCACAGAACCAACTATCGTGAGTCTTAAACCATAAATTAGCATATGACATTTCAAGGAAAGGTTGACCAAAGAAGAAAGCTAACCAAGTAATAATATTACCAATGAAAGTACCATCAAATCTACGAGATACAATAGCCATAGGAGCTTGAACAGCCATACCAAGTAAGAAGAAAGGAGTAAAACAACGGAACATA